>LZPO01075898.1:122413-159189 GCA_001675575.1 Neotoma lepida
TTTTTATGTTTCTTTCATCACACTATAAGAAGTCAAAATTAAGAAGGTTGTCTAAACAGTGGCATGCCCATGCTGTCTGTAGAAGCTTTGAAACATCTACTAGTAGTGATTTAATTATCACTGGGCTTTGACATCAAACATATTCTATTAAGGAGGAAAGTAATGCTGGTACCAGTAAATTCATTTTTTAATTGAATATATTTTCTCTGTTCTTTGACAATTTCAAACAACGTGCCTGATCATCTCCACCCCTGGGGAGCCCCCTTCCTCACCTCCCCAGGCATTTGCAACACATTTCTTTCCTCATTTCATGTCTTCTCTTTTGCAGCTCTGAGTCCGATTAGCTCTGCCAGTTGGAACCCTGCCTGATCTTGTTGAATTGGTCTTGTGGAGGTAGCCACTGATTGCTGCTGTGAGTTTGCAACAGCCATGTCACATCCAGAAGATGGCATTTCACAGCGCCCCTCCCCATCCCCTGCCTCTTTCATTCTCTCTGCTCTCTCTTCTGTGATGACCCATGAGCCCCATGGGGAGGGCTGAGGGCCCAATAGGTCACTTATTCTAGGCGTTTAGATGGTTGTTGCTGTCATGAAAGGGATATCTTGCTCACTGTGACATAAGCTTCATTCCTTGGATGTGGGCCTTACAAGACCACAGGGAGTGGATTATGACATTATGATGAAGATGAGACTTCCTAGCTGAGAGGAAGAAGTGAGAGCGTCTCCCCTTCCATGCCCTAAGTGGGGAAGCCAGAAGATAGACACATATCGCCCCCTCTCCCCTTTAGCTTGAAGCATCAGCATAGATGTTGGTTACATGAGCTCACAGGAAAGCTGAAAACAATGCTCTCATGTTCTGGGGGGGTTGGGGTGGGGCAGGAAGAGCCACATCCAGATGCATTCCACAACCTACCCAGTACTTGTCCCATCACAACATGGGCCACCAACAGGGGGTGAGTTCACGCTTAAGACAATGGGGCAGGCCCTGGCCCTTCCAGCATGCAGGGGCAATGCCAAGGATCTGGCAGTCCTGCGCATACCTGAGAGGGGCTGGAAACACTCAGACCAGTGGACCATGGACGCCTAGAGAAAGCAAAGAGGCCGTGCTGCTGGGAAAGGGGGTGTGATCAGAGGCAAGAGTCGCTCTGTATCAGAAAGAGTGCAGTGTCTCCTGCCACAGTGAGGGATCGCTTGTGCTTCTCAGCCCAGGGCTAAGCAAAGCCAGGCCACTTGACATGAGAAACCAGCAAGAGGTCGGGGTGCCTGGCACAGTGGCCCTACATAGTTCTGTGCGCCCACCTGCATGGAAAGAAGAGAAACCTGAATCGCAGGGCTGATGCTACAGTGAAGAGAGCCCTGGGTGCTGAAATTCTATTAAAGGGCACATTTAATTTGACAAGCCTGCTCCTCCCAAGCCCCCACTTAATCCCATTGAGGAAAGGCCCAGAGGGAAAATTAGATCCATTTTAGAAAACATTGGAAGCTGTATTATACCCGCCTATCTTAGCCAAAGAGAGGAAGTCTGCACCCACCTGCTGCTGTCTTGGAGATCTTGGTCATGTGTGAGGTTTGGCAGAGCTGTGCTGTTTGTTTCTCTCTTGCTTATGCAGTTTGTGGATTTCAAGACACTTGAAATATTGACAGCGCTGAAGAATTTCCATTCCACTTGTCATAACGGATGCTTTCCTTCAGCACAGGCACGTCTCCCGGTTGTTAGGAACCCTTATGTGAGTCAGGGTGTGTCTTAGGACGCAAACAACCAGCTATTTTCAGCATAAGATGGTTTAGGCAGTTATGAAACAGCCTCAGGTCTCATTTGGTCTCCAAACAGGGCACAGTACTGCAGAACAGACCTGCCCATGGGGCTGCGCCCTCCAAGACTCCAGGAAGGTAGGGAGGTAGAAGGCTGCCACTACCACCACCAAGGTTGGCTTCAAGAACTTTCTACTAGAGATACAATCCCAGAGAGAGCCTCTGGATTTCCTCTCAGCTCAAAGCTAGAGGTAAACATGGGCTTCTGCTCCTACATTCNNTCCTACTGGGCTCCTGTGGNAATGAGCAGAGCCAGGTGTGAACTGTGACTTCCTTCTCAAGCAGGTTCATCACTGGGAGAATCTAAGATGCACCTAGAACCCAGCTGCAAAGGGCCATGACTACAGCATTGAGCAGCCTGCCAGAAGGAAGCTGGGATTCACACTGAGAATTCACTTCTGCCTCTACAGGACTNGTCTACAGGACTATGGACTGGTCTCCCATACGCTAAGATGGTATAAACTGTGTTTGATTTACATAA
This sequence comes from Neotoma lepida, assembly GCA_001675575.1. Classification (NCBI taxonomy): domain Eukaryota; kingdom Metazoa; phylum Chordata; class Mammalia; order Rodentia; family Cricetidae; genus Neotoma; species Neotoma lepida. The sequence continues at coordinate 124,706 of LZPO01075898.1, forward strand.
TAGTACAGATTCCTGACAGGAGAAGTAGAAAGCTGATATGTGGAGTGAAAATAAAACCAACTCATTTTGCCTGGATTGGTTATGTTTCCTGCTGCATAGACAAAAAATCTGTCAGAAACGGGTCAAGGTGTATGGCGGCCCACAGTTTCAGAGGGTGTTCAGTCATCATCGCAGGGAAGGAATGGCCCAGCAGCTTCGTGGCAGTCTGAGCCCATGGCAGAGGCTTTTTCGTGTGAGCAGAGAACAGGACTGGAACCAGGCATGGGCCATAACCATCAAATCTCGCCATAGCAGCCTGACCTCACCTCCCAAAGTTTCATAATTTGCCAAATTCTACCATCAACTAGGGACCAGATTTTTAAATATGAACCTGTGGGGCCTGTTAGCCAGAGGCTTTTCTGTGTCCCACCTNGTTTTGTAGCNACTTATGCCTGATTTTGCAGCCCCTTACAAAATAATCATTCAGATATAGGAGAAAAACATTCTCCTACATTCAGAGACTTGATATTAATTACAAATGGTTTGGCCTATGGCTCAGGCTTATTATTAACTAGCTCTTACAACTTAAATTAACCCATTTAGATTAATCTATATATTGCCACATGGCCATAGCATTACTGGTCTGCTGGTATTTCCTTGGGCAGCTGGATGGCATCTGCCTGACCCCTCCCTTCTTCTCCCTGTATCTCTGCTTAGATTTCCNGCCTGGCTCTTATCCTGCCTTACCATAGGCCAAAACAGCTTTATTTATTAACCAATGGGTGCAACACATATTCACAGCATACAGAAAGACATCCCACATCAGGGGACCATTTCAGACCAAAACCACTCAATGCCCATCTTCAGAGCTTATTTGCTATTAGTATTATGACTCATACTGTCTTTTTCTATATGCTTATAGATATTTTCTTTCCTTTAAAAATTATTTATTATTACGTATGTGTTGGGGACACATGTGTGCCACAGCCTATGTGTGGAGGTCAGAGAACAACTTTCAGAAGCCATTTCTCTCCTTCCATCAAACCCAGGTATCGGTAGCCAGGGGGCCAACCTCCAGCCACCACTAGGGTAGCAAAAAAATCCAGGAAGGCAGCAAGGACTTTGGAAAAATTCTTATCTATCTAAGGGCTAGACTTTTTCTATCTGAGGGTGTTTAGAAATAAGTTTCTATCTATCTGAGGGGCAAAATAAGGAAACACACACATGCTTTCTGATGGTAGCTTTCTCTTTTACTACATCTTAATAAATCCCTTGCTCCACATTGTTACATTCTCCATACAGCCAAGTTACATTCCAATGTTATATTCCCCATAAATTCTCTATATNGCCATATACCTCTTCTGCACAGTCACATCTACACATTTTTCTCTACTCTGTTACATTCCTTCACGTATTATGACATCACTTATTCACTCTTTACTCACTCATTCTCTCATTCATTCCCTCTCTCACTTTAACTCTCACACTTCTTCTTTTATCTCTCACACGTCTCCTTCTTTCTCTCTGTCCAGACAGCTACATCCCTCACTCAGCACACACACATGTACACACACACACACACACACACACACACACACTCCCACACTTCACTCACTCACCCAACTGCTCTTTACACAATTCCTTCACATCCCTTCCTCAGCACATACCCACACACATACACTCTCACTTCTGACCAGCTCTTTTCACAGTTCCTTCACATTGCTCTGCACAGCCCCTGTCTCTACACTGCTGCCCCTCTCACAGCCAAACTCTGGACAATCGTAAGTTACATTTTCAGGGCCCTACCCATTCTCATAACACAAGAGAAGTCCAGTAGTTTCTCTTAGTCTAGCAATGTCGCAGTGACCCATGCACATAGCTCTAAGTTGGTGAGGGATCCCAGACAGTAAACAATTGGCTGAACCTCGAGGTTACATGCCGAAAGAGAACTACTGCAGGGAGCTATATCTTGAGGTAAACAGTCTGGCCTTGATTTAGCAATAAACAACACCTGGGAATTAGTCTTTGTGTATTTTCTGCAGGGGCAGCTTAGTCTGTTTTGAACTTGTTCTGAAGTCTAAAATTAGCTGTCTTAGTGACTGAGAATACTGTTCCTTTCTGTGTCAGTAAAGAAGAATATTCTGGTATTATTTCTATACATCAGAATTATACAGCTTAAATAGAAATCATCTTCCTGACCATCCACAACTATAAGTGTGCCCAAGGATGTAAAAGACATGATCAATGGGCTGCGGAGGTATAACGGTGGCACATGACAAAGTTACAGACAGAAAACAACCGGTTTCCACAGCCAGTGAGCCCACGGCTTTGCCAGGTGGGGCTCCCCATCAGGGAATTATACGTCTGGTGGGCTGACTTGTCAAACACTAGTCGTCATCTGCTGTATACCGCCAATGCCCTCAGCACTCAGGTCTCAGACTTGTCAGCAAGCTCCTTCAATCACTGAGCCATTCTGCTGGCCTGATTATAGACAGAATCCAATGAGAACTTTCTGTTTTAAGAGTGATATTACTTTTAGTTGTGTGTTGGAGGTGTTGTGAGTGTGAGTGTGGGTGCCCACAGAGTCCAGAAGAGGGTCCTGAGCCCCTGGAGTTGGAGCGATAGGTGCTTGTCAGCTTCACGATGTGGGCAGCCAGGAACCTAAGTCAGGTCCTCAGTGAGCTTTTAAACACTGAGCTCCTCTAACAAACATTTTCCAAGAGTGTTTTATAATCCTTTTTGCTTAAGAAGTGTCTCAGTGTTCTTTCACAGCAGGAGGCCCAGGAACCAACCTATGCCTCTTGGCCTCTTTCTCTCAATTGANCATTTCCTGACCTGGTGGGTACTTGTACAGAGAACCGAGTATTCGTTATATTATGGGCTTTTACTTCCAATCTCCTTAAGACTTAACCAATTGGCTTGAAAAGTATTAGCAAGTTGCCTTTCAGTTGGCATTTGTCTGATGTGTTCCTCATGTTCAGACCAGAGTCTTAGGGAGGAAGACCAGAGGTAAAGTGCTGTCTTCATCCTTATATTATAAATTAAATATATCTAGAGATCACACTACTAACAAGGCTGATCTCTATGCCTTTGAACTTGAGCACCTGGCTGAGGGGTTATTGTTCAGTTTCTCTGTTGAATGGTTGCTTCCTTCCCCTCCCTTCTCTTATTGCACAGAAAAGAAGGGAAAGAAGGAAGGGAGGGATGGAGGGAAGGGGGAAGGAAGGGAGAGAGGGAAGGAAGGAGGGGGAGGAAGGGAGANAGAGTGAGCTTTTAAGCACAAAAACCATATCCTGAGTTGACATACTTCCATAAACAAGAACAGTTAGATGGAAGTGGAACTACAGAAGCTAAAAAGCAAGGTTAGTACATTTAGAGACTTTCCCAGAACTATGGACTTTGAAGGATTAGGTCTTTGTTCTCATTTTGACAGATAATGCTGTCTACATTTGAGTTTTATGGCCCAAGTGGTACTTCCATCATGGAGTTAGTTGTGCTAACTAACAGTGTCTGTTCCAGGAAGGATCACCTTCCTATGGGCTGGGTTCCTAGACTGAATAAAGAGGAGAAAGCAAGCTAACACNAGCATTCAATAATCTTTACTTCCCAAATGCAGATGTAACATGACCAGTGTCCTCAAGATCCTGCCACCGTGACTAGATCGTTGAACTTGAGCCAAAACAAACCCTTTCCTCCTTCCATCCTTAAGTTTCTTTTGTCAGGAATTTCAGTACAGGATCAAGAAATTAAGACATTTTGCCTGGTTCATCTAGTACAATGGTTCTCAACCTGTGGGTCTCGACCATCAGATTCTGATGGTCTTAGGAACAGACACTGCTNAGTGGCAAAATTACAGTTATGAAGTAGCAATGAAAATAATTTTATGGTTGGGGGTCACCACAACATGAGGAATAATAATAATAATAATAATAATAATAATAATAATAATAATAGTAATAATAATTGCAGTATTAGGAAGGTTGAGAATTACCGCTCTAGTCTATTCACTGTTCTGGCTCTAGAATCCTGTTTTCCTAGGTTCCTTTGATTAAATAATGACATCTAGCAACAGATTAAAGATGTGTGCCACCACACCAAGCTAGATAAAACATTTTAATTAGCTATGAGAAGCAAATCTTAAGAATTTGAGAGCAAATAGTTGATTTGGGAGATTCTGCCTAAACACGTGGTTGAGAGTGTGGTAGTTCTCCAGACACCTGTCTTTTCAAGCACCTGTGGCCTACATCAAGCCAAACTGACATAGACCAGTCCCAACTCCTTGGTCCCCATTTGACCAATTTGCTCAGGAGTATTTGGTCTGCTACATTCATGGCCTACAGCCACCCTGAGAGAGTCACAGGTGCGTGTAGTGACAGTCTGAGACTAGAAGTGTGGACTAAACAGCTAAGGCAAGTCTGTTACAGCAGATGGTACGTACTAGGCACAGGCAAGTGTTAGCTTCTAGAGCCTCCTCTTGGAAGAGTCTGAAAACTTGACTCATACTGCTGGGCACTCCATCAGGACAAGTTAGGAGCCAAGGTCCTGTTTTGACTTCTAGTATGATGTTCAAAGCTCTCTTGTATGAATATCTACTGGGAAATCTGTCTGAAGTGGTTTTGGTGAGATCCGAATTATTTCTAAGTTTGTTGATCTTTCCATACAAACACACTGTTTAAAAGATGATAAAAGCACATGCCTTCTGGCCATAGTCCCATTGCCCTCTGCACCCATCTACCAGAGCTCACCCTTAAGGGGGTCCAGCCATGTGAAACAGCAGATTCCTGCCTATAGACTGTCCACTTTCAGAAACAATGGACCTGNCGAAGTGTAGAGCAAGTGAACAAAGCCCCATTATCCATCTCTAAGCACAGTAATCTGATGTTCAGAGTCACCATGCTGGACTTCCTGGGGAGGAACCCCGTCTTAAGTATGGCACCCANTGGGATTAGTGACAACAAATAGAAACACAGGTGGATTTCACAAGTTTAATGAGAAACAATTAAAGAAGACTCGGGTTCTATCTTCTAAACCTAGTTGTAAATATAGTTTAATATCTAGCAGCCACCGGCTTCACCTTGACCTCTGTGATAGCTAATCACAATTGTCAACTTGACTACCTCTAGAATGGACTAAAACCCAAACAGCTGGGCATAGCTATGAGGGATTTTCTGATTTGATCATTTGAGGTGGGAAAACCAGCCCTAAATCAGGGTCATGCTTTCTGATGGCAGCCCACATAAAAGGACACAGAAGAAAGCCTTTTGCTTTTTGTCTGTAATGGCAACTTCGCCTGTCCTGTGCGGAGGCATAACTTCACTGGTATTAGAACCCACTTCTTTGGGACTCCAACTTAGACTGCAGACCACCTGAGACTCTAGCTTCATGGGTTAAACAACCACAGAATCCTTGGCTTTTCCATCAGGAGACAGCCATTGTTGGACTAGCCAGACCACAGCCTGTAAGCCATCCTAATAAACCCCCTTTTAATATATATAGATTCATTCTGTAATTCTATTCCTAGCGAATCCTGACCAATACAAACTCTGAATAAAGAGGAGAGAGATGAAGGGAACTGTCCCCTTAAGACTTTCACAAACCGTTCACAGAAGAGGCAAAAACAGAGCACTGGAAAGCAAATGTTTACACCAAAAAAGTTTAAAATGCCACCAACCAGGACACGGTCCCAGTCCCTCAGCCCTCCCATCCAACCACACTTGATCAAATGGGAGTCATGAGACCCTAAGTCCTTCCTCTCCTGCCAAAACATAAGCTGCTTGGGGATAAAGACAAGCCTTGGTGGCTCCAGCCTCTAGCACTATGTGCCTCATCACAGATGCTCAGTGGCAACCGCACAATAGGACCGAAATGCCAGTGTCCTGCCAACTCCTCTCCTTTTTCTTTTGACCCTCCAAGGTACTACTTGATTAACTTCAGATGAGGGTCCAGATCCTTTTAGGGCTAGACTCGTTGTGTTAAGTGTATGATGTCACTATCATTGTTAGTACTATTGGAACTTAACTTAGATGCTAACCCGATGTCCCCAAATCTGTAATGATTAGAAGGATGGGGAGAAGCTCTATCCTTTCTTTAAGTGGGGTATTGCAATCCCTAGTATTAGATCACTGGAATTTTGTCTTCAATTCTGTTAACATTTGCCTTATCTTTTCAGTTACTCTAAGTTTGGGATATAGTTACAGTTGTTATATTTTCATGAGAATTGAGTTTTTATTATCATATGATGACTTTTTGGGGGCAATTTTTGGCTTAAAAATCTCTTTTGTCTGGTAAAATAGCTCTGCTTTCTTTGGGATCTCATTTACATGGAATATCTTTTTTAATCCTCTCGCTTTCAGCTTATTTTTTTTCCTGAAGGCTAAAGTTGCTTTTGGCAATATGTTGTTTGATCATTTAAAAAAAATTTATTTAGCTATTTTTATCTTTTGAGTGGGGAATGTAATCCATTTATAGTTAATGATAGATAGAAAGCCCTTACTACCATGATTATGTTCTCATTTGTAGTTCTGTCACTTTCAGTTTCTCTTTTGACATTTTCCTTTGTGATTTTATTTAAAAAAAAGTAATCATAAAAAAAAGAAGGATGGGGAGAAGCTGAGAAAGGAGAAGCAAATAGGGGTTGCCAGTGACCACGTCAGAGGAGCTGCAGACAGCAATGGAGCTTACGGAATACAGCCCAGAGGATAACAAAGCTACTCTGGGTACATCCTGGAGAGGCAAAGCCCTGGGAGGATTGTTTCCAGAATGCCCCTTGCTTCTGCTGTGCTTCCTTCTCTTTGCTGCTACCATGTTCCTGCTGTAGTTGGCACGGTGTGATTACTATATGAAGGGATCCTACTGTATCTCGAATAGTGTGTTTCTTGGAAAACCCCACTCCTCACTGGGCAATTGACTTGCAGATCATAATGAAGATGATTTTTATAAGAGCAGTGATGACTAGTTAGATCTACGATTTAATTGAACTTTCTGAGTTAGCCTAAAAGATACAGGTGGTTAGGATAGTTGGTAAAGATGATTAGGGACAGGATTTAGGTTATTCTGCCAATCGCTCCAATAAGAGATACAAAGAGGGCAAAAATAGACTAAAAGTCACCTTCTCCTTTGTTAGGTGTGAGATCTGCAGAGGATGAAACATAAGAACAAGGAAGTCTCATGCATTATAGACCCATGAATTCTGCCTGTGGAAGAACAGGCTNATGATCAAAGAAANCAATTATGTCCCTACACCTAAGGTTAGGCCTGGTTCCTTGGTCATGTAACTTACGGAGTTAATCACAGGCCCCAGTATGCACCCTGAAAAAGCAAAGTTGTAAAAGAAAATTAAATGACCCTATTGTGTGTAAAGATAANCATCTCTAATAGATGGATAGCTGACCACTTGTTTAAAGTTTCTCTAGAGTAGAATTAAGAATAGAAATCTATCACACTGAAGCCACAAACAGCTGCCTGTTTGAAATACACTGGCTGAAATATGCTGAGNTTGCTTAAAACTTTGTTTATCAGTAATAAAAGAATCATTACTTTGAGGTTAAGACATTATGGTGGGAAAAATAATACAAAAAATATTTTAACACTTGTGATCTTTCTTTTTTTTGTTTGTTTGNTTGGTTTTGGTTTTTTCGAGACAGGGTTTCTTTGTGTAACAGCTCTACCTGTCCTGAAACTCACTTTGTAGNCCAGGCTGGACTTGAACTCACAGAGATCCACCTGCCTCTGCCTCCCAAGTGCGAGGATTAAAGGCGTGCGCCACTGCTGCCCGGCCATAACTTGTGATCTTAATATGATTTCTTCTTATGTAAAGACTTTAATTTGTTTTGGAAAATATGTAACTTATGGTTATGAGGTAATCTTTTCTTACATAGAAATTTTCATCTTAGGTGGTATAAAGGGGATGAGGGAAAAATGTAAGACAGAAAAGGAACATCCAGCAGAGGGAAAAAGAAAATGAAGAATTAAGCTTTGGCCCTCATAAAAAGTCTTCTGTGTGTGCAGCTCCGCCAATGTCACACCTCCTTTCCAGAGTCTCTGGGCTGCTGAAAGCTGGTCTTCCAGCCTCAAGGGATGAGCTTTACAGTGGAGAGGAAAGCAAACCAGTGTGGAGGGGGCAGGACCAGGGGTTGTAGAGTTAGAATTTTATTTTCCTTGCAGTGGGGTGTGTCTTGTCTGAATCAGCAATATCTCTCCATAGGCNCAGGTTGTTGAACACTGGGTTCTCCAGTTGGTGACACTATTGGGGGTTTATGGAACCACAGAAAGGCCTGAGGGCCAAGGTAAATTTCAGATAATCTGTTCACAATAGCTGAGGTGCAACCTATTGAGAACCTATGAGGCTGGAGCTGCTGAGAGAATGTTGTGCATGAACTCACTAACAGGGTGGCCCGGGGTCTGTGCACCTGACAAGGGCACCTGAAGCAGGACACCCATGGGGCACCCCTATCAAGANGGCGNGAAGCAAGGTCTCAGCTCCAGAACAAAGTTAGGTCAGACCACAGTTTGGAAGTCAAACACCTAAGAATAATCCCTGAAACTCTAAAATTGAATAATAGCATCAGGAAAGTGGGATATTGAGCAATGTCAGGAGCATGTGGGTACGTGTGTGTGAGAGAGAGTGTGTGAGTGTGAGTGTGTGTGTGAGAGTGTGTGTGTGAGAGTGTGTGAGGGTGTGAGTGAGAGAGAGAGTGTGTGAGAGTGTGAGTGAGAGAGTGTGTGAGAGTGTGAGTGAGAGTGTGTGAGAGTGTGAGTGAGAGTGTGTGAGGGTGTGAGTGAGAGTGTGTGAGAGTGTGAGTGAGAGTGTGTGAGGGTGTGAGTGAGAGAGAGAGTGTGTGAGTGTGAGTGAGAGAATGAGAATATGTGTGTGAGAGAGAGTATGAGAGAGTGAGAGTGTGTGAAGAGTGTGTGTAAAGAGTGTGAGAAGAGTGTGTGAGGGTGTGTGTGAAAGAGTGTGTATGAAAGAATGTGTATGTGTGTGTGAGTGTGCAGATGAGAGTGTATGGATGTAAGAGAGTGTGTGCATGAGTGAGTTTGCAGGTGAGGGCATTTGTGAGTGAGAGTGTTCCCATGAGTGTGAGAAGAGTGTGAGAGAGAAGTGTGTGAAAGTGTGTGTGAAAGAGTGTGTATGTGTGAGTATGAGGATGAGAGTGTGTGCAGGTGAGAGTGTGTGCAGGTGAGAGTGTGTGCAGGTGAGAGTGTGTGCAGGTGAGAGTGTGTGCAGGTGAGAGTGTGTGCAGGTGAGTGTGTACAGGTGAGAGTGTGTGCAGGTGAGAGTGAGAGTTTGCAGGTGAGAGCATGCACGTGTCAGAAAGCATTCTTGTGAGTGTGTATGAGCGTGTGAGAGACTGTGCGTTCATGAGAGAGTGTGAGAGAGAGTCTGTGTGAGAGAAAGAGAGAGAGGAGAGAGACTTTTCCTTGCTCTGACGATATACCTACAGAACAAGTTAAGGGGGAGAGACTTCTCCAGGCTCGCAGTTTCAATGTTTCAACCCCTCAGAGGCAGCAGAATGATGCCCAAAGCTGCTCAGCACAAGGCAGCGGAGACAAAAGCCAAGAAGGACTACAGGTCCCCAGTTCAGTCCCAGATTTCAGCACCAGATGAATGAAAAAAATGAAATACAAAAGGACATGACTGCTCCTAGGTATGGTGGAGGAGAGAATTTATTGTAGATATGAGGGAGAGCATAGCCAGAGGCAGAGACATCTGGGTGAGGCCAGAGTGAACATGACCCGGAGCCGGACCTTGTGAGGAGAAGGGGAGGGGAAAGGGAACCAGGACACCAAGAGGCCAAAGGGTAAAAGGGGGAAAAAAAAAAGACCACATAGCCAAAATGGCTAGATTATATAGAGAAGATCTGCTGGGGGAAGGGCAGCCAAGTTCAGGGTAGGAGTGGGGTATGTCAGCCATACCCTCTGTCTTAGTTAGGGTTTCTGTTGCTGCAATGAAACACCACGACCAAAAAGCAATTTGGGGAGAAAAAGGTTTATTTGGCTTCTATTTCTACATCACTTCATCAAAGAAAGGACAGGAACTCAAGCAGGGCAGGAACCTGCAGACAGGAGCTGATGTCATGGAGAGGTGCTGCTTACTGGCTTGCTCCCCATGGCTTGCTCAACCTGCTTTATCATAGAACCCAGGACCACCTGCCCAGGGATAGCACCACCCACAATCACTAATTAAGAAAACGTCTTACAGCTGGATCTTATGGAGGCCTTTTTCTCAACTGAGGCTCCTTCCTCTCTGATGACTCGAGCTTGTGTCAAGTTGACATAAGACTAGCCAGCACAACTGACTCCTTGTCAACTTGACACACAAACATATCACTATTAAGCCACAAACCTTCCTTTCTTATTCAAGCCCAAGATCTCACATTAAAAACATAAATAACTTTAAAAGTTCCCACAGTCTTCACAAATTCAAACACATTAAATTTTCAGTCTCTTTAATATCCAATCTCTCTAAAAATCCAAAGTCTCTTTAAAAGTTCAAGGTTTTTCAGCTGTAGGCTCCTGTAAAAATCAAATTTAAATTAAATAACTTCTTCAAGAGGGAAGAACCAGGGCACTGTCACAATCTGAACCAAGCAAAACCCAACTCCAGCAGTATAAATAACTCAATGTCCAATTATCTGGGCTCCACTCACGATCTTCTGGGCTCCTGCAAAGGGCTTGGGTCCCTTCTCCAGCTCCGCCCTCTGCAGCACACACAGCTGTCTTCTAGGCTCCAGCAGGCTCCGCTCCACTGCTGCTGTTCTTGGTGGTCATCCCATGGTACTGGCATCTCCAAAATGCTGGGGTCCTCTGCAACTGGGCTGCACTTTCACCAACACTCTCATAGGTTCTCTTCATGATGCCAAGCCTCAAATTCTCTAAATGACCCCTTCAATCCTGGGCCTTCAACTGCCACTGAGGCTGCACCTTCACCAAAGGCCTCTCCTGGCCTCTCACAGTGCCAAGCCTCAGCTGCTCTCCATGACCCCTTCATGCCTTTAAAACAAGTACCATTTGGTGACTCTTACTCTATCAAGTTTGGCTGTCAACATGAGGTACAACATTGGTCACCTCTGAATCACAGCTTCTGTGTGCTAACTCTCAAGAAACACTTCCCAAAAGATTTCAATTCAACAACGCTGGTCTCTTCTTAAGCATCACCAAATTCTCGGCTCCAGCAGACCAGCATCNGAGTATCCCAGCAAAGCAAAGGTTTTGCTTTAGTAGTTCTGTATCTTGTTGATCCCGCTGATTCTTCAGCCCCAGCTGACCAGAATGACAGAATCTTAAATCAAAATAGCAAATGGCCCCAATAGAGTCTTTAAACTTCTCTCTGAAACGTCACAAGCCAGGCCAGCATCCTCTGCACTGCTCTCAACATTCTTACCTTCCAAGCTCCCACAGAACATCCCACTGAGCTCTCAACACTCAATGGCTTTTCTTGTCCAAAGTCTGTCTCTTATACACATCTAGATGTGTATAAGAGACAGCAAGAGGCCTAGTAGAGTCTTTGCTTCCCTCTGGAAAGTCACAAGCCAGGTCTCCTATTTTCTGCACTGCTCTCAACATTCTTACCTTCCAAGCTCCCACAGAACATCCCACTGAGCTCTCAACACTCAATGGCTTTTCTTGTCCAAAGGTCCAAAGTCCTTCTACAATCCTCCCTAAAACAACATGGTCAGGTCTGTCACAGCAATACCCCATCCTGGTACCAATTTGTCTTAGTTAGGGTTTCTATTACTGTGACAAAACACCATGACCAAAAAAGCAAGCTGGGGAGGAAAGGGTTTATTAGGCTTNCACTTCCACATCATTCACCATCACTGAAGGAAGTCAGGACAGGAACTCAAATGGAGCAGGATCCTCGAGGCAGGAGCTGATACAGAGGCCATGGAGGGGTGCCGCTTACTAGCTTGCTCCTCATGGCTTGCTCAGTCTGCTTTCTTATAGAACCCAGGACCACCAGCCTAGGGATGGCCCCACTCACCATGGGCTGGGCCCTCCCCCATCAGTCACTACTTAAGCAAATGCCCTACATTCTGATCTTGTGGAGGCATTTCCTCAATGAAGGTTCCCTCCTTTCAGATAACTCTAGCTTGTGCCAAATTGATATAAGACTAGCCAGCACACCCTGTAACAAGTAGAGACTGGGGGATGCTGGGAGAACCTGGGGCCAGGTCCACTTTGATACATTAAATAGGCATCCTCAGTTAGCCATTTGTCCTTGGTTTGAGCCCTGTCAGATTTATCCTTCAAAGACACACTCCCTGTGACCTGGTTTCTCTAAGCAAACTGGACCTTCCGGTTTCCACCAAAGCCTATTCAAATTNTTTGAATCCATTAGTGGGTCAAATGCCTGGTTAGATGAGAGCCTCAACACCCACAAACACAGCCAGAGGGGTNCCTTGGTAGTCTCCAAGATGTCTCTCAGTTCANTCAAGTTGATTCAAGATAAACCATCACAAGAGGTTTGCAGAAGATGTCTGTATTTAAGCAAGAAGATTGCCTAATCCAGAGAAGACAATGAAAGCGGCCAGTGGAATAGAGGAACNGTGGAGCTCAAGACACAGAAACCAGAAAAGGGAGCCATCCAGGAGAGAAGTGGAGAGAGGGGGGCGGGAGAAGCCAGCATTAGGCAACTTTCTAATAGTCTTTGACAGTACAAAATGAGGAGACCAAGTTAACAGAGGACCAAGATTCACTTTCTATACTTCTGTGAGTGCAAGAGAAAGAGGGAGCAGAGAAGATAGATACACGGCAGCAGATTAAAATTAGCAAAGATGTAAACACATGCATAGGTTGACCAGAGCAGGGAGCAGTGTGAAAGAAGTATAAGATGGAAGTACCAAACCTCTGGGTTGGGCCTTGGAAACAAGTTAGGGGTTCTTTTTCAAACAAATAGCAAGACTGGGTATTTCTAAATCCAGGGAGAACATGAGTTGAAGCAGAGAAAGGTCAACCAGGCTCATGGGCAGAGACCATTTTGGGCCCTGGATTTTCAGCAGCTCAGGGCCTNNGCCCCTATGAAGTCTAGANTGCTGACTAGACTGCAGGTGCATGAGGGATTTCCAAGGCATTTCAAAACCTGACTGAGGGCTGAGCAATGGTTGCCACAGAAAAATCAAGGGCAAGGGAAACACACAGCAACCTTCCGGAAGANTCAGACCAGCAGTTTGCGATTAGCTGTTGGTGAGTCAAACCAGCAAGGCCCTTTTAATAGGGCGATTCTGCTCTTCCAGCCAGAGCTGATTAACCCCTAGCTCCCCGGGCAAAAAGTGTTCTCCTGAGATGTGAGCACGGGTTTCAAAATAGGATAGGTCTCAGTGTGGATACAGCTTGCCCTACTTTCTCACTGCGTAGAATTGAGGATGTCGTTCAAGTTCTCCAGGATCCTTTCTTACAAATGAGATCAACTGAGGATGTCACTGAGTGGGGAACTTCTTAGAATGTGCAAGGCCCTAGGTTCAATCCCCAGCATAGAAAAAAAAATGCCTTACACATTAGAACTGTGCACTTTTCTCAGATAACTAAGATATAATGTGAAAGTAGCTCCTGGGAACTTGTCAGTCAGAATGGATTTCATTTTCTGCAGCCCCCTTCCCCCCTAGAATAATGAGAGTAAAGAAAGGAAGAAATAATGGCAGCTAACATTTGACCTCTAGCCCATTTTCCTGATCTATGATCTTGGGCAATTTCACTTTGAGTCTTAGTTCCCTCATCTTTAGAATGGAGATAATAACAGCATCAATCTCATGAACATTGGGAAACAGCAGCCTCTCTACTCATGTGAAGATTATTGTTTTTTGATTTCTTGCCTGCTTCCACGGCCACCAGAACTTCTTTCAGTGGGACAAAACCCTGTGGTTCCAGGCAGGTGGCACCGTGAGGGCCATGAGTGTCGATTTCCATGGGAGAAAGCAGCCTTTGGGTTTTCCTAGAGACCCTATGTGTTGGCCTCAACTCAGACATTTGTTCCCTTAGTCTCCGAGGTACAATCATGAGGTGGGGTCCACAGCTGAGAGCATGTTATGTCTTGGGGGTGGATATTTCCAGGATCTAGACTTTTGTTTGAATTTCATAAAAGTAATATGAGGGTGAATCTGGTAAANAAACACAGCAGTATTTTTGCAGATAAACAGTGAAACATTTTTGGAGAAACAATGATTACAAAGTGTCACATCTGTTCAGGTCTAGTTTTGATGCTAAGTGGACCTATAGCAAGCTCGGGGAAAGTCTTTCCATTGTAACACTATCTGAGTCCCAGAAGGAAGATGTGGGTACCCATGAATGACACACACACTTCACCCAACAGGAGGCTTTGAAAGCTCAATCTGNTAAGGATTCCACTACCCACAAATCACAGAGCTGGAAGCTGCATTCAGAGGGTTGACTTGAGGTTTCTCAATCTCCACATTACATTGTCTTCCAAGCTAGGGGATCAGAACAAAAAGAATGTGGCAACTAAGAAGTCAAGAGAAGAGAACCATGCTCAGCACCAGCCACAAACCAAAGCTTTGGTTTGCTGTCCTAACTCATTATATACTCCATTTCATCTTGGCATTAGCTGTGTTGTATTGTCCCCATTTTATAGGAGAAACTGAGGCCCGGGGAGGCTAAGTGCCTTGCTCATGTGAGGATTAGGGGTGGAGTANATCNGTAGGATCTTTTCTTGCTCAGAAGTGAGAGTGTCTCTAAGTCAAGCTGTCTTGTCTGCAGTTGGGATTTCTGTCAGTCCTGATCTTGCTTTGCTTGTCTTTAGCTGCCTGCTTCTTGTCTATGAGTTTGGTGACTAGATGGATGGGTGGGGCCATGGAGGACTAGTTCAGCATTTGATTCACAAGAGCCCTCAATAAATCCTTATTGGAAAAGTGAGTGGATGGACAGACAGACNGATAGGTTGCTGTGGGTAAAGAGATGCATGGGTGTCAAGGTAGATGGTTGTATGTGTGTATGAATGGCTGCGTAGATAGGTGAGTGGGGGGGTGTTTGGATGGGTGGATGAGTAAGTGAGTAGATGGGTAGGTAGTTAGGGGTGTGGGTGGGTAGACGGTTGGATTGAGTGGGTAGATGGGTGGTTAGATAGAGCCGGGGGGGATGGATGAGTATGTGGATTTGCGGCTGGTTAGAGATAGATGGGTAGATAGATAGGTAGATAGACATGTGACTTTTATAAAGACAGTTATAAGAAGGTCCTTATCCACTAACTCTTGAGTTTCTGGATTCCCTCTCCAACATAACATCTTCCNCTACTAGACCAAAGTGATCAGACATCTCAGTTTGTTGCTAATAACACAATAACACAGACTGGGGTAACTTAAGAAAGATTTTGGGCCACAGTTTGGTCTATGGACATCAACTCACATCTGGGGTTAGCCTACTTGCTGACAGGGTCCTGAGATGGAACAAGATGTCACATGCTGAAAAACAAAGGTCATTTATAGACATGTGATCTCGTCTCTGTTGTGTCTCATAAAATCATCAGAATTCAATTGTGAAGACTCCAACCTGAAGTCTTTTCATTTTGTGGCGTGTGTGTGCTTACATGTATGTGTCCATCCCTGCACACGTATATGGAGAACATAGGAAGACATCAGGCATGCTGCTCGCTCATGCTCCACTTTCCTTTCTTGATACAAAGNCTCTCATTGAATCTGAAACCCAAGTTTCTGCTAGGCTGGCTGGCCGCTGCCTATCTCTATCCCCCATTACAGGAACATGGGGCCAATGCCTGGATTTATGTGGGTGTTGAGGGTCCAAACTCAGGTCTTCATGCTTACCCAGCAAGCATTCTTACCCAATGAGCCATTTCCCCAGTCGTGGTAGATTGTTTTCTATTCTTGTTTATGTACAGCTTGAGCAGCTTCCCAGCATGCCCTGGGCACCTCTCAAATGTAAAGAACATAAGGCACCACTTCACACAGGCCTTCCATCTACTCAGCACAAGCTCTCTGTGGAAAACACAGGCTCTGCCAGTGGGCGGGAGCAAGCGTGGTGCCAGTGGGCAGGCACAGGAGCTGAGGAGAGAGCAGTGAGGTGTGCTCCATCAGGCTGGCAATGATAGAGATCTTTCTAGCGTGCTAAAGTTAGCTTAATCCTTGTTTCTTACCTCCATATCCCTCGATCTCTGAAAAAGACTGATACCNGAGAAATATAGANGCTAGTAAAACANATGCCTTGAATTTATCAAATACTATCATTTCATCATATTTGCTTCAGATNTATTTACTTATTTANCTATTTATTGANTGATTGAGACAGGATCTCATTATGTAGCTCTGGTTGGCCTGGAACTCACTATGTAGACCAGGCTGGAANTGAACTCACAGAGCTCTACCTGCCTTTGTTTCCCTGGTGCTGGGATTAAAGGAGTTTGATACCATGCCTGGTTATTGGCTTCAGATTTTTAGACCATGAAATAAATGAAAATTGCTGACAGTTAAAAGCCCTTTGTTCGTCTCTGACCTGACGTGGTGTCATCTGCTTCACAAGTTGATGCTTTCCCTTCTTATGCTTCCATTTTCCCCCCAAATGTCAATAAATAATCATTATTATAGCCTTGTGGTGGTTTGAATAGGTATGGCCCCATAGACTCATGTGTTTGAATGCTTGGCCTATAGGGAGTGACACTATTAGGGGGTGTGACCCTGTTGGAATAGGTGTGGCCTTGTTGGAGGAAGTGTCATTGTGGAGGCAGGTTTTGAGGTCTCCTATGCTCAAGCTATGCCCAGTGTGATACACAGTTTCTTCCTGCTGCCTGTGGATCAGGATGTAGAACTCTCAGCTACCTCTCCAGCACCATGTCTGCCTGCATGCTGCCTTGCTTCCTGTTGTGATGATAACGGACTAAACCTCTGAACTGTAAGCCAGCATCAATTGAATGTTTTCCGTTATAAGAGTTGCCATGGTGTCTCTTCACAGCAATAGAAACCCTAAGACAACCCCAGTTGACTTTATTCATGCATCCAGGGTCACAGTTCCATTTCCAATGCTATGCAGTGAACAGCTACTGAAGACTATTCCACAGACTCCCGTGAGTAAGTGGCTCCCTCAGGGCAGTGAAGCCTTGCACTCCACACTCTGCTTAGAGATGCACAGTGATACATTATAGATAATCATTCATTCTAACCCTTAGATTTCATCACATGACCATTCTTTATTTTATTTGTTAGTGGATGACAATTAGCTATTGTCAACAGTGCTTCAGTGACTATTCTTCTCCAGGTCTTCATGTGTACAGATATATATGCTTCTTTTTGTTCTGAGTTGACTTTTAGTCATTTCACTGATTGTAATAAGAAAAAGCTACTCAGTAAAACTTAAAATATTTATTAGTATGAACCATACCAATGGGTTAAAATCAAAAGCAACTGATACAAATGAGCACAAGGGAAATGCTTTACCATAGAACAGAGTANAAGATGCAAAGGTCCCGGGTGTCTGGGGAGGGATTGTCTAGGTGCAAAACCTGGGTCCAGCCCAAGTGGAAACCCTTTACAAAACCACCAGAAAGGGTGACAGTCTGTGTGACGGCATGACTGCTGGGTCACTGGGGGTCACAACAATGATGAAAGGCATGATCAGGTCTGAATACAGCCAGAGCTCTTGGCTGATGGCTGGCTTCTTACTCCCTGCCCTGAACACTGCAGAGTGGCAAGGAGGGAAGCCTATACAGGCCATAGTCCTTAATGGCAGAGGAAATGTTGCAACCTCAAAACCTCCCTCAGGAAAGAGTGGGATCCCCTCTGGGGCACAGCCCTTACTACTGGCTAGAATGCAGGTTAGTCTGCAAGGTAACATCTTATTCTGTACCCTAATGTACCATTTTTTTTTACTAAAAAATGGCGAGTCGCTTCTGTACCTATGTAAAACATTTGCACAACTCTACCACTGTCCTTAGGGACTTCTACTGAGAAAGAATCCCTTTGACAATATGTGCCTCACTTACAGACACAAGGTCATGAGCCAAACCCAGCCACTCTGAAATGCATTACATGTAGGTGTAGCCAACACCAATCATATTTACACATATACAAACCTGCCACATGTGAGAGAAAGATTAGGGGTTGGGAAGGGAATTTGGGGAACAATGATAAGGATACTATATCCTGTGTCCAGAACAATCGGAATTTTTAGGTCTTTACATATGTTTCTATGATTAAAGGTCAATTGTTAAAACAGCCCCAAAGGAATCCCAAGCCAAGGGGAGAAAGGCACCAAAGGCCACAGCATCTACCTGCAGAGAAGGCCCAAGATGGTATGAATATTTGTGTGCCCGAGTGCCACATACTCTCTTTGTTTGACACATATGCATACCTACCCTCTGCCTTGCTTTGACATTAAGGGCAATGCAGCCTAGAAAAAGCAAGGTTTCATTCCCTCATGTGCTTCTCTAGTACACCCAGGGTGGCTCCCTGTCAGGGTGAAGCCCAGACAGTTCATGGAAAATTCAGCCACTGCAAACCCAATCCAAAGCCATGACATTCTATCCTGGGAACAGTACCATCTCGNCTTGGAAATCCAGACAGCCAGCTATACAAATGCAAGCTCCCAGGAAAAATATCCCTAAAACAGGGGATGGTTCAAACATAAGCTTGATACTACCTGGAGAGAGGCCATTTCAGTTTCAACTCTAGTTTTTCTGTTTGTTTTACCTGCGATGAATGGATTCGTGTCTTTTTTCAGCACACAGAATCCTGTTAGCCAGTGATGCTGGCAACATGGGACAGGCACTGACTGTCCTTGAGAGGGCCCTGTCACAACATACAGATGCCATTTGTTAATAGTGTTGGGGATGCCTGTTATGGGACACTAGGGACACTCTTGAATCGAGACAAGGATTTTCTATCCTCTATATTCTAAGATTCAGTTAANTTCCAAGCTGAGGAAGAACATATGTGGACATACACATCCTGGAGCTGACAACCACTGTCTGTGACTAGAACCTGGATGNNTGCTTGACGGTCATTCTCTCCAAGGCTGGCAAAGCTTAAAGTACGGTCTTCTGATTTTATACTTTGGGGGTCCAGAATTTTAAGGTGGTAACATTCCTCTGGCTAGTTTGCTCCAACCCATGATTAGCTGCTATTAATAGAAGTTTNCCCTACAATTTAGACTCAACATCCTCTGGTTAGTTTTTTCCCTTAGACATGACACTATGACATTGTCTCCTAGTAAAACAATGNGCTGTGAATTAATCACCTCCAAGAGTAGAAAGTCATTGCGATGGAGAGGATGCATGCTGGGTGGTGCCCTGAATGCTAGTTATACCCTCCACCTACCACTGCTTACATACCAACACTCCTTAACTCTTTTAAACTGGATCTCCCATCCCCAGAGTTATATGTAACGNTCTAGTCTGGTTTGGTTGATGTATGACTGTACCTTAGAAAAATGTTCATCAATTACGTGAAAAGAGGACACAGATGGCAGTTTCTAATACAACTTTTGTCTCTTTTGCAGAAGGTCAATTCTCAGTTTGAATGATGGTCCCGCTATATTTCTCTGATTTCCCTCAGAAAACTAATAAAGCCTTGCTCCCAAAGCCAACTAAAAGCTAACCTTCTATATGGCCTTTGCCTTTTGGTGAACTGGCCAGAGAAGAAGGCCCTGGCCCTGGAGAAGTTACTGGAATCTGACTAGGTGACATGGGACATCAGAGAAGAATGGCAAAGTTAGTGAACAAATCTAAAAATTTTCTAATATTTCTTTAACAAAAATGGCAACTATACCTATTAAGTACCTAAAAAGTACAACCCCTGCCGTGTGCATTTCATAAACCAAAGGCCATGTTGCGGAGGTACAGTGAGTTTTCTCAGGTTTTCAATAATCTCTTCACAGGGACCTTCCCTGCTCAGCATCCTGCAGGTCACCCAGCATGCAATGCTGCTCACTCTCCAGCAGGCAGACAGTCCCGAGGGTAGGGTCCTTCTGTGTGCCCTGGACACTGGAGAGGGCTCTGGCTTCTTCCTTCGTGTTCCATATGGCCCTTGGGTCAGCAGCACCTCCGGCTGGCTTGCAAGCCCTGGTTCCCGAGCTTGATCCCTCCACTGTTTCCATTTTCATGGGGGTCCAAGGGTGGGATCTGGCGGCCTTCAGGGGGAAGAAAAGGAGGCCAAAATTAAAATTCTCTTATTTTAGAAAGTTGGCCTGTTTGGGTGCAGAAAANAACAGTACTTGGGGGAGGGGCTAGCTCCTTCCTCCTTTCCTTCACAGTCTCCTCTCTCTTTTCCTCCCTCCCTCCAGCCTTCTTTCCCCCTCCCCCTTTTTCTTCTCCTCTCCTTTTCTTCCACATGAAGTCAAATTCATGTTTAAACGGTTGNGGGAAATTACCAGCAGTTTCCTGACCATGCAAACATGCCAGGATCAGGAGGAGGCATCCATTCACTCTGCAGATCTACCTGCTTGCTCCATCACTCAGGGTCCTCCCCTCAGCCTTGCCATAGAGTCACCCTGCTTTGGAGGCCTGGACTTAACAGTAACAGCGAGCATTTATCTGTTTTTTTGATTCCCACAAAGACAACTGGGCTGGGAACTGCAATCTTTGAAGACCTACCATGGACTGGCATGCAACTCACCAGCCTTACTCAGTGAGGGCACTTAGCTCATTATCCAGAAGGACCTNGGGACATATGTCCCAGAAAGTAGTTCTTTAATGTCATATATAAGCAACCTTATTTTAACTTCACTGAATTTTAACTTCTGTAAATAAACACAAAGTAACAAAAAGACAAAGGCAAGAAGGGATAACNACAGCTAAAGGTCTGGGTTCTTTTTAGTGGACTGTGCTGATGGTCTCAGGTCTCTGTGGTTGTACTAAAAACCACTGGGTTGTGCACATGACACGGGTGGGCTACGTGGCATGTGAACTTCATCTCAACAGAGCTNGTTCTCTAAAACACAGGGAAATCTAGAAGCAGCATGTGTAGGCAGCCACTTCCAAAGATTCATCTTTGATCCTTCCGAGCAACTCTTATAATGTTCATTGTCACCNCCATTTTCTGTGACTTTGCTGAAGG
This sequence comes from Neotoma lepida, assembly GCA_001675575.1. Classification (NCBI taxonomy): domain Eukaryota; kingdom Metazoa; phylum Chordata; class Mammalia; order Rodentia; family Cricetidae; genus Neotoma; species Neotoma lepida. Next base: position 145,696 of record LZPO01075898.1, read on the forward strand.
ACATGCCAAAACCAAATACTGGTTCTTACTATAATGCACATGTATTGTAATTATAATTCCCCTGGATCCTCAACCCTTGTTCTGCCCATGGTCTCTTTTCCTTTCTCTTTCTCTCTTCTATTTTTCTATTCATCCTGAAAAAACACGGAACACTAGCTCTAAAATGGAAGATTAAAACACACACACACACACACACACACACACACACACACACACACACACACACGTGATTAAAGGGGAAATTGTTTCCGATGACAAAAGATTTTTGCTTTTGCTTTTGTTTCTATGGCAAACATATGCTCCTTGTATGGACCAAGTACAGAACCAAAAGACTCGGAGGCTGAAAGCCTTTGGCCATGAGATGCAGTTTCAGGGGCTTTAGTGTGCTGTGCAGATGGAGTGATGTAGATATTCGGCAAAGTGTAAGCACAGACATACACTCTCTGGCACTGGATTCAAGGTTAACAGTAGAAATGAGCGTCTGACACAGAGTGGGGGTGAGTTCCCAACACTCTCTACAACCTGTCTCTTATACACATCTAGATGTGTATAAGAGACAGCACACACACACACAAACACACACACACACGTGATTAAAGGGGAAATTGTTTCCGAAGACAAAAGATTTTTGCTTTTGCTTTTGTTTCTATGGCAAACATATGCTCCCTGTATGGACCAAGTACAGAACCAAAAGACTCGGAGGCTGAAAGCCTTTGGCCATAAGATGCAGTTTCAGGGGCTTTAGTGTGCTGTGCAGATGGAGTGATGTAGATATTCAGCAAAGTGTAAGCACAGACATACACTCTCTGGCACTGGATTCAAGGTTAACAGTAGAAATGAGCATCTGTCACAGAGTGGGGGTGAGTTCCCAACACTCTCTACAACATCTTCTGCCATCTTGCACAGTCAACAAGTTATACAATACTTCTGTAGGCCATTCTCAAAANGAGACATGTCCCCACTTGTCATCACAATTGAAAGAAAGTTAAAATTAAAAAATGCCCTTTTTATTTACTACTTTGTCAACCTGAAGTAGTAAATAAAAAAGAAAGTCCTGGTACCCACTCCAGTCACATCCTGCCAATAAAGTGCTGCCTGCTCCTCAGGCCAGTCATGTGTTCAGAGGCCCAACAGTGTCACACTACATAATAATTTAAACAAATACTGTTTCATAAGGCTTTAGCTTTTGCATCTGAGTTTCTTGGATGAGACTATAATTCTAACTAATATAATATGGTTGACTTGAAAGATAGAAACTATTTACTGATGAATATGGGGCATTAAAATTTTAGCATGTGAGCCAGGCAGTGGTGGTACANGCCTTTAATCCCAGTACTAGGGAGGTAGAGGCAGACAGATCTCTGTTGAGTTCGAGGACCTGGTCTACAGAGTTAATGAGTTCCAGGACAGCCAAGGCTACACAGAGAAACCCTGTCTTGAAAAACCAACAACAAAAATTAGCATTTGTAACAATGACACAACCCACATTCCATAGCCACTTTCATGCTGTCTCAAGTGAACACCAACACCAGCTAAACTGCGCTCACCTTTCAGGCCTTGTTCACATGCCTTTCACAATTCTATGTGAAGAGCCCCAAATACAGATAAAGTACATAAATGTGATATTTACTACAGTGATATAGGAAGAGTGGAAACCTAGAAACAACATGCACATTGTGAGCATGCTAGGAGCACCGGGTGTCCGTCTGTCCATCCACACTCCCATTCCTCTTCCACCTTTCCTGTCCTCACCTTTTCCCCAAGTAGACAATAGGCTTGGACATCATATGTGCAAACAGCCTCCCTGCCTGTGTTTGAAACCGTTGGCAAGGTTTTCAAACCAGTTGCCAAATGTGGCTTCTTAGGGCTGCCAGATTCTTTTGCCATTCATAATATCTAGAGCCTTGTGAGAGTTAGATACAATGGTCCTCCTGTTATAGCATAGAGCTGAGTCCTCAAGGCTCTCACTGAAGTTCCTTGGTTCTTATGTCCAAGGACAAAAGATTGTGCCAAGGACATAGTAATAGAAGCAAAGAGTTTTATTAAGAAAGAGAAAGAGAGCCAGGTGGTGGTGGCGCACGCCTTTAATCTCAGCACTTGGGAGGCAGAGGCAGGTGGACCTCAGTGAGTTCTAGGCCAGCCTGGTCTACCGAGTGAGTTCCAGTATAGCCAGAGCTACACAGAGAAACCCTGTCTCGAAAAACNAAAAAAAAGAAAGAAAGAAAGAAAGAGAAAGATACTTCTGGGAATGGGAGTGGGCTAGCAGCTGGGAGAAAGTGGGGCCTGAAAAGCACTGAGCCAGTTGCTTCCGAACCCTTTGGGGGTCATTTCCCCAGGCATGGGCTTTTCACAGGTGCCACTTGTGGTCTGGATGGGGAAGGGTTCTCAGCCTTTTTAAAGTTCTTTTGTTGACTAGATTCTCTCCTCACGCCACTCCTTTTACACACCCCCTTACTCCACAGAAGTTTTGTTTCAAGACCAGTCCCCCAGTGGACAACTGAAACCATGGACAGTACCAAACACTCGGCTACCTTCCTTTCCTGTACCTGTATACCTGTGACAAGGTTTCACCTGTGAATTAGATATATTAGGAGATTTATAAAGTAACAAGTCATAAATTAGAACAATTATAACAGCAGGTTGTATTAAAAGTTAAAACAAGATTTTTTTTTTTTTAATTTCTGGGATTTTCATTTAGTACTTTCAGGCTGTGGTTGCGACTGACTGACATCATGAATATGGGAGAAGTGCTATCATTCTCAGAGGCAAAATCAACGTAGCTTCTTCAGACTTCATTTTTATCTTTGGGTAGAGAGCATTTTGAGATCTGAGAATCAGTTACCCAGTTAAATGAGCCTGGACCAGTTATGTAAAATCCCTGAGCAATCTTTCCTCCACTATAAACAGCACGTGAGACAGTAAACTTGACAGCTCCTACACACTACATCTGGCCATTACTAATACGCTAGGGACTCAGGACAATGATGGGGCCCTACAGCAGCTGGCTCCAGCCAAGGCTCAGTGGCCTTTGTGTGGGAAGAAATGCCCAGTACTCATGGCCAGGAGACATGGTTGATTCTCAAGATTCGGTTAGAAGGGAAACCTGTTTGTNTGGAGACCACTCTGCTTGGGAATATCACATAGTTCCAACTTCGAACAGTGTGAGGAAATGAAGTGCACCCACTTTAAAGCGAGACGGAAAATTGAATCCCAATAGTGAGCCAAGCACCCTTCAAGAGCTAAGCAAACAACACTGTGGAAATAAGAACCAGCTCCCATGCTGAGCCTCGAGGCATTCAGAACTTGCTGGGTAAATGTTCTCAAACAAAAGAACTGTTCTGGAAAGTGACCACAGCATTCTGCACCAAGGAGACTCCCTGGAACACAGCTCACAGGATTTTATCTACCTGGACACAGAGTTGAGCTAAAACACACGGATGACCTCTGCACAGGCTCAGATTGGTCTCCGGATGTTTCTCCTTCTACAGAGTGTCCTCCAAGCGCGCAACCTCCACAGCAAGCTGTTCTTGAACAAGAATCCTAGGCCTCCGTGTTTATTTTAACACGGTTTGGATTGTGTAAGATGCTCTTGGGGAGAAGTTAAAAGACGTTTTTCTCTCAGTTTTCCTGAAAGTTGACAGTCCAGGAGAAAAGCATGCTTTACAAATACTTCCTCAGGAATGCAAAATATGGAACTAAATTCCAAGCCTATGAGTTTAGGCCAGCTTGGCTGGGGCGGCCGCGCTAACANACAAAGAATAAAGCAGTGTGCTCCCTGCAGCTGCTCTCGCGGACACGCTCCACTTCTGCACGCTCTGACTTCTCTGCAGTAGTTCTGTTGTCTGTCCCTGCTGTCTGTCCCTCCTTTAACTCCATTCTCCGATGGCTTGACTCTCTTTCCTTCGGTGTCAAGTGTGTCTCGAAGTTGCTATGTGACTGTTGCTGATCTTGATTCTCCGAATCATTCAGATTGGGGGCTTGATCAAGTTTGCTAGGGCTTGGCAGGACTTAACTCATGATAACTGCCTGAAAGCTTCTGCTTTAGGAGAGGCAGTCTTTGTGGAACACCGCTGTGGCTCATACATGACCAGGGATCACGCCTAGCCATTGTCCTCTGGTTACTATAACAGAGATGATACTAGAAAACCTTTTTGTTTTGTTTTTGGGACAGGGTCTCTCTCTGTAGCCCTGACTGTCCTGGAACTCGCTATGTAGACCAGTCTAGCCACAAACTCACAGAGATCCACTTGCCTCTTCAGGAGTGCTGGGATCAAAGGCATGCACCACTCACACCTCACCCAACTTGATATGCCACGTTTTGTGGATATCCATGGGAGACCTGCCCTTTTCTGAATAGAAAGGAGGAGTGGATGGGGTAGGGGGCAGAGGAGGGGTGAGGGGAGGGACTGGGAGGAGAGGAGGGAGGGGAAACTGTAGTTGGGATGTTAACTAAATACATAATAAAAGGAAAACTTTCACTATNAGGATAAAGAGTCTGNTGTGAGGAGTGAGCTGGGATTCTACAGAGGACCAGAACAGACTAGGAGGCAGATGCTACACTTGGCAAGGAAACGCACAGAAAGGCAGGTCCAAGATGATGAGAGCTACAGTAAGTACAATGAGAGAAGGGGGAAGGAAAGAGCCATGAGAAAATCCCAGGCAAGACCTGACAACTGAGTAGAAATGAGAACATGAAAGTAGAGACCCCCAAATCTGGAAGTTAAAAATGTCCAGGGAGACAGAGAAGGATGTAGCTCAAGGTTAGCNTGCTTGCCTAGCATGGCTTCATCCCCAGAACTACAAAATAAAGAAATAAACATTAACCACAAAAATACACTTTGTTCAAATATGTCCTAACAATATCTAACACATATCCTGGTTTGAAAAAAAAACATTTAAAAAATGTCTAGGGAGCCAAAGTCATGGCTTGCTACAAAGAGGGAAGGAGAAGGACCTGTTCCCATTGGCTACCAACCTAAGGACTTCAACAGCCATTGTTGTCAGATTTCAGTGGGAAGACTTTCACTATGAAAAAAATGAAAAGCCCCCTTCCCCTTTCCTTCTCNAAACTGATATTTTTTTCTAAAATCAACTTTTGGCTTACAGAGAAAATTGAGCAATTAAGCTCTTACATGTCTCTGTCTTTATCTCCTAGCTCCTGTTGCTAATGTCTGGCATTAGTATAAGATGCCAGTTCCAACTGATAAGCTAACATTAACCACTACTCTTAACTACAGCCCACAGTGTTTGCATAGGGTTCTCTTTGTTATACATCCTCCTGTGGATTTTGGTAAATGTTCAATAACATGTCTCCATCATTACAGCATCAAATAGAATCATTTCACTGCCCTAAAAATTCCCCATGCCTTATTCCCTCCCTGTCCTGGTTTTTGTCAACCTGACACAAGCTAAAGCCATCTAGGAAGAGGGCTCTGGATTGAGAAAACGCCCCCATAAGACTGGCCTGTAGGCAAGCCTATGCGCATTGATTGATATGGAAGAGTCCAGCCTACTGCGCCTAGTGCTACCCTGAGCAGGTGGTCCTGGGGTGTGTATAAAATAGAAAACTGAGCAAGCCAGGAGGAGCAAGTCAACAAGCAGCACCCGTCCATGGCCTCTGCATCAGCTCCTGCCTCCAGGCTCCTCCCTTGAGCTCCTGTCCTGACTTCCTTCACGATGGACAGCAGGCTGTAAGATGAAATAAACCCTTTCCTCTCCAACTTGCTTTTGGTCATGGTATTTATCACAGCAATAGATACCTAAGTAGGACACCCCCTCAACCTGACAACTACTGAACTGACCTATTTACATAACAATAAAAATTAAATTCAAATTATTTACAGATAAGAGTAATATTTGAGACTCCCTTGAAAGCAGGATAGGTGGGGAAAATAGAGATGGGACATGTTTCTGTGCTCATGATGATTCAATTCACTNGTGTACTGTAAGTCTGACATTTTCTATAATAAAGTCATTTTTCAAATTTGCCCGGAATGCACCGTTACAAAGGAGCCATGGATGGCAATTTAACAGGCAACCTTGTAAGAAAGAGAGTCTTGGAAGAATGCATTAGCTATTATTATATGTTATATGGTTTGACTATATGAAATCAGAATTTTATATAAACTACTCTTTAGCTTTTTTTTCCACAAACAATTTGTCTTTTTAGGTCAGTAATAAGAGTCGCATTGTCATCGTTTTAAAACACTGGTTTAGATTAGTATACTATGATTTGTAAAAAAAATTTCTCAACTTCAGTGCAGTTTAGTCATTTCCTGTTTTCTACTAGTGTGGATAATATTACCAGAAAACTGCTGTACAAAGTCGGTAGCCAGGGACAGCCTAGACTTAAAGCTGAGAGCATGTGACTTCATGTACTGGCCTCTTACCCACTAGCTATGAGACACAGCAAGTCACAGGATGGTGTCCTCATAATAAAATAGGGCTGACAGAGAGTAAATGGACATTGACAGCATACAGAAGGACATCCCACTGCAACAGAGTGCCTACTTCATAGTGAATGGGACACCAGTGAGTTAACACACATTTCAGCCATTCCAACAATGGCAAGGAACAAGAGCTCCACACANGCGAAGCACCACTACAGTTGGTNCCTGTATCTGCCTGTTTCTCAGGTTTTGATTCATGGTTGGTTACACTGTCCATCAAAACCACAGTTAGGCCTACGCGATGGCTGTGTTTGTATTAAACATATACAGACTCTTTCTTGTCATTATGCCCTAAACAATACAGTATAACAACTCTTCACAGAACATTGACTATACTTGGGTGTAAGTAATCCAGAGATGAGGGGCATATCGGGGGAATGTGTGCTTACATACCAATGCTACAGTAGTTTAGATAGGGGCTTGGGCATCTATAGATTTGGTGTCCTGGAGGACCCTACAACTAAACCCCATAGACACAGGGCCAGTGACAACTGAGAATCCCTTAGAACTGCTTGGGTTGAGAGCTCCCATATCAGCGTCTTCTCTGCTGGTATTTGCTGAATTAACTGTTTCGGTGGTACAGAAGGAACTGTCCTTACCTTTATCTTCAATGATAGCTTGCTGTACTGTTACAAAATTTTCAAAGGTTTTGTTTTGCTTCCAAATTTCTTTAACATACTCCAAACCAAGTAACTACCACAGAATTACAAAACCCAGCAGCCGTGCAACAGCCAGCACGCTGTGTAACGATGANTGCAGAACAAGACACGTTACCGTCTTTGCTATTTTCTAATCCTTCTCAGCCAATGCTGCTTTNATCTCTGGTTGTTTTGTACTTTAAAAACAAGCACACAGGGAGCTGGTTAGATATTAGCAGGCTTGAAAGGACACTGAGGATGGACCCCAACCTTGAAGTCCACAGATCNGAAAGCCAGGAACTGAAACCACAGGACTCTGTTTGCTGGTCAAAGGGATAGGATCTGAGTCACAGCATGTGGCCCTGGGTGGGGACATGCCCTTCTGAATGCCTCTAAGATTAACAGATAGCTGGAGGTTTCTGGTCATGAACAAGGACACACCAGGTCCTCTCTCCTTAAGAGTTCATTCAAATGGGTCTGTTCATCACTTGGATTGACAGAAATGCCCCTCAGGATAATCTAGAGGATTAGAAATGGTAAAAGCCTGCCTAAAATATAGATTGACACAATAGCCTCTTTGGCCACTCCTGTCTGTCCATCTAATAAATGCTGCCTATCTCCTATCCCACACACTGCTTCATGTATCTCACCTAAATTCTTTCAACTGAGATCAAAAGGACCAGAGAGCCAAAGGGAGGTCAGNGAGACACAAACAAAACCAAAGCATTTCTCACTTGTTCTTACACTAACAAGAAATACCCCCAAAACAAATAAGCCACAGCATACTGCCCGCAAAGTCTCCAGGGTATTTTTCAGGAGAGAAATTATAGCACCACGACAAAGAGCATCCAATGGAAGAAGGGGTGGATTTGGGCTCATGGCTCATAGTGGTGGGGGAGGTGTGGCAGCAGGTCGCTGGAGCAAGAAGCCAAGAGATCACATCCCCAGCCACAAACACAAAACAGAGAGAGGGAAAATGAAGTGGGGTGAAGCCATAAATTCTTAAAGCCCTCCTCCAGTGACGTATTTCCTCCAGCAAGTCTCCACCTCCTAAAGGTTCTGTAACCTCCAAACAGCACCTCTGAGGGCCAAGTGTTCATTCAAACCATCACACTGACCCCTTCTAAAATTATCTCCAAAGTCTAAATGAAGATCATAGCTTCACCTAAGTAGAGATCTCTGAGGAAAGACTCCTCAGGCTGTTAGAGCCAGCCAGCACGGAGCCATTCCCCTTCACTGCTGGCTCCTCCACTGAGCTCCTGTCTCCTCTATTCCAAATTCATTGATCATGCCCACTGATTGAACCCGGCCTAGACATTCCTTCTCCTAAGGAGGAATGCTTTTGTAGATGTTAACTTGCTTAACACATAATGGGACTTTCCATTGCATTGGGAATATCACATCATTTTTTCATTGCCAGGCCCCGTCTCCTGCTTCCATCTTCCGCCGCTGCCCCCAGCTGATCCTACACATCAGTTTCCATTTCTGGGACTTAACTACAGTTGTCCCAGGTTAACCTTCCTAGGAGCATCTACTGAATTCTCACATTTCAGCTTCAGATTAACCATTTCCTTAGGGAGGCACTCCTCACCAACCTGAAGTCCCTACCTGTCACTCTCTCTTTCAGTCCCCACCCTTTGGTTTCCTGGCACTACTGTCACTGTCTTTTGTTCACCGTGATGTCTAGTACGACTTCTAGTTCATAAAAGCATACACTATGTATTTTCTGAACAAATGAAACGAGATTCTAGGCTTGTCTGGTTTGTTGGTATTATTCAAACTTCAGTCACTGCAGAAAAAGTAATTAGATTTCTTTTACTCTAGTGAGCCCGTCAAAATGTTACCTCCTAGAACATTCTGAGATAAGGGTGAGATCTAAATTCAGACTGTGAGTTTAGCTCCATATTGTTTACCAATACCAGCTTCCTGAAGAATGTGAAAAGACTTCTGCTGCTAGGGAACTTACACATAGGTACAGACATTTTGAGAATTGTGGAAAGAGGGAACACATTCACATGTCAAAATTGTGAAAGAGACTATTGATAAGCTCACGTTCAAGCTCTTATGACCACTAGGGAGAATTAGAATGGATGAGGGTTTCTGGAAGGAAGGAGAAGAAAGGGCACCCACTGTGGTCCAGGGTCACAGCTGAAACAAAGAAAAAATAAGAAGCAGAGCTGACGTTCCAGAGCCCCAACCTTGGGTTTCCTCCCTCATCTAGAGCGGAGCATTGTGCAGTGCTCCCAGAAGGCAGCCACATCTTTAACTCTGGGTTTTTAACATTGTAACAGCTGAGCAGCAACAGAATAGTCTTTGTGCTCTCTTATACCAATTTAAAAAATCAAGTGTACAATTATTTTCTTAACCAAGAAAGAAAGATGAAGAGCCCCTGGGTAAAAATGTTCAGGAGAGAATGAGCCCCACACAGCAGGGTTCAGTAGGTCTGACATGGGCCCTAGAGGAGGGGTACCTGGAAGAACAGACACCAGGGGATGTGGCATCACAGAACAGACGGCCTGGACCAACCAGGACAGAGCAGCAGTGGGAAGGTCCCTTTCCCCACCAGCTGTAGTCTTCAAAAGACAGAACATTTTGGTGAACAGTTTGCAGTTAGAAAATGTATTGGCTTATGCTCAGAAAACACAGTTGTCTCTTTATGAACCCCCTGGGAATACAGAAGAAACACATTTGTATCTTCTTCAAAGTCGGTGTGAAATCATTTTGTGTAAGCACACCTTTTTAAAGGGGCTGTTATTCTCACTGCAGTTCCTTGGTTTTTAGTCTATCTTTTCTCCTGGGCATGTTTGTCTCTGCAACATTGCTTTGAGAGCATAGGTGTCAGCAGTCTCCAGCTCTATTTTAAGCTTGGGTAGGAGCACACGTAACATAAGTAGGAACNGTGAAAAGGAAATACATGGAATGTCTGCTGCAGTACGCTTGGGTGTCCTTGGAATTGGGTGTCCTCTTTTAAATTAAGCTGTAATTTGACGACAAAACCCCATTTTGAAGTAATTCACCTGAAAGAGCAGCAAAAGGAAGGCATCAGAGCTCACAGATGTGGGTTGGGAGAGACTGAGGTAGAAGTAGGTGGGTAGAGATAATAGACAGACAGACAGATGGATCGATAGAGACAGATATACTAGGATAGGGGTGGACAGAGATGGATAGCTAGAAATAATGGAAGAGATGGAAAAATGACAGACAGGTGGATAACGATAGCTAGAAGTATAGATGGATGGACACAGATACATAGAGCTACAGACAATAGATATAAGTGGAACAGACATATAGAAGAGAGATGAGGGACAGATAGATAATGGACGTAGAGACATGACTAGATGGTCTGCCATGTATCTACGTGCTTTATTTGCTAAGTATTCATAACTGAAGTATAATACACAGAAACAAACATTTGTTTACTTGACACAGAAGAAGGGGAGACATGGGCTTATATAGGAATTGCTTTGAAACTGAAATTACTCCAGGAACTAATTATTCAAAACCTACATCGCTGTGAACCACGAAGACCCCTGGCATGGGAAGGGATTTGTAGTGGTTGAGTTATACGAAGGAATCTTTCTGAGATGTTAATACTCAATGTCTAGGCTTTGGGGTTCAGTATTGTTCTCCTTGAGGTCTTTATTTGATTTTTTAATGATGACTTTCGTCAAGCTCAGAGAGTACCCCCGTGTAGAAATCGTGAGGTGAATTTGATGCACATGAAAAATGAGCTTCCTGTCTGATCCCTGCCTAGCTTTGACCAGAGGAGCCCACTCTACAAAACACAAGGGCTGTAAATCAGAGCATTGGGGTAACCGGTAAGGTAGCTCATTGAAACTGCCTGCAGCTGGTTGTGCTGGCTCATGACAGTAACCCCAGCACTTAGGAGGGAGAAGCCCTGCTACAAGTTCAAGGCCAATCTGGGCTACATAGTCAAACCCTATCGCAAAAACAAAATACAAAACAAACAGTGTTTAGCGAATGAACCTACCAGAAAAGCCTACCACCACTGGAAAAGAATCAGTTCACTCGAGGGCAATAAAGGCCCAATGTAGGAAGTTCAAGTCAAACTTCTCAAGGTCTCTCAGATGGACCCAGGTAGAGAGGGCATGTGCTCCTANAGCCATCACAAAAAGAAGCTGAGCCTTGAGAACATGAGGTGCCCAACACCAAATCACAGCTCCAGCAGGCTAGATGTTAACCATTCAGCCCAATGAGCTCGAGGTTTCTCTGTAAATAGCAACAGGAAAAATCTTCATGGAGGTGGATAGAAGGAAAGGTAGCAGGCTCACCGTAGTGACAGGGCCCAGAGCTGCTGGGGGAGGCCTAGCATCATCCTTTTGCACACTTGTTTTGCATACTTTGAAACAGTGGAAGTAATCCCGGTCAGAGCTCTCCACTGCCTATGAGTCCTTCAGGCCAATGCAAACCAACCAAAGGTTCTCTGCTGCTGTTCTCAGAATCCAAAATAATGGACCAGAACCAGTAGAATGGAAATCAGCTCTATCCTGAGAGCTATTGGCCTTGAATTCAACAAAAGTGATCTCAGATGCAGAAGAGGGCCAGTGAGTGGCCCACATTCCTTTTGGAGCTGCCCAGAGCTAGGACATCTGATAACTACTGATAAGGGTTCTGATCCTCCCACAGAGGGCTTGCAATAGGGATATCTCACTAAATATGGAGATTTCTCCCAGCTTCTTATAACACACTGATGAACTTCCAGAACTTCAAGCAGTTCCTGGGACTGTGGTCAGCNGGCATTTCTCTGGTGGAAGTCTGCACACATATCATGGCCAGAGTTTATGAAGGTGAATTCTGCTTGAAACTTCACAGCTGCAGACAGATGTGTCAGTGTAGTCATCCACAGTAAACAGCTGAAGTTATAGTCACTCATGGGAAAACACCATAATGAAAGAGAAGTACAGCATGACCCAGAGCTGGGAACTGGCCTGGAGCTGTCACTTGTCATGAACAAGAGTAACAGAAAGTAACTTGATCTTCACAAAGGAACCCTCTGCCTAGTTCCGGACTTCAGGTCACATGAAAGGGAAACATTTTTTTTGTGAACAATTATTTGGCAAAATAAATTACTAAAAGGTTCCCTTCCTTTGTATGCATAGAGTCATTTGATTTAATGGATGGAGTTCTACTGTACCACCGTCTACTTCATCTCTGCCATCAAGATACTAAATAAAATGCTATGGAACACATAATTTTTAGTTGTAAGTGTAATTACAGATGTAATTCCAAGTATATATTCTCTTCTTGCAATGAGTATGTCATTTTCATGCACAAAACAAAAGGAACAGAGCAAGGTACAGAATTAGAGATGTTTAGGGAGTCTCAGGTNAAGCAGTTTCTCCTAAAAATGGCTCTATGAACAAGACTGGAACAACGGCAGTATCAANGGAAAGGGGGGAAACACACCTAAACAAGGAACTACAAGTAATGGCCACTGGAAGAAGGAGAATTAGCCTCCCCCAGGGAGGAGCCCACTCTTGNTTGTCCAGTGAAGAGTGGTCAGCCCTGGAACCATATACAGACATACAACAGAAATGGACTCAGCAGGTTGTATTTATATATTTGAGCATACATATACGTACATATATGTATGGAACAATAATAATCAAAGAAAAAGAGGCTATCAACTTGAGCCTCTTGTGGGGAACGTGGGAGGGGGTGGAAGGAGAGTACCTTGGAGAAGCTGGAGGGGGGAAAGAGAGGGGGAAGTAATATAATTTTATTTTTANCTAAAAATACATTTAAATAAAAAGAAAATTAAAGCCAATCATCATACACTTTAAAAAAAGAAAAGAAAGAAAAGATACTAAAGAGGTGAGTGTAAAGATACTCATAGTTGTAGGGGCTCACAGGGCGGGTTTAAATCAAACTTTCCAGGGTTTGTTGACAGCACCAGATAAATTCAAAGGCTCATTTTTGACTCCCCAAAGCATACCCATGCAAGCTAAGTCAGGCTGGGAATACAAAGGTGACACTCACTGATTCCTTGGAAGAGCTCCTCGATGTTAATGGCGTTCTTCGCACTTGTTTCAACCACAATGGCACCTATGGATTCAGCGTATTCCTTAGCATCCTTCAAGGGCACCTCCCTGAAAAAGAGGTCAAACCCATCAAGAAATGAATGCTTCCTTGTGAAACAGGAATAGTCCAGAGACCAAACAAACAGCGTTCGTGGAAACAACACCTTTGCTTTCCTATAACAACTGAACACTCAGCAACGATTGAAGACCTACAATGGGTGCACCTTAAAAATGGGTCTCTACCAGGGATGGTGGTCCATGCCTTTAATCCCAGTTCATGGATGTCAGCCTGGTCTACATAGTGAGTTCCAGGACAGCCAGGAATACAGAGAGAGACCTTGGAAGAAAGAAGAAGGAGGAGGAGGA
>LZPO01075898.1:163587-180654 GCA_001675575.1 Neotoma lepida
TGCAGATTTAACCAATCACAACTCAATAATGAAGTCTCAAACAAACAACAAAACCAACCTCTTCAACAGGAGGCCTGGAGAGCCTCATGTTGGTGACCACACAGCTACTGCCAGAACAGTACACCCAAAGAACTCCATAAGTTCCTCCCTGACCCTCAGACCACAACCTACACATCTCTTCCATTTGGCTGTTCTGCGTTAGCAGCCTTTATAGCTGAACTATAATTCTAAGGAAGTGCTTTCCTGTGTTCATTCTAGCAAGCAACATAAGGGAGGTCGTGGGAGCCCTGTAATTTGCAGTCTGCTGGGTAGAACTGTGGGTAATTTGGGGATANNGGAGATTCACAGCTCGANTCTGACCTAGGACATAATGTGGACTTTTCACCAACNCTGGCCTCTGTCAGAACGAACAGAATTGCTGTCAGAATGGTGTGACNACAGCCTGGGAGGAGACCCTTGGCAGGGTGAGAACATANTTAGTCATGTNCAGTGGTGCACATATGGGACTCCCCAGCTCGNTTTCAGGAGAAACCACGGCACGGTTAAAAGGCTGCTGCCACTGGNCCTCTGTAATTATGACTATGAAAGGCTATAATATCCAGGTTGTGTTCATTTGTTTAATTTGCGTGTGCGTGTATATGGGTGTTTTGCCTGCACTTATGTCTGTGCTCCTCACACATGTCTGGTGCCCAAAGGGCCAAAAGAGGGCTATGGATTCCCTGGAACTGAAATTACTGCCATGTGAGCTCTGGGAAATGAACCTGGGTCCTCTAGAAGAGCAGTAAGTGCACTTAACCACTGAGCCATCCAGCCCTGACGTCCATGCTTTGATCAATCTTCAACATATCCTGAGTGTCTGCTATAGGTTGGGCATTGTGACAGGCATTGAAACTACCTAGACCCAGTCAAGATACAAACATGAGGCCGTCAACTTGGATGGCAAAGCTATCTTGGGAATGTCTAGTCCCTGCTACACACAGAATCACCGAGAAGTGACAAGCTGGAAAGTATCAATAGCATCCCCTCCTTCATCCTCTTTCCAACTTGACCATATTCTGCATGTGCCTTCGATGTCAGCATTCCTGGGGGTTCTCGTGAGACTATTTAAGTCACACCTTTCAAAACTGCTGGGGCGAGCCAGCCAGAGGCTGGCTGAATGGTCAAGNTGGAGGCTGGAATTCAGAGCTAGGACCAGGTTCCATGCTTCGTGGACCAGCGGGAAACAGGCNGAGCTGGAGAAGTAGAAAAGGCAGAGGCTGTGGAGGCTGTAGATCCAGTACGACACATCTAGAGCAGCTTCTGCCATTCCTTATGAGGAGTAAGGAGCCTCTTTATTTGGTAACTGCCTAGCTATCAGACCTGGATTCCAGGACCAACTCTCTTGTCCTTTGTCATCAGAATATACCAGGAGCTTGTCTCATCCACAGCCAAGCACAGTGGGCTCCTGAGCTGGAGAACATGGGGCCCACTTCCATTCAGTTCTAACTTCTTCCCAAAGAGTGGGGAAGGGTGCAGCAGGATCCAGTTCATTTCGACGGACGGCAAAAGTTCTGACTTAATTCTTTCTTGTCCCTGAGTGACTAGACCTGGAGAAAAGGGTACTACTCACAGTAGCTGCAATCAATCTTCTCACTGGACATCTTTAAATGGGAGCCTGAAATGCTTAAACGAGAAAGGCTAGTGACACTATTATTTTTTTGAGATAAGGCTCTGGACATGTAGCCCAGACTGGCCTGGAATTGAATATGTAGGCCAGACTAGGCTGGCTTTTAATTAGTGTCAATCTCTCTGCCTGACACCCCAATCCGACATTACCAGCATGTACCATCATGCCCAGGGAAAAGATTTAAAAACAAGACAAAGCCAGAAAGTTTGAATTTGAGTGGAAGGGTCCAGCCTCAGCTAAGCCAGTCCCAGTCTCAAACAAACAACAACAACAAAAGACCCAAAACAAATAAAAATGCCTAGGGAACGTAGAAATCAGAGATACAGGAAAATGAAATCACTTTGTGTTTTAAGAAATTCTCAGGTGACTTTGGCTGTAGCTGTACAAAGACCTGATAGAACCATGGTTTTGTTGTAGTGCAGGTGCCTTCACTGTACTTGATACCTCAGAGGTGGTCAGTGAATACCTTGTAATGCTAGATGGCAAATCCCCTCAGTTGCCATTCACAGAAAGAGAAGGAAGTCGGGAGGGGCCGTGTGGACCTAACAGGAAGTGTGGTTAGTGCTGAGGCCAACTGGAAACTCAGGAGGTACAAGTTNGACCACCCTCCCAAGTGGGCCAGCAAGAGGTTTCTGGGGTGAAGGTAACACCAAAGGGAGGCTCCTCGTGGGCCTAGCTCTGGACTTATCAGCCCCGGGCGAGTCTTATCAAGCTCTGGACAGCAGCCAGTTCTGTGTCCCTTGGACTCAGGCAGAAAGCCCTGAGCTGGTCACTTGTACTTCTCAGCAGGGGACAGAGATCAGGAACACTGTGTTCTTACCACTCTAGAATTTCAACGCGCCTGTGCTGCCTAATAGGGGGTCTTTGTTTTGTTGTGCGAGGGTGTTACCAGGCAACATGGCAGCTGAGTCACTCTAATTTCAGGACTATTCAAGTACCCATGGGTCTCCCCCAACACCAGGGAGCCCAGAAGCTCCACCTGTGAGGAGGGGTCCATTCAGTGGGTCTCAGCCAGAACAATGCATTATCCTCCTGAGGGGTCTGTGGGAGATTTTGTTCCCAGGACCCTTCCTCCACTCACTGGTCCTCTCTACCTCCACGAAGGGCAGCACTCCAATCACAGGTTTTAGGGTAGAAGTGCTTGCTGGCAGCCTAACTAAAGTACCCAGATAAGCAGGTGAACAGGCTGAGGCATCAAGCATTGCCCAAGGAGCAAGGGTAACTGCCCACAGTATTCACTTCCCTGCTGCCTCAGTCCTGCACTCATTCATTCAACCAGACTTTACAGTGTTGAATGTAGCACCCTGGTGCTACAAAATGCTTGCACTGTTAGGTCAGTGTCTCTTTATGCACAAAGCCGTCTCAGCAACAATGACAACACGGTGCCACATTCTTACAGAATTATCCCAGGATCGAATTCAAACTCCAGGAAGGCTCCTAGTCCTGACCAGTATCCCACAGGCAAGTAGGGGACACACCAGCNTGTTAGCCATCCACTAAGAACATTCATTTCAGCAAATGGCCTCAAGAATGAAACNGTCATATTTTATATGGTTTTCCTGAATTTAGGAAATCTTACATTAATTCTGAGCAATTTCTTATTCATGGATGGCAAGTAACTTCCCATCAGCCACAGGCGTTTTCCTGTGATATTCTGCATCTTCCCTTCCTAGTTTGTTATTGGTGTTGTCTTTTTTCTCTTATTGATTGGTAAGTGTTCTTTACATATTAGGAAACTTAGCCTTCTGTCAAATGCTTTCCATATTTTTTTAATAGGTCACTTATATTTAGATCTTGTTTGTGGCATTTTTTTTCTGACAGAAGTTTTTGCATGGTCAGTCTTTTAAAAATAAGTGTGTGTGTGTGTGTGTGTGTGTGTGTCTGAGTATATTATCTGTACTACATGAGTTCAGTGCNTGTGGAGGCCAGAAGGTGTCAGGTTCCCCTGGAACAGGAGGCTGTGAGCTGCCATGAGGGTACTGAGAACTGAACCCAGGTCCTCTGTGAGAGCAGCCAGTGCTCAAAACTGCTGAGCTCGCCACCTCCTGCNCAGTCAGTCCTACTAATCATTTTCCTTGCTGCCATCCGCACGCTTAAATAGCTCAATTCAGGTCCAAGATTTTTTTGTTCTGTTTTGTTTTTGTTTGGTTGTTTGTTTGTTTGNTTGGTTGGTTTTTGAGATAGAGTTTCTAAGTGTAGCCCTGACTGGCCTGGAACNCACTCTGTAGATCAGGCTGGCCTCAAACTCACAGAGATCTGCCTGCCTCTCTCTGTCTCCTGAGTGCTGGGAGTAAAGGCATTTGCCACTACCGCCTCGCCCAAGATTTTTTTTTAATTCTGTTTTCTCTATTCTTTTTTTAAGTGTGTGTATGTGTCTGCCTGTGTGTGTGTGTGTCTGCCTGTGTGTCTGTCTGTCTGTCTGTCTGTGTGTCCGCGTGCCTGTGGAAACCAGAAAAGGGCATTGAATCCCTGGACTGAAGTTGCAGTCACTTGTGAGTCACCATGGTGGGTGCTGGGAATTGAACCTGGGTCTTGTAGAAGAGCAGCCAGTGTTCTTAACTGCTGAGCCATCTCTCCAGACACATTTTCTTTCAACTTTTATGGTTTGTTATTTTATGTTGAAATATTTGTTCTATTTTTCTTTTATCTTNTCTCATTTCCCACGACTAGCTAGTTATGCAATAGTATTTATTGAATGATCAGCTTTANGATTAAATTAGATATCCTTGCATATTTCCCCTCATTNCCTAGCTCTCTGCTGGTCACTACTCTTTTCTGTGTTATTCCATGGCCCTGCCTCTATGTTTGGGACCCTTTAGTATCTGCTGGGATTTGGTGACTTCTATCCCAGACACCCAAATAGAACTTCTTGTCTGTCTGTTGTTTCTAGATGAGTTTGGGGACCATCCTCCAAAGTGGCTCTTATGTAGGTAACTGGTTAACTTCCAACAAACTGACATCTTTACAATACTGAGTCATCCTACTACTANGGTGATATTTTGTTTGTGCTCTAACAAATAAAGCTTACCTGAAGATCAGAGGGTGGAGCTAGCCACTAGTTACCCANAAAGGTCTGGAGGTTTGTACAGACAGGAGACAGGAAGTGATATGGCTGGGCAAAGAGAGGAATATGAGGCGGGCAGAGACAGGAGCTCAGGCCCCTTTTCAGTCTGAGGAGCCATGGAGGTAAAAGGTGACTTTGGCTNCTCCTTTACTTCTCTGATCTTTCAGCATTTATCCCGATACCTGATTCCAGGTTTTTATTATTAAGACCAATTAGAATTCATGCTACATCCTACCCAAAGGAAAAAGTATACATTATGTTCATTGAGGTCTTTTACGTCCTGCAATGTAAAGTTTTATCTGTTGAANCTTGCACATTTCTTGCCTGAATTCATTCCTGAGATTTAAATTTTCAAAATTGAAATATTACATATATACAAAAAAGCTGATATGAGTTATTTTAACGGTANGTTGCCATCACAACGAAGAATACAGTTTCTACCCTTATTTTCTCACTGGTTACCATTTGTGTGTAAGTACAAGAATAGATTGCCTATTCTAGCAGCTATCAGGAAATCACCTTGGCTTTCCTAGCCTTCTAACAGTGGGAAAAAAATCCCCTGAGAGTGGACATCACATTATTCATCCCACAGACAGACGTGATTTAAAAAAAATGTTCACTAACAGGCAGTGTTAGAGAGTGAAGAGAGACAGAGACAGAGAGAGAGACAGAGACAGAGACAGAGAGAGCTATGTGCAAGCGCTGTTGGTGGGAGAACCATGGCATGAAAAAGAGGCCACAGAGATGGAGTAAACCAACTGTGTCTTCTCAGGTGTGTCCAGGAGCTTTGGAGCAGACATGGAAAAGCCCTCATTTGCTCAGAGAAGTAAACATCTAAGTTATAAAGCAAAGCATCATCATGCTAGAAACAAGGACATGGAAAGAGAAGCCAGGACCCTCTCCAGACAGCCACGAGCCCTTCAGGTACCATTACCCACCTACACCACTGGGTATTTTGAACTCATTAGACACCAAGAGCCCAATGTCTCCTGGCTGAGCCCCGGAATTCAGCACAGAAGCATGCTTCCTGGCAACATCTTATGTATTTGAAAGCTGGAGAGTAGTCCTGGGANGGGCTGGGCTCTAAAGCGCCAGTTGGTTGTGTTTTAGACTCTGTTTACAGCATGACGCTGTAGAACCAAGAGTTTGGAAACTGGTATGGAGATGAACATGGAAAGCCGTGATGAAGTAGGCACTACACTGTGCTAAAATAGGTACTACTCAGATACCATTCTGTAGAAGAAAAGAAAGGAAACAACAGATAGGAACATTTCCTCAAACCGATCTAGTGATTTCTAGCACATACATTAATTAGGCTTCTTAAACTCCGAATTAGGAAGAACTAAGTGTTTTACACTCTGCTACACTCTTAGAATATAGCCTTTAGTATCTCATTTAAACACCATGTGCTGTATTTTAATTTTTTCAACCAATTGTTCCAATATCAAGCTTAAAGGACCAACCAAGGACCCACAGATGGCTCAGCAGGTTAAGCTGCCTGCCACCAAGCTGGACACCTTGAGTTCAATACCTGAGACCCACATGATGGAAGGAGANAACAGGTTCCCTCGGGTTTTTCCCTAATTTCCACATGTGTGCTGTGGTATTGACACGTGTGGATGCGTGTATATTCACATACACACACGATAAATAAATGTAAAATAAAAAGAAAGGCCAGGCTGCCCCCAATAACACAGTGAACAGGAGACNACTGTTAAATGCCTAGTGGGGCTATTTTCATCCAAACCATCCCACGATTAAGGGATTCCAGCCAAAGGCAACAGGAATCATTCACAACATTCCATCAACTCAAGCGGAGGAAGGCTGTGAGGGGGATTTGCAGAGGCTACATTTGCCATGAAATGGATTCTCATACCTCCCCGTTCCCTCAAGCACCACTGAGATGAATAATCAGAGTCCGTTATACTCTCGTTGGTGTGTATGTTTTCCAAATACCAAAAATGTCTGAGTAACACACAGACAAAGCCATTTTGACAATGCTGAAAGCAGCAAAGTCCTCAGCTCATNTGGATACTCAGGTCAATTTTCTTAAGGGAGGACTAAAACCAAATCAACTTCTTTTGAGAAAGGAAGAATAATTGCCACCCTCAGAGTAAACATCTGATGGGACAATGACCTGCATGCGACAGTGATCCAAGTAAGCCCTTTCCGTTATGGCACTTGACATGGGTACCCTGGGAAGAAAGTCTGTTCCCATGAGGTCTGGCCTGCTTAATCATGTTGACAGGAACAGCTATTCACCTGGGGCAAATCCCTGGTGTCAAATTCAAGCAGGCAGTGTCNGGTTCTTGGCCACAGACTTAAAGGGGTTGTTTTCTCATGAAGAATATTAGAATTTGGAATAGAAGTAAGACTGTGGAGAAAACCTGAGTCCTCTTAAGGGACTTGGTCATTCCTTTTCCTCTATAGACCCCCTCCTCAAACAAATTCTGGCTGGTCTTGAAGAGGCTGGAGAACCACCAGGAAGAACTGTGAGTTCCAGAATCCTGAGTTTGTCCAACCAATGCTCCCTCTCGGTACCTTGGATATCATTCCCCATCCTGGANCTGGTTGGTCATTTCACTTCTTAGGATGTGTGGTGTAACACAAAGGTCAGGGCACAGGCTCTGGGACAGGTGATGGGTTTAAAGCCATGTCATATATTATGTATGCCAGCTCAGGGCCTGTGACGAGCTCCTTATCTGGGCTGTGTTTCTTCTCATCACATGGAGCCTCTTGTGTATGTAGGATTGTGAGGATTAGCACACCCACTGATAATCATGTCCCTCNCACAGCAAGCATCCAATGTGAGTTGGAGATGAGGGTTGGGAAGATAGCTGTGTGGNTATGGTGCGTGTACTTGCTGTGTAAGTGTGAGCACTTGGCTTCATATCCCCATTGCTTATATAAAAGCACAGTGGGGTTGCACCTGAAAATCCAACTCTAGAGTGTGGACATGAAAAGACAGGCAGGTTACTAGGGCTTGTCAGCCAGCCAACATGGCCAAAATATGAGTTCTGGGTTCAATGAGAGACCCACATGGGCAGGAAGAAGGAAATATCTGCACACATACCACACATGCACAACCACACACACACACACACACACACACACACACACACACACACACACACACACACAGAGTAATAATCTGTTTTTAGCCTAGACAGAGCAAATACAAGTAAAAAAAATATATGCCATCGAGAATTTATCACAGAGGGGCTGGAGAGATGGCTCAGTGGCTAAGAGCTCTTGCTGTTCTTGCAAAAGTACCTGGGTTCAGTTCCCAGCACCCATATGGTGGCTCAAGTCATCATTAACTTCAGTTCCAGGGGATCCGATGCCCTCCTCTGACCTCCAGGGGCATAAGGCACACATGCAGTATACATACACACATGCAGTTATAAACCCACACACATAAAATAAATAAATCTTTAAAAAAAAAAAGAACTTATTGCTGAGGAAATTTTAGCTCCTAAGAAAAGTTGCATGATTAACTCTGAAACTCCAGGGCGGAGAAAGGAAAACAAAGTGACTTTGTATTCTAAGACGATCTTTAAGAACAAAAGATAGGGATTCTGCTCAATAATACAACAGCTTTGAAACATTCNTTCTACTAATCTCCAAGGCTAGAACGAAGCCTGCCGTTTTAATCAGGGTCAGAGGCATCAACACGAACACTTTATCTTAGAGGTGAGATACTTCAGTTAGCTCGTAATGATGTATTTCCTAGCTCTGTTCATTGAAAATCAATGGTACCCCACAGCACTGAGCACACCTGACATCCAGAAAATTTTAATACCATTTTCTAATGAAAGAAACCAGGGCTTCTCAGAGAAAAATACATACAAGACAAGCCTACCTGCCTTGCTGTCCTAGCAGTAAGGCACAAGGACACAAGAGCTGATGCCAGAAACTAGAATAGTTTGAGCAAAACAAACAAACAAAAAGCACACATTACTGCTTTCTAACAGAGTATAAAAGAAACCTAGTCCACCAGGCCATTACATATCCTTATCCATACTATTACAACTTCTCTGGAACCAAAAACTACAGGTTAAATATNACAGANCACATCACAAGTCCATATCACTTCCTAAGACTAAAGCTGTATGAATTAGGTCAGGTGGTGCTGGCGTAAGGATGGACAAGTGTGCTGCAGAACGGAATATCGACCTAGAAACAGATCTATATATACACTACACGTGGTATCAGCCTGAAACAGGGCTGGTTGTATGTCAGTGGGGAAAGAATGGGCTGTATAACCAATCATGGTGAGACATCCCAGCTAACTACAAGAGGGGAAAGCACACGGTATAAATAAATAAACAACAGCATGTGATCTAAAGACAGATCATTACAAACTTATAAGTCTGTGAAGGGTAGTTGACATAGAGGGCCAATCACCAAACTTAGGGTTATGGGAAGATTACCAATAAGAAACCTCCAAAGAACAGACTAAAATGGGAAAAACGTTGACCAATCATCTTCCATAAATTGTAAGGAAGACACAAGGTACAAGGTAAAATGGAAAGAGGGGACCTGGACCTGAAGGAGACTGTGCATGTGTGTGTGTGTGTGTGTGTGTGTGTGTGTGCACAGACGTGTGCCTGTGTGCATATGAAGGCTAGGGGTTGATGCCAGACATTGTCCCCATTGTGTGCCTCCTTATTGTTTGATACAAGGTCTTTCGTTAAACCTAGTGCTCACCCATTGACAAGTCTGTCTGGATCTTCCTGTCTCCTTTTCCTCCAATCCCTAGCACTAGTGCTACAGATAGGTTGCAAGCACACCTAGTTGTTCTTCTTTTTAACCTGGGTTCTAGGGATCTGAATTCAGGTCCCCATATCTGCACAGCAGACACTTTACCAGCGGAGCCACCTCTGCAAGGCCCTTGAAGAAGATATTTTAAACACATACTGAAAACAAAGGAACAGCATTAAGTACATGTATTTTAAAAATNATAATAAATAAGATTTAAATTAACGACCCAATTGAAAACCTGCGAATGATTTGAAGAGACATTTCACACAAGCGCAGACTTTAATGGCCAGCAGATACATGCAAAGTTGCTCACTCTACTGATAATAAAGGAAATGTGAGCTGAAGTTACTATCAGAGACCCCTACACACCTCAAAGCCTTACAAGACTAGGCCAGGATGAGAGGACAAGCAGTCTCACAGGCTGCTGGTGCCCACCCTGGAAAACACTAGCATTACCTTGTAAAACTGAGCGAGCACACACACACACACACACACACACACACACACACACACACCTAACGAGCCAGCAAAGACTGCTACATTCTACAGTCTAGAGACATGCTTAAGCATGGCACTGTGGACATGGATGAGGCTACCCGACCAATGTTCAAAACAACCCACATTAAGGATGACTCAAGCAGTTGGATGGGTAGACATGTAAACCAGACCCACATTCAGACACCAGACGACAGTGAGCATTGGTTGCGTGACTCTCACAAGCTGGTTTCGAACAGGAAACAAATTATCATATGATAAAACATTAATTATTCCATTCGCATAAAACTCAAGAGTGGGCAAGCCTAAACAACCAGCTGCTGAGAAATACAAACACGGATGCTGAGACCATAAGGAAAACAAAGCATGATTCTAAAGTTAGGATGGTGGGTGTTTCTGTGTGCAGAGAAGCCACTGGAGCTGGGGAGGGAGGCTGTTTGACACGGTGACACAACTGCTCTTTATTTTAACCATGTCATTCTTTAAACACACACCAGTCTTACAGAGTTTTCTTTAAGAACACTCTAAAATTGAAGGAAGAGATTCCAGATGTGTTCTCTGGGGTCCTGGGAGCTCCGTGTTCAGCTACTTCCCTCCTGGTTGGGTAACAGCATCAGTAGAGGCTGGTCCATGGCATCTTGAGCACAGAACACATTCTGCAACAGAACAAGCTACCTCGCCTCGTCACCTCACATAAACAGAGAGCTACAGGCATTAAGGCTTGTCATATTCCTGGACTTTTGGGTGTTTGTTGTTGTTGCTGCTTTTGGCTTTGTGCTTTTGGCATTTAGAATATATGGGATTTTTGTTATCTAGGATTTCAATTTCTGTTATTTGGTTTGCTTATTTTAAAAAAAAACTTCTGTACATATTTTTTGATCCATTCAAGACTAGGGTAGTTTTTAAGGTGGTAGGTAAGAAATCAAACACTTTAACTTTTANTAAAAATATTGAATTTCAAATATAAATATATGTATATAAAATTTTATTTTAGAAAAATGTTTCCTTGGTGTGGTGGTGGAAAGAAAATGGCCCTCAAAGGGAGGTATGACATTGTTGGAGTAGGTATGGCCTTGTTGGAGGAAGTGTGTCACTGTTGGGGGTGGACTTTGAGGTCTCCTATGCTCAAGCTACTCCGAGTGTTCAGTCTGCTTCCTGTTGCCTGCATATCAACATGTAGCAGCTTTTTCTACAGCACCATGCCTGCCTGCACGCTGCCACATCCCACCACGACGATAACGGACTAAACCTCTGAACTATGAGCCACCCAAAATAAACNTTTTCTTTATAAGAGTTTCTGTCGCCATGGTGTCTCTTCACAGCAATAGCAACCCTAAGACACCCCACATCAAAGTCTTGGCCACTCAGCACACTGTCCAGACACCTTCCATCTTTCCCACCCTCCCCACATGGTGCTGTGTTTACGTGGATATTCTCTCTTGTCATGCAAGCCCAACTCACCCCCACCTCTGGCTCTGCTAGGGAACTTCCTGCTTGCAGAATTTCCTCTTACCCAGATCATCCTTTCTTACCTGCCTCTGACAGGAGTCACCCATCAGAGCCCTACTGAGGTACAGGATCTCACAGCCCTATCTGTGGTACATCATCCCGGCCTTTCCTACTCAGGCTAGATGATGTGGAATTCCAAAATTCCTGTCTGCTCTGGACTATGCCCTTGTACTGCTTGTACTGCTGTGAGGGAAAGGGTAAAGTGGGGGTAAAGGCTCCCCAAACAGCTCTCTGAGACACACCTCCATCCTTTCTTGTAGTTCAAACAGTACTTTGCCTCACACAAAACCGATTTGGTAACTGGATTTCTGAGAACTGAGCAAAGCAATTTCTTTCTTCCTACCTATACGTCCTATTTTTATTCTACTCCCAGATGCCTCTTCTTAGTGAACAACCTCCTCTCCAGGAACAGATTCCTGACTCACTGCAGCAGCTCCTGCAGTCTCTCTCATTGCTCCTCTCAGAGGCCAGAGCACCACTGTGAAGCTTAGAGACAATCATGCCACAGACGATGCAGTGTGCCTGTCATTGTCCCTAGGGCTCTGCTGGTTCCATGGATGGGGAGATGAAAGGAATCCTGGCCAGAGGAGGNCAGTGACAANAAGTCTCTCAAACTCACTGTCTGAGAAGAAGGGCCTGTTTCTTTCCCAAGTCCTCATTCTTCATGTCACTGCTGTTGGGTAACTTCCCACTGATAAGCCCTCAGAAGATAAAGTAAACCTGGGCTGATGGCCTTGTACCAGTCCTTCTGCTGGCTCTCTTCCCTCTTCCCNCTCTCACCAGCCCTGAAGATGCTGGAAAGGGGAACTCCAAGGAGGCGGGACACCAACTGGTGACCTTGGAGCTTGGAAAGCAGCTCACACTGCATGGAACCCATTAGACAGAGCTAGCATCCAAGGGACTGAGAAAGGGAGACTTTCAAGTCTAGAAGCATCCAAAGAGATTTGTACAGTCAAAAGTTCAAAATCAGGAAAGCAAGGTCAAACAAAGAATCTCCTGGGAGGGGAAGAGGAAGGTGGAGTAAATTCTCCCTGCAGGTCAAAGTTTGACAGTGACAGAAGTATGAGGGAGCAAACCTTACAGACCAAGGGCAGGAGCAGGCAACACAGGTCTCTACCTGAGACATCGAGGATACTGGCCTCATTGCCCTCNGAGGCAAATGGTTCCTGAAATACCTGCAGCCTCTCTCATGCACGTACCACCGCCAGGCACCTCATCCCTGTGCAGTCAAAGGCAACCAAATACAGGGTGGGTGTAAGGGAGCTCTCGTACCAGAAGGTGGCTTCATCTTAACCAGATGTGGACAAACCCATCTAATCCCACATTTTCTCCTAACGATCATCAATATGAGATTCCTAAGAGGAGGGGCAGAGAGCGGCTGGAGCTGTTTCTGTGGGAGGCCCTGGTGGTGGGAATGACAAATAGGCTCTCAAAAAGTGTGCGCTTCTATTTTACACAGGACCTGGATGGCCCACAGTGAGAGACCAGGACAGACCAAGACTGGCTCCAGGCTTCCTCCATTCTCTTCTAATTGTAAGCTCTGGGCACTCAGGGCAGTGTTTTCCCAGGGACCCTTGGGAACACTTGGAGAAGTCTCCATATCTCTATCTCTTTGTGTGGTGTGGGGGGGGGCTCTATATGTGTATATTTGTGTACAATGAGTGTGCGGAGGCCACAGATGGGCAATGGGTGTCTTCCTTCTACAACTTACACCTTATCTTTTGAGATAGGGCCTCTTACTGAACCTGAAGTGTACCCATCTTCACACACCACCACCACTGCCACCACCACTGCTACTACCACCACCAGAGAAACAGGCACATGCAGCCATGCCTGGCTTTTACGAGGGTGCTGGGGATCTGAACTCAGGTCCTCATGCTTGTGTAGCAAGAACTCTATCTCACTGATCTATCTCCCTAGCCCCCACCTTAGTGTGTGTGTGTGTGTGTGTGCATGTGTGTGTAGCTCACAAGACAATCTCAGTTGTCATCCTCGGGAAAGCCAACCATCTCATTTGAGATAGAATCTCTTACAGTCCAGAAGGCCCCCAATTAGGCTAGCGCCCGTGATCTCCAGAGATCTGCCTATATTTTACCTCTNTAGCTCTGAGACTNCAAGTGCGTGCCACCACACCTAGNATTTCTGCATGGGTTCTGGGAATGGAATCCAAGTCTTCATGTTTGTAAGGGAAGTGCCTTACTGCCTCGGCCATAACCCCCAACTCCCTATCTTCCTCTTCNGACTGACACAGAATCTCTGGGACCAGNTTTCAGACTCAAAATTTCTAAAAGTTCCCTTATGGACGCTATGTTCATGAAATTTCTAATTCACTGAGGAAAGGTTATCNAGTTCTCTTTGTATCTTTCCAACATTCAATTGTCTCTCTTCTTTACTAGGCCTAGGAGGCTCCCTAGACTCAATGAAAGGAAGATTCCTCTTCTCTCTAGAACCCAAGCCCACCCGCCTGCCTGGAGCCNGGGTTGCCTAGAATGAGCCCAGNCCAAACGCTACTCGCTCTGCACACGTGTCAGCNTCTCCTGCCATCTTGACCAGCTTCCTTTCAATGTTTTATGCTGTTGTGGCTCCACAAGCAGCTACCACCCCAGTCATCACATGTCTGGGGCACTTAAGGTTCTTATTTTCTTTCACTATCGGTATGTCCTTTAAATGTCCCCAATTTTGCAATCCTTTGCTCAGCAGATGCTTGGGTGGGGGGAAGGAAGCAGTCNGTCTTCTGGGCTCTGGGCCAGAGCTCTTATCCAAGGTCAGTGCTGGCAGTCAGGGCAGGAGCAGGAAGGAAGGGAAATGATACCCAATGAGAGACCCCGGGCACATCTTCCCACAGCCACTCAGACTGCATGCCTCAGGCTGACAGACATTGCCTGTTCTAGCTTCATCATCGCCCTCACCATCATCTCAGCAGAGAGAGTTTTTAAAATTATTCTTTGGCAATTTCATANATGTGTAGAANAAATTCTGATCACATGCATCNCTCCACCCTGTCTTGTCTTCCCACANCCCCGACAACCACCCCCTTCCTCCTACCCAGTCCCTCTCATACTTTAACACCATTTCGTTGTTTTTCTTTGTGACTCACTGGGTTTACATAGGCTCACTTGTACGGGAATGGGTGTGAGGCTAGCCAATGGACAAACTCACCAGAGCTCCACAGAAGACAATACTTCCTCTCCCCTGGCAGCCCTCCACTGCCATTACCTCCCCCTCTGGGGCTGGGGGGNGGGGGGCGTAGGGACTCACGTGTCCCTCTCCCAGCTATGACTGAATGTTTACTGGTTCAGTTTTCGGCCAGCAACTGCAGCCCATATGAGTTTGTGAGCGCCACCACTTTGCCAGAGCCATAACACTGGTGTTTCACCGTGGTTCTGGTCCTCTCACAATCTTTCCACCCCTCCACAGAGGGAAGTTTGTGTTTAGGGTTTTTCCAGACAAGTTGGGAAAGTCTATCAGTAAGATCAGGAGTGAGGCTAGAAATCCTGAATTACTCAGGGTCTTTCAGCCTGAGGAGCAGGGCAGGCCTTTAAGACAAGCTGAGCATCCCTCACCCAAACATCCAAAAACCCAACAAGTCAGAGGTTTTGTTCGAACATCAACATGATTAGCAGAAAATTCAATACCACAAAACTTTACTTTATGCACACACACACACACAAAAAAAAAACAACAAAAAGAAACCATTTACAATGCTGTATAAAATTATTCTCTGGCTGTGTTTGTTTGGGTTCCTTCCCCAAGACAGCTGTTTATGTGTATGAACATAACTGTCAAATCAGAACTCCAAAGTGCCCTGGTTCTAGGCATTCTGGATGAGGGCTACTTAACCTTCACTGTCTTCTGAGCCTTGCATGCACATGAAGCATGCTGACGGAGGAACAGGTGTCTCTTCTGCCGAGCCCTCTGTTCTCAATACCTCCCTTAGGCTGTGCCAGATCCAGAAAGCCTAATCCACTGCCATCCATCCCAGCACACTCTCAAAACATGCTGTGCACAGCTCTTCTTAAGGGCTAGCAAGCTTATGCCACCAATGTCTGTTAGGTGAGATCATTAGATCATTTATACACACATACAGACAGAGACAGANAGGCAGACACAGGGAGAGAAACTCTACGCACTGTCCTTTCATAACCCCCAATGAAATAGCCAGTTTTCTGGGAATTATGGAAGAGCAAAGCACTTTGGGATTAGAGTAAAATGAGGTCAGGCTTGGAATAAGGTCTGAGACCTGGAGATTTGGCTCACTCCTGACAAGACTCATGCCAGCGGGCAGAATCTGGAGCAGCCAGATTGGCTAACCAACTGCTTGATCCTCCTGCCACAGAGAGCTGCCCACTGGGTTCACAGGCCCTGTCACTTGCCAGACTATTTCTGTCTCAGGGAGACACATGTACTCTGGACAAAGACCAATACAGCAGGCTTCCCCTTTTCTGTTTTTCTTGGTAGTGGTGGTGCATACATGCTTGTGTGTGTGTGTGTGTGTGCATGTGTATCTGAGAATCAAACTGGGGGCCCCAAATAAGCTAGGAAAATGCTCTACCAATCAACAAGGCCAGCCTCTAAGTGCCAGCTTTTAATAACATTAGCCTTTATTTCTTTTGTATACTGTGTGTGTTGGGATGGTCAAATTAGTCATTTCACTCAGTATGCTGGCAAAACATCAGTCAGAATACTCTCCGCAGACGTTTTGTTGTATATATAAATGATGTGTGCATAATATGCAAATACATCATTTACCACTACTCTACTCTTTTTTTCCATCTAAATCAAAATTCTATTTGCTGAATTTTTTATTAACATAATTATAGATTCACATGCAGCTATAAGGGAGCTAGAGATGGCTCAGTCAGTAAAGAATTTGCTGCACAGGCATGAGGGCCTGAGTTTGGATCCCCACACCTATGTTTCAAAAGAAGATGGGTGCAGCAGTGTGTGCCTCAGTCCAGCCCTGGGAAGGCAGAGAGAGGAAGGTCAGAGTCCAGCCAAATTGGTGGGAGATCTTGTGTTAAAAATTAAGTTAGGGAGCAATTGAAGAAGACACTGACTCCTGATGTCCGGCCTCCACACACACCACCAGCATCACCACCACCAAAGAAGGTGTCATGGTGGAAATGTGTATTCCTAGCAGTCAGTAGATGGAGGCAGAAGGATTACAAGTTCAAAGCCATCCTGAGCTTCAGAGTGAAAGTCTATCAAGGGGGAGAGGGTGGGCAGCACGATGGCTCAGTGGGTAAAGATGTTTGCTGCNGAACCTCATGATCTGAACTCCATCTCCAGAGCTCACAAGGTGAAGGAGAAAACCAACTACCTCAAATCGCCCTCTGACCTCCACATACGCATGTTGCCTCCCACCCCACAAAGTAAAGAAAGTGAAGGGGTGTAGAGTGAATCTTAAACGGTCTTATTAATTGAAAACACCAGGCCAGGTATTGAGGTAAATTCTGAATGATCAGAGAGACAGAACAAGCCACAGCCAACCTCACCTTGCCAACTCCTCAGCTGATCTTGTTTCCTCAGACTGCAGGCTTCTGAGTCTTCACCCAAATGAATCTCAGCT
>LZPO01075898.1:209895-221739 GCA_001675575.1 Neotoma lepida
ATAGACCGCTCAGAAGTCTCTCCTGGGTGGCACAGTACAATCCGAAGGAAACAGCTGACCTCGGAGCCATGACCTCCCCGAGAAAGTTATCAATGCACAGAAAGGCTGTGCCAACAANAGAAATAACTGGGTAGATGATTTTATTTTCAACTGTATGGTTTCTATTACAAATAAATACAAAGGAAAGCTGGAGCCCAGATTGCTCAATCAGATTTCGGCTTTATGCCTCATTAGCCATGTGGCTGTGAGTAGCATCCTCAACCTCTCTGTGATGTAATGACCTCGCTTGTCAATGAGGGTAGGTCCAGGTACTCCATCGCAGCACAGGGGAGAGAGGATACCACATCCAGGGCATTCGGGGCAATGTCTGAACACAGCGAGGCACAAGGGACATCAGTGGGTGGTAGAAGCGGTGCTGGTGCTTGCTCATGCCAAGCCAGTTTCCTGTGAAACTNACTGAGCATCCTTCATAAAAATACCTGCTTCATGGTCAAGGCAACAGGGCAAAAATTGTTTCTATGACAACCCAGAGACCAAACAAACAAACGAGTACAAAACAGCCAATCAACTGCAAAGAAATCCAGGTGAGTAAAGACATGAGCCACCCTCTGAGCATACATTTCTCTGTGAATATGTTACCTGAGAACAGAATTCAATAAAGAGAAACACTGAAGAGGACTCAAGCCAAAATGAAGACGGAATTGAAAAACGCAGTAACTCAACTAGAAAGCTGAAAGGAAAGCCCTAACGTAGAAGATCTGAACCAGCTAAGCAAGGAATATGAGAAAAATTAACAACACAGGAAAGGGGCATACAGGAACCATGGGGCATCGTGTACAAACCAAACCTCCAAATCACAGGCATCAACAAGGAGGAAGAATCCCAAGTCAATGGCATAGACCAGGTCTTCAACAAGATCATAGGAGACAACGTCCCCAACCAAAGGAAAGATATACTCATACAGATAGAGAACACCAAATAGACTAGACTAGAAAGAAAAGCCCCATGGTATAAGTAGACAGAATAAAGAAAGTGTCTGGAAAACTAGGAGAGAAAAAACACAAGTCACATATAATGGAAAATCTATCAGAATAACAGCTGGTTTCTCAGTGGAAACTCTGAGAGGCAGAAGAGTCTGGAGNCTGAAGCAGTGCATTCCAGTCCAGCCAACCTAGACTAACACACCCAGAAAAACTATCNACCATAGTTGAAGGAGAAAGAAAAACTTGCCATGATATAAATAGTTTAGAAAAAAGATATAGCCAACAAACCAAATCTAAAACATATATAGGAAGCAATATTTCAGGCTGAAGAAAGAAATGAGCAAATCCAAGAGACTGTGGAAAGAAATACAAAGCCATAACCACTACCACTGAGAACACAAACAANACTACCCAAAATCAACAACACANTCACTGCAATTAACACACACATTTCAATAGAAACTTTAAATACTAATGGCCTCAATTCTCCAGTTAAAAGAAATAGANTGTCTTAGTTACTTTTCTATTGTGTGAAAAGACATGATGATCAAGGTGTGGAGGCCCCCAAAGGTTCCTAGTGAGATCTGAGCTTGCTTCACCCAGCAGGGCTGCATTAGAGGATGGCTTGACCACGTGTGTGGTTACCAGATGATTGGAAGGGTCTGCACTTGGCTGAGCTAGGGGGAGGTCTTTGCNCCACCCCTTGGCATTCCTATAAATAGCCCTTTAGAAGAGACGGAGGGGCCAGTGGGTAAGGATCCAGGCCCATCCAAGGCTATCCTGTGTTTCTGTTTATCATCCCTCTATATTTCTACCTAACGATCTTATCCTTCTCTCCTCAAGAGTCCCTGGGGTAGAAATAAATGTGGGAGTTGGTCTCCCACACCAAAGCAACTCATAATGGAAGAATTTGCTTACATTTCCAGAGGGTTAGTCCATGGCCATCATGACAGGAAGCATGGACGCAGAAAGGTAAGCAAGGCACTAAAGAAAAGGCTGAGGGCTTACATTCCAATCTGCGGTCAGAAGACTGAAAGAGAGCAAGACTGGGCCTAGTATGGGCGTTTGAAACTTCAAAGCCCACCCCCAGTGACACACCTCCTCCAACAAGGCCACACCTCCTAATTCTTCCTACACAGTTCCACCAGCTGGGAACCAAACATTCAAATATATGGGCTGATAGGGGCCATTCTCATTCAAACCACCATACAGACTGAGTGGATCAAGAGACAAAATCTGTTGTCTACAAGCAATGCATGACTGGGCCAAAGAAGAAATCAAGAAAGAAATAAAAAATTTTCCTGAAATGAGATTAAAATGAAAACACCACACAACAAAATCTCCAGGACACAATGAAAACAGTCCATTGCCAGAGTGGGGGTTGGGGGTGGGGGAGCAATGGAGAGACGAATAGCAGGGTACAGTGATCTGATGGGGTAAATGAGAAAGACAGGGAAGGGGGTCTAACTAGGAAGGGGTGGGGAAGGGGAGTAAAATAACAGTAAATGTGTCTGAAAAAGTTATAAGGAATCATATGTTTAACTGTTTACCTAAACATATTTATAAAACATTTAAATCTGTGTCTAAATGTACANAGTAGTCTAAATGAAATTTTCCCATCTGCACTGACAAGGCTCCCTCCAAGAGCCAAGGACCATCTACCAAAACCAGGCATGAGAAGCCCTCTTCTGAGTTTGTGGTCAGGGTTGTTTATGAGACTCCCAACACATTACAGGCTATTGCTCTTGCCTTTGGTTGCCCCCTAGAGGTGAAAACGAAGTCCCACTTGCTGAAGACATCATGCATTTCAGAAACAGGGCCCAGAACCTGCTGAGCTGAAAATGATCTGAACGATTCCTCTCTCTGAGGACTAGCTCTCATGATACCAAAAGGTGCCATGTAAGCTTCCAAGGAAGGGAAGCAACCAACAGGCCCACCTAACTAAGATGCCTAGGAACCACAGCGACAGCCAGCGTGGCATGCTAACTCTGCGGGTACAGTAGTGGTGCACGTACTTTGTCAGTAACCAAGAGCTGTCTAATTGGACTTAAGACCCACTCAAGAAAAGGGAAATCAAGTCTTGTCCCAAAACTCAGCCAACTATCCAGGGCTAGAGAAGTAATGGATTTGGAGAAGAACCTACTGTTAAGGGCTAGGTTCATCCAAGGCTTTCCCTGAGACCCTGATGTTCGAGAAGGAACAAAGTTCCTTCTCTAAAACCAGGAATATGCTTGGCAGAGATGGTAATGGCCTGAGGCCAAGGCCTTGAGGGAGTTTCAGCTTCAGATCCTGAGAATCCAACTCTTCCCACACTACGGGGCTGTGGTTATCTGTCCCAAGGCCTCTGTGTGCTCGGATTGTAATGTTTTTGAGATACCCTGTGTGCCCTTGTGCAACATTGCCTGATAAGCTTCCTGTTGACTTCATCCCATTGTGTGGTAGCTTCTGCTGACTTTGTCCCATTTCTTACCCCTGAAAATAGTATATAAGATGCTGTACTTCTTAAGAAGTTTGCTTGGCATAAGACACAGCTTATGCAAGACCTCCTGATACCAAACTTTCCTATATTCTTTATCTTCTCATCTCCTGGCCACCTCCCACTAAGAACCCTGTCACTGAAGAATAACCTACTGGCCCAGGTCAACTTACAACTACCACAGTTATAAACCAGCATAATTCCTAACTATAATCTTAACATTTGTTCTTATACCTACAGATAAGTGTAGTCCTCACCCTTCACCAAGGAAACTTTTCTTTATAACAGATGGAGATCAATACAGAAGATCACAACCAATCAAAATACAGAAGTTAGCTCCATTTTGTCCCTAGAAAGCCAGAAGCAGTGTGTACTTACCCGCTCCTGGCCAGCAGTGTCCCAAATCAGGAATTTGTGAAGTTCATTTCCACAAGGCACAGTTTTGGTCATAAAAGATGCTCTGAAAAGAGAGTCAACCCCCTGCATTATCGAACCTCCACAGAAACTCATGAACCCAAGTTAATAGTAAGCCTCAAGAAGATCCCAAGAATTCTTGTCCCCTTGGAAGCAGCAACGAGAGCTGTGCCGCTATAAATAAAATAGTCTACACTTTATGCAATCCAGCTGGAGTTACAAAACAAAAAAGAATGTGTGGGCTAGTGAGATGGTTTAGTGGTTAAGAGCATTGGCTGCTCTTGCAGAGGACCTAAGTTTGGTTCCCAGAACTTACATGGCAGCTCACAGCCATCTGTAACTCCAGTTCTAGGGGATCCAATACCTTCTGGCTTCCTCAGACACTGCACGCATGTGGTGTGTAGACATACATGCAGACAAAATACAGATACCCATAAAATAAACAGAAAACCTTTACAAGAAAATGCATGTGGAAACAGATTCAACTGTTCTNGAATATAACTGTTCTAAATATTCACTAGATATGAGGGAAATGTTAAATATCTAACCTTAGATATTAAAACNATATTCTTATAACAAATGGGAGAAAAAAATGTCTCATTTTATGACTTTAAGACTTTGACATCAAAACAGCATAAACAGAAAGCTGTCTTAACCTATTTCCTGTGCTGACATGAATTCAATACTAGCAGCAAGTACAGAAAAATACATACAACCTGTCTGCGTAGATGTAGGGATTGTCTTAGTTAAGGTTTCTATTGCTGCAAGGAAACACCATGACCAAAAGCCAGTTGGAAAGGAAAGGGCTTATTTGGCTTACACTTCCACATTACTGTTCAACATTGAAGGAAGTCAGGACAGGAATTCAAACAGGGCAGGAACCTGGAGGCAGGAGCTGATGCGGAGGCCATGGAGGGGTGCTGCTTACTGACTTGTGCTCAAGGCTTGCTCAGCCTCCTTTCTTACAGAACCCATGACCACCAGCCCAGGGATGGCACCATCCACAATGGGCTGGGCCCTCCCCCATCAATCACTATAAAAAATGCCCTACGGGCTTCCCTACAGCCCAATCTTATGGAGGCTTTTCTCAACTGAGGTTCCCTTCTCTCAAATGACTTTAGTCTGTGTCAAGTTGACACAAAACTATCCAGCACAAGGACAAATAACAAAAACACATGCATGCTTCCATTAAAAAGGAAGCACTTTCAGGTATCAGTAAATCATAAAACACTTGCTAGTCTTTTTACCTCTTTTCTCTGAACAATATTTTTTTGTGCTCATGTAAGGTGTAAAAATCAAATACACAGAATATTTAATGTTCATTCTTCTGTGCACTAAAGTTTCCCATTCATTAAAAAAACTGTAAGCACTGCCAGCATCCTGACAACCTTATGAGAAGCTCCTGAGCTGGCTAAGAGACATCCACATCCACCTGTGTGGCTTCTGCCAAAGATGCTTTGGTAGTCTGAATGTAATTGGCCCCCATGAGCTCATAGGGAGTGGCACTATTGGGATGTGTGGCCTTGTTGGAGGCGTGGCCTTGGTGGAGGAGGTGTGGCCTTGGTGGAAGTGTATCACTGTGAGGGTGGGCTTTGAGGT
The DNA here is from genome assembly GCA_001675575.1 of Neotoma lepida. NCBI lineage: Eukaryota > Metazoa > Chordata > Mammalia > Rodentia > Cricetidae > Neotoma > Neotoma lepida. The sequence continues at coordinate 215,368 of LZPO01075898.1, forward strand.
CTCCTATGCTAAAGCTCATTGTGACAGTTAGTTCACTTTCTGTTGCTTTCAGATCAAGATGTAGAACTCTCAGCTCCTTCTCNAGCACCATATCTGCCTGTACACCACCATGTCCCACCATGGTGATAATGGACTAAACCTCTGAACTGTAAGCCACCTTATTAAATGTTTTCCTTTATAAGAGTAGCTGTGGTCATAGTGTCTCTTCACAGCAATAGAAACCCAAGACAGAAGTTTAGTCTGGATGTCATCATAAGGTAGCAAGGAGATAAGTGTAGGATGAGGGTCATTCCATAAGTCAACTGGTGTGGGTGCTTTAAATATCATGAAAAACAAAATAAAGGGCCAAGAGATTTTTCCAGAATCTAAATTAAAAGAGATAATGCTGAATAGGAGCCTTGGCTATATTCTGGATTCAGGGNAAAAGTTTTAAAGATGGTTTTAAGAACATTNAGAGGAGCTGGGATTGTGGTGCATGGTATGTAATATTCATCATGAATATTCGCTGGCATGAATGAGGCCCTGTACTCAATTCTCAGCACTGCAAAAGTGAAAATCAAAACTAATGACAATTAGACACACTGGGAACTGGACCACATGTTCCATGGTNCCATCATTCAATCAAGGTCATTTTTCAGGTCTTATAACAATGTTCTTCTCAGGCTGGAGAGNTGGCTCAGAGGTTAAGAGCACAGGCTGCTCTTCCAGAGGTCCTGAGTTCAACTCCCAGCAACCACATGGTGGCTCACAACCATCTATAACGAGATCTGGTGCCCTCTTCTGGAGTGCAGGCATACGCGCAGGCAGAACACTGTATACATAATAAATAAATACATCTAAAAAAAAATTAAGAAAAAAATGTTCTTCTCCTTGGGTCACACGGTCTACAGTTTGGGAGGGCGCAGCTCAAGGAGTCTTGCCCACACTCTTTATGGCCCAGCNCAGAGCTCAACAGTGCCCTCAGGGCTCATCACAGCACNATTTCTTCTGCCTCTGCTTCTCCTAAGAATAAGAGGCTGATTGCAGAAACCTCAAGTGAGTCACTACAATTCCACACCCACCACCAACATATACACTCACACCAAAGGTTACCATCTGACACTTAGTGATCAACCCGTGAAGTGAGGGGAAAGCCTAGGGTCCTATGTGACACGATCCGGTATTATCTATTCATTTCCATCTTAAAAGACTTAAACAAGACCTTCCAGACTACTGATAAGAGCAAACAGATTTAAAAATGGACCCTTTCTCTTTTCCATTAAGCAATATGTATACCTCACACATGCAAAAAAAGGAAATTCATGAAATAAAAATTAAGAAGGAAATAAAAATTAACCCCTAGTTTAGCACCTAGCAATGGCTACTGCTAGTAAGTCCTTCCTCAACTGTTTTTATACAAACTCTTAGCTGGAAAATGGATAATGCTCTATATAATGTCGGGTTTCCCCCTTTATACTCCATGAACCTTTCCTTTCGATGAACACCGATTGACCTCACTGTCTAAAATGNCTGAATATTGCACGCCATGTCATGAGTCTGTTCTGGGTTCCACGGAGGATGTTGCATGCCATGTCATGAGTCTGTTCAGGGTTCCATGGCAGATGCTACTATGTCCTTGTATGACTGTTTCCATAGACTTAAATATTTTCTTTTCTATCTTCTTTTTCATGTATTTATTTACTTGTGGGGTGATTGCNGGGGTTGAACACAGGCTTTCAACTATAATCACTAACCACCGCTCTACCACTAGGCTATACCTCCCTACCCCCTTGGTCTTATTTCTATTTTAATTTTAATTTTTATTTATTTATTTTTGTTTGAGACAGAGTCTTACTATATAACCCAGGATGGCTTTGAACTCCCTATGCAGCCAAGGTTGGCCTTAAATTCATAATCCTCCTGCCTTAATCTCTTGAATGCTAGGATCACGGGTCAATGCCACCATGTGCAGCTTTAGACTTAATTATTAAAAAGCAAGCTCCACTTTTGATACATATAACCTTATACCAACCTAGATACATATAATTATGAGATGGTTTTCTCCCCAGTCATTTTCCATCTTTCAAATTTTCCATTACAATAGGTAGAAAATGACATCTCATCTTTATTCTCGTTACGCTCTGCTGTTCAGATAGTTCACCCAATTTCCAACATCCCTCCTGGAGCGAGGGCGGAGGCTCATAAGACTCAGAAAGAAAGGGAAAACCAGAAGTCTCAGGAAGTACACAAAACTCAGGAGACCCAGCATACTCCCAAAACTTACAAGATTCACAGAACAGGCTGGAAAGATGGCTCAGGCAGAGTACAGGTGTGTGCCACCAAACCTGAAAACCTGAGTTTGACCCCCAGGACCTACAGGATGGAAGGAAAGACTCAACGCCCTTAAGTTGTCCTCTGACCTCCACGTGCACACTGTGGCTTGCATGCAAACATCACCCTCCCCCAATAAATACTCTTTTATAATATAATAAAACAAGATTCACAGGGCAACAGCTGCTGGGGAAAGAGACTCCTACTCACAGAGNTGCTGCATGCATGATCGTGTGTGCAGGCTGTGCGGGAAGCTCTAGGGATGCAGCTTTCATGCCTGGACAGGGCCCATGGACAGCTGCCTTTGANTCACCTATGTTTCATAACCTGCGTGACTCCTAGNATGAGTCACTGAGGTGACGNGGGTTAACNCTTCTGAATCATCATTTCTGATGATGATGTCCTTTTACAAATGTGATTTCAGTAGGAAGAACAGGGTAGGCTTTGAGAACAAAGTCCCTTGGTTTGTCATCTGTCTGTCTGGTTGGTTTTCATGGTGCTGGGATCAAACCCATGCTATTGTACTGAAGCCACATTCCTAGCTCTGCCTGGCTGGGTCTGAGTAGTCTGCAGCTCTGTGACCACCTATGTGCTCCAACCTGTGGAAACCAGCACAATTAACTCTTGGGTCAGGGACATGAACTGAAAAGTCCACAAGATCAGGCAAGGAACATAATCCAGCAAGGCAGATAAGGTGAGAAAATTATACTGACAAAAACAACAGTAATAGGAAGTCATAGGCAATCCCAAAGCTTGAGAATCTATCGCCCCATAGCATGTGCCTGGCTCTGGCTGGCCAGCAAGTGGCCAAACCCCACTGCTCACAACCATGGCTCTCTCAAGAAAGGCCAGAAGCACGAAGTCTCTCAATTCTTCAAAACTGGCCGTGGTGGAGAGACACCGAAGGGAGTAGTGGAACACACCTGGGTGTGTCTGTGAGGGCATTTCCAGAAATTATTAGATCCTGAGGACTCTGACTTGATNAATAGATTAATCCTTTGAAGGGCTAATAATAGGAGAGCATTAATGAAAATAGGAAGAGAGGTCTAGGTAGAGGGAGTTGGTCTTTATGGGCATGTCCTTAGATGCTATATCTTGTTCTAACTTCTTCCTGTATTCTCTCTTTCCCTGTTTCCTGGCCACTACAAAGTGAACAACAGCTCACCTCCACTCTATGCTTCTGCTGCCATGGTGTTCTGTCCAAACGTACNAAGCCAGGCAGCCATGGACTGATCCCTCCGCAAATGTAAGCCAAACTATGTAGTAGAATATTATTTTAAGGTGTGTTACTTTTGTTTATGTTGCATTTGTTTAACTCGTGAAACTGTGTTACTGTGCCTGTGTAAAACACCTGATGGTCTAATAAAGATCTGGCCAATAGCAAGGCAGGAGAAAGGATAGGCAGGGCTGGCAGGCAGAGAGAATATGTAGAGGGAGAAATCTGGGAGAAGAAAAAGGAGATGGAGGAGAAAAAGAGCGAGGAGCCAGAGAAGAAGAAGAAGGACTCCAGGGGCCAGCCACCCAGCTACACAGCGAGCCACGAAGTAAGAGTAAGACTTACAGAAGTTAGAGAATGGGAAAAGCCCAGAGGCAAAAGGTAGTCAGAATAAGTTAAGAAAAGCTGGCAAAGGGGCTGGAGAGATGGCTCAGTGGTTAAGAAAAGCTGGCAAGAAACTAAGCTAAGCAAAGGCCAGGCATTGATAATTCAGAATAAGCCTCCATGAGTGATATATTGTAAGCCGGGGGGCAGGTCCCCCAAGAAAAAAGTAAAAACAAACAACAACAAAACTACCCTCCTCTCCTTTAAGTTGTCTTCTCAACTATTGCTTTATTTCAGGAAGAAAGTAACTGATACACTGGCTTAAAATTTTGAAAGTGCCGTAAAAGCTAAACAAGTCCTCGGGCCAGAATCCTGGCTCACCAAGTTAACACACTTGGAGTAGGTAATCTATCAAGCTTTTGGAAATTAAGAATTCCATTTCCGTCACCCTCCAATAAGTCTATGTTTCACTTAGGAAGTATTCCCNATAGCCTTATTTTTCCCTGAAACTGGACCTTAGAAACATCTTCTCAAAGTTCCAAAAGAGAAAATTTGAGTGCAAGTTAACTCTGTCAGGAAAAGCCTTAGATATTCTTAAGCACACAGGAGAGCTGAGTCCTGAGTCTTCCTGACACCAGAAGACAATGAAGAGCAAAGTGGGCAGGAAGTAGAGCAGCTCCCATAAGGCACTGCAGCTCCCATAAGGCACTGCAGCNNCTATAAGACATCACAACCATCAGAAACTGTGTTGTCATAGCAAACTTAAGCTATGGGGGAAGGGGATTGTTCAGCATTAGATTATTCCAGAAAAGGAAAAATAATTCATTCCACATAAACCTTGGATTTCCCCAATCTCTAATGGTCAACTGTTCTGGGGATTAAAACCAGGCAATCTAGCCACCCATCAGGAGCTGACAACACACAGCACAGCATCTCCCATCTGGAGATAAAGGCAACCTGCTTTTCAGATCTATGATCTTGATAGTCAAGAAAAAGGTCTTGTCCTTCAAGAGGAAGAAGATTGGCAAGAAAAAAAAATTCACAAGAATAGCCCTAAATTTCTGGTGTTGAGANCTATTCTCATTGGTGGAGTTAGAAATGTTTGCCCTAAAAAGAGGTAATGTCAAAAAAGAAACACACTGTCACTTACCCGATGGTGGGGCTGATGTTGTGGTCAAAGTGGTCCTGGACAAACCGGCACACGATGCTTGATTTCCCGACCCCCGTGTCCTAGAAGAGAATGAAAGCATAGCCATGAAAATCCGCCATCTGTGACCTGAAATGAACAGTGACAGAACTTCAGGAGCAGAAGAAGACGTCTGCTATTTCCCACTAGAACATTCTATAATGTAAATACATTTCTTTTCTAAAAAGAAAACAAGCACGGTAAAAGCAGGCTTAGAAACACATCCCACACACATGCAGCAATTAGCATGTTCATAATACACATGATTCCAGAGGTGGAGAACGGAGGAAGGGTCTAGAAGATGTGTGGCATCCTGCCATATTGTTAGAAAGAGCTGAGTTTTTTTCAAAGTCACATTGTCACGTTAATCTGCCTCTCTAGGGAACACCCTGGAAGCCTTCTAAATTCCAATTTCTACATTTCCAACATCTTAGAATTTGATGACTGGATCTAAACCTCTGGTTTTGCTGGTCTCATCTCAGCTCTTTCTTGACTAAACAATTCTTTAAAGCTGATCAAGACGGGGATCCCTTACACAATGGGAATCCAACACAGACAAGTGTCTCTACTTCCTGTCTAAACCCTTGTGAATCGGTTTAGGGAACAACAGACACAAACTCACAAGGGCAAAGCCCAGACAGCTGATACCAACAGTGTCTGGAGAGACAACTCATGCCTGAGAAACACAACAGGCAGCAAACCATTTCCTGCCTGAGACTCAGGAAACAGCAGGCAGTGGAGGGCAAGGCTGAAATAGGTGTCACAGAAAGGCACTCACTCTGGAAAGCAAGAGAGGGCAACTTTTTAGGAAATCAGGACTTAAGACTTCAGGCATGTGTAGGAAGGAAGAGGCAACATAACCTCAGGCAGAAGGCCCCTTTGGGTGGAGGGGGAAGCCCCACATATACAGATAGACACCAGGATCTCCCAGTGAAAGGGCATTGTGTGCTCCAGCGAACAACCGCCAGANCTTTCAAGGCACTATGNANTGACCCTCTGAAGCTAGGGGACAAAATACACCTTCGCTGCTTTGAGTTACTTCTCACAGATATTTTTCCATAGAAATGAAAAGCTGAACCCCCAGAAACCTTAGAGATATATAAGGGATATATATGGTTCTCTCGTGTTAGAGATGTGACCTTGTTTCTTCATTTCTTTGTTTATTTACTCATTTATTTGCTATGAGACAGTGACTCTAGCCCGAGCTAGCCTCAAGCTCCCTATGTAGATAAGGATGATCTTGAATTGGTCTTCCCATCTCACCCTCTCCAAGTGCTAGGATTGCAGGGATGATGCACCACCAAGCCTTGCTTTTACCTCCCTAGGGATCAAACCC
>LZPO01075898.1:236569-248138 GCA_001675575.1 Neotoma lepida
GAATAATTATCAAAGGTAAATCAACTCCTTTTATACTGTAGGTATATCACAGATATAAAATGTGTTTAAAATTTTATTGACCTCATTATTAGTGAAAAATTGGGATGTTACAATCCATTAAAACAGGTGGTCATACCAGGCATGGTGGCACATGCCATTAATCCCAACGCTTGGGAGGCCAAGGCAGGCAGAGCTCTGTGAGTTCGAGGCCAGCCTGGTCTACAAAGGGAGTGCCAGGACAGCCAGGAATGTTACACAGAGAAGCCCTGTCTTGAAAAAACAAAACCAATTTTTTTTTTATTTTTTAATTACATATATTAAAAAAGTGGTCAAAGTATATTTATAAAGAAATGGATATAAAATAAAATTGCAAACACAAAATTGGTTTTTCCTAGAGTTGAGAAGTTCGTTTTAGCCATCGCCAACCGACTTTTTTTATTAAATAGAAATAATAATAACTGCATTGCTAACAACTTACATAGACATTAAAATGATCTAAGGCTAGAGTAGAATCAGACAACATGAACAGTGTTTCGGCACAATGAATTCCCCTCTGGAGAGAGTTAATAAAACCTCTGCTTGTTCTAAATTTCCTATCAAAGGCTACCAAGATGGCTCAGCTGGTAAAGGCGCTTATGGCCAAGCCTGAAAACCTGAGTTGGATTCCTGGGACCCACATGGTGGAAGGAGAGCACCAAGTACCTCAAGATGTCATCTGACCTCCATACACACACCATGGCATGAATGTACACAGTCCATACAAGCACAGATAAACAAACATAAGAACGGGATTAATTTTCCTATCAGCATGACATGAAAACCAAGGGAGAGAAACCAAAGGTGTGCACAAGAAAAGGAATTTGCAGAGACAATTATTTCACTAATAAAATTGAGAAATAGAGTGATTAAAGAGCAATGGGTCATATGCCACAGTGGTGGCGGGAGCCTAAGACCACAGGAAAGAAGGGTGCAGATCAGCCCGTGGGCTGTCAGGCTGCAGCCAAGGCCCCTTTGACTCACAGTGTGTCAGGGATGAGCAACACAACTGGTTTTGCAAGTAGCTGAGCAGACACCCTGGAGCAGCTGGAGCAGGAAGCACATCCGGGCACTGGAGGTTCGCAATCTCTCCACATCTGTGTCAGCAGAGAGCTGTGATAAAGAGTTACAACAGAGGCCCCTTCCTTGGGAACTAGCCATCCTGGCTGAGAAATCCAGGACTAGCCCTCACAAGGCTTGGAGCGAAGTTCCATGGTACCAGAGGGAAAGCACTCGGACTGTATATTCCTTAGGCTTTAAACATCCAGTTATTTGACTTAAGATCTGCCCTGCCCATTGTCTTCAGCAAAGGTTGCTTCCAGTTCCTATGTAAATTAAAGTTATTTGTAGGTATCTGGTCATCACTCCTCCTCTCCGGGCTGGCAACATCCAAAAAGAAAAAGCTACCAGATGCAAGCGTAAGAAGTAAAATCACAAAATTCTCAGAAAAATAAACTATTTCAAGCAAAGTCAGTTGATGAAAAAGTAGGCTTCAGAACTGAATTCTGAACACCTTATCCCTCTGGGGAAAATTCCATTCCAGAGCATGGTTTGTCTTACTTGTGTTTGTATTTTGCTTTGTGCTTCTGTGAATTGAGCACTAGGTCTCATGATTAGTAGACAAATGCTCTACCAACTGAGCTGTATCCTGGCCCTTTTCATTTCTTAGATAAGATCCCACTAAGTGGCCCAGGCTGGCCTTGATTTCACCATAGCCCAGGCTAGCTTTGATTTCACCATAGCCCAGGCTAGCCTTCATTTCACCATAGCCCAGGCTAGCCTTGAATTTGGGATTCTACTGCCTGCAGCCTCTCCAGTCTGTGGCACCAAGCCTGACCAGATGATTTCTTTCTTTTTTTAAGACAGAGTCTCCCTATATAATCATAGCTGTCTGGGAGGGAGATCACTATGAAAACCAGGCTGGCCTCAAACTCACAGAGATCCCCCAACCTCTGCCTCCTGAGTGCTGGGACTAAAGGCATACGCCACCACATCAGTATCAGATTGCTTCTTAAACGAGGATTATTCACATCTAGAGCATTTATAAGTAAACATACATTAGAAGGCAAAAAGAAAAAACTATGGAAAAAATGCATAGCATGTCCTTAAGGGCCTGGAAACTTCCCTCCAGTCTCCCTCAGGGTCACTGTTCCTCCTCCCAGTAGCGGGTCAGTGTCCAAGACTGTCTGCTCTGACGGAAGGTTGGTACCGGCCGGAAACCCACAGAAGCCAGCACTTCTGCAATGCAGAGCATCACCACTTGGCCCTGCTGTTCCCAGAAGACACTTACCCAGCCCGATCAAAGACCCTGTTTGAAAAACATAATCCTACATCAAACCCACCATTTTCAGTGAAGTCTGGCCTGGACTGTGGTGATGTTAACTCTGTCTTCTAATAGACAATGCAGGCTACAGATGGGGCTGAACAATGCAGAGGGAGCATTCCCAGCCCCAGAGNTCCCCTGAACGTGGGGCTGGTCCTCACTTTGGGAATGTGCTAACTTAATCCCTTGCTTCTTTCTGCTAAGGTCTCCAGGCACCCTGCCATACAGGACGCCTGTGGACAACGAGTGTGAGATTCGTGCTACCCAGGAAAGATACAAAAGAGCCCCATGGGAAAAATGAAGTAAGTCCGCATCGTCCACAGCAAGCTGGTCATGCGGTCCATGAGGGGACTGCTGGGGCTGCAGGAGACGCCAGGACAACTAGGATTGACGGCAGCCTTCCGTGGCTCAGAAAGCCAGCAATATGCACAATCTCTGTGTGTGCATATGCATTTGTGAGTACACTCACAGGGAGGGGACGCTGTTGCTCAGGTTGAAGTGTGACTTCCCTGTAGAGTGTGCATCCTCCTCCAACAGGGCCCTTCGCACATGGACAGGCTGTCCCTGGATAGGAAGATTGTAGCTGGGAGTAAAGCCTCATCAGCTCTGACCCATGCCTTCTGTCCTTGTGATTGACTCATCCATAACGGTTTTATCTTGCTTGCCCAATTCTGGCACCCTATTCTGAACTTCACTGCCTCCCAGGAATGCCCAGTGTCAGCCCTCTTACACTCACTGAGAATGATTTCCCAGTGGGACCAGTACCTGCCTCAGCATAGCACCTGCCAGGGGCTTGACCAGGATCAACNTCCTACACAGCAGAGACTGGGCTTATGAACTCAGGAGCCACAGGCTACCAGTCAGAAGACCATTTGTACCACAGTGCCCACTGGAGGCCACTGCTACCGTTGAAGACCCCTGTGGGGCAGCTGTTAATGTTACTTCCCAAGGAAACCTGTTTAGTTCACCCCTTCCATGTAGCATCAGTAGAGTGAGCCCAGTGACAGGTGTGAGATGACAATGTGAGTCACTGCTAATTACCCAGTCGCCCGTAAATGGAAGTTTCGACTTTGCATTTCGAGAAGCTATCTTTACTGTAAAGTGGCGTCACCCTGGGGCAATAATGCAAAGTAAATCAAGTTTCTGAGCAAAACTTGCTTTTCTGGAAGTGGGAAACAGATGACATCTATCACTCGGGTGAGAGTGGGAGGAACAGGCTGGCATGTGCTGAGAAGTTACCACATGAGGGGCATTACCCTAGATGTTCTCAATGCCCTGAGTTCTTTAGCTGATACAGCAACTCTGAGGTCCCTTGTCAGAGCCCTTTGAAGGGACAGAGGTAGAATTAGGATCTGTGAGTTTAAGGCTAGTTGCTTCTCTCTCTTAGAGCCTGGGAGTCTATAGTAACAATCTATTCTAAATCTGCATCACAAAGCTGGCCTACCGAGATCCTTCTTGGAACTTAAAGCCCCTGGGGTCTGCAATCCCTGGGGTCTGCAATCCCATCCTGCTTCTTCNTCTATAAGGGAAAGAATCTCGAGTTTTAAAAAAGTGTTTGATCACCCAACTAATAGCTACCTTCCCCCATCTCTCTTCCAGGGAGGGGTGCCTGTGAAGATCTGACAAACAAGAGGGCAGTATAGGCAATATGCTGACCCCATAGCCACAGCTAGGCCTGAAACAGCTACCCAAACGACAGAGAAGAAAGACGGTTCTTTAGGGACACTGTATTTGAGACCTGCCTTCCTGTGGTTTCATCAGCAGACTGTGCCTAGACTGGGGAGCCTATCGTCCCTGCGCCTGAGAGGCCGAGGCACAAGGGTCCTTTGAGCCCAGGAATTTGAGGCCAGCTTGGGTAACATGGCAAGGCCTCATATCAAAGAAGAAAAAGAAAAAAGGGTTGGAGGGAAGTCTAAGAAACTTTGAGCTGTGTTTTCCTCTGCCTGAGACTGTTTGACCTATTTTTGCTCAGTACACTATTCCTTTAGGAAGGACAAATTCATCCCAGACTCTGTGTTTGAATTCTCACAGATTTTGTGTTCTTTTTGTTTCTGTGGGGTCGTTGTTGTTTTAGAAAAGTCTTATTCAGTAGCCCAAGCTGGCCTCAAACTCACAGCAATCCTCCTGTCTTAGCCTCTCAAGTGCTATAAGCTACCAAGCCTGGCTCTCACAAATTCTTACAGCAGTGAAATGCATATTTATAAGATTTGTTTATATAGCATGTCATTATACCAGGTATTATAATCCATTTTTTAAGCCAATATTCTTCCCAATGTCCCTATTTGGAAAACGCCACCTCAGTAGATTAGAAAAGTTTTTTTTTCTTTCTTAATTTTCCTACTATATAATACTGCCACAACATAGACCATTTTTGTGGCCACACATGCATGATTCTCCCACCCGACACCAAGCACTCTACAGGCTTGTTTCTAATAATTCCTCAAGACACCAGGTAACTATTAGCTGGTTTCCAGTAATTCAGCTCTATTCTGATGTCATCTTCCTAGAGACCACGCCACACCCTCAGGCTGAGAGCCCAGTCCAGAGAGTGCCTCTCTGCTTCAGATGTACTTCTGACCAACTAGCTACAAGTCTATGGGGTTCCCATGACTGCCCCCCCTCAAATTTGATTCACCTGCCAGCAAAATTTAAATATGTTTTCCAGTCTACTATAATAGACATTACAAAGATAAAGATGAAAAGACATAGAAAGTGAGGGAACGGGAACAGGGCTCAGTGCTACCATTCCCTCTCTGAATGCCCCACCCCCCAGGAATCTCCACAGGTTCATCTGTCTTCAAGCACTCCAATACTGCCCTTTTGAACCTCTACCGAGACTTCACTGCACCGTGCACAGGCATGCCTGATTAAACCATTAACCACTAGTGACCAAATCAACCTTCAGGTCCTCTCCCCAGAGGTTGTGTGTGGGACTGAAAAAAATCTCATCATACCTTGGTCTTTGCTGTGAACGGCGACTAGCAACTAACTAACTGGTCATCTCATTGGTGTAGAACGTTCTTGAGACTACAAGGGTTTCAAGAGCCCTACACTCCGGTTGTGTCGGGACACAGAGATTAAGACCAAATATCCATTTCCAAATACCTTATCATCCACCCACATTTAGCTGCCCAGTAAACTGTCATCTCCTAACATGACTGGACCAGGGAAGTGTTCCTGGCTATACCACCACCTTCCAGGTTACACTTACACTTGTACCTCCCTAGGCAGCTGCACCTCCTTTCGAGAATCCCACCCCCCCAGGTTGTCACAACAGCAGCATCATTTAAATACTAGCAGGCTGGGTGCCTGCCAGGTCCATGCTCTTGGTAATCCTGTCCTGTCAGACGAAAGTCTTTTTATGACCATTTAATAACAACAGCTTTTTATTAAAGGAAGCAGGAGGGGGCAGGGCATCTCTTAAAACCCTCTGACCCATTTAGAGACCTCTGCCATGTGCCTTCATTGCAGAGTTTTTCTGNCCCTCCGAACATCACCAACCATAATTACTTGAGATTGTATGATCACACAGGACAATTTGTTTTTGCCTGCAATTTTCTGCCTTTGTGACAACCTATTACCAACCCATGAATGATTGTCTGTAACACCTGGTGCTAAACCATGACCAGAATAATAAATACGTGTGCTTCCCCTTGGAGCCACATTTCTGCAGAAGAGCTATAATGGAGATGACGGTAATTTGCTTATTAGTAGTAACTTGTAAGTATTGGCATTATTTACCTGCCCCAAACCAAGCGCCTAACGGAAACGAATATATTTCACAAACAAAAACATTGTACATTGAATTACAGACACCTTACTCTCTTCACTCAGCCTCTACTATATCCTAAGTAAATGGATTTATGTCTTTGTATTACATATTACCATATACCACATATTGCATTATATATTATATGTATATGTATACCACCCACTTCAGAGACGTGACTGGTGCTGGTCTTAAACTGAAACAGATACAGTCCCCCATTGACAGAAAGGATTGCTACAGAATTGAATTGACATATGGAACTGTGCTTTTTATGGCATTTGATTTGAATTTTTATGTGTTTGACCTTGTCATGGTAGCAGGACACCTCACCTCTGCAGAGTCACAAAGCTGAGAAAGTCACCTTGGTACCCAGTTCGAAACTAATTAACCCATTCTCTGCTAGACATGTACATCTGTTGATGTGGCCTTAAAATCAGGACCTAAACCATTTACAGGTAAATATGTAATAAATTCAAATAGCTATTTTAAAGAAGAAACTAGAGATAATATATATTTTGAAAGAAAAATAATGAGCCCTGTATCTTTTACTCACTTGGCACTAAAACATTTTCAAGTGTTAGATAAAAGCTGTAAATTTACCACGGTAGTTCTATACTTCAGTAAATCATGACTGCTATAGTCTGAAGGCTTTTCAGCTCAGTTAAAACTCCACTGGCCTTTGGTCAATCTCATTATTGACAAGCATTCACTGAGTTAGCTTTGGACACAGGCTATAGTAATACAACTGAGAAATATTTACCTCAAACCCCCAAGATGTCTGTGTTGGGTAGGATTTTGTCAACTTAACACAAGCAAGGGCCATCAGAGAGGAGGGAATTTCTGTTGAGGAAAATGCCTCCATTATACTGGCAAGTCTGTGGTTAACCGTTTTCTTAGTTAATGATTGATATGGGAGGGCCCAGGCCACTATGGGCTAGTACCACGCCTAGACAGGTGGTCCTGGGTTGTGTAAGAAAGTGGACTGAGCAAACCACAAGGTAGCAAGCCAGTGAGTAGTGTTCCTCCATGGCCTCTGCACCAGTTCCTGCCTTAGGGTCCTGCTTGGCTTCCCCACTTAGCTTTCTTCAATGGACTCTACCCTGGGACATGTAAGCCAAATACACTGTTTCATCCCCAAGTCACTTTTGGTCATGGTCTTTATCACAGTAGTAGAAACCTAACCAAGACAATGCCACGATTTTGATGTGCCAAGTCATCCTAGGATTTACAATTGAACAAAAACAAATCCACGCACTGGCAAGTTTTAGCTCCACCCATCAGTAAGGGAATANAAGGGACTCAGCAAGGCAAGGATTCCCTCCTGGTCATCAGAGAGAGTTCAGGGCTGCAGCAGCAGGTGGCAGGAGTGTCACTCAGAGGGAGGCCTGGGCCATCTCTGGTCCTAAACAGAGAGAAAGGCATGGGAAAGGCGTGGGCATCAGTGGGCAGCGGGATTCTAGAGATACAGTTCTAGCCTTAGGAACCAGATGCTACGATCAAAAGAAGACAGTTTCATGTTGGCAAAGAACACGCTGGATCCTTACAGTAAGATGGTAAAGTGTGCAGAAAGTTTGCCTTTTAAAAGAAACAGGCTTAGAGAGAATAAAGACACGCACAGCATATCCCGACACAAGACTTCTGATCAACGAGAGACCTGCTCAAAGGGCAGTTCTCCAGCACAGCAATACAGCTTCTAGAGGCAAGCTGCACAGAAGCCTCTACCACAGAGGCCTGGGACAGTGTGACTTCATTGCTGCCAGCAGTAGGCTAGCTGGCCAGAGGCTGGCACGGGAGCCAAGGCCATACTGTGACATGATGCAGCTAGATTTTAGAAAAGCTTCCATCATGGGATGACTCTGTGCGCTCTTGTGTTCACAGTGTTGGTGGCCTGCTCTTTTCCTGACTCCTCCCCACTGCTCTGACCTCCAGCTAACATGACTTTCTCCTCCTCTGTGTTGAAGAGGATAGACACAGTTCTAACATAGTAACAAGGCATGCACTGTGGGGAGGCTGTCAGGGAAGCCATGGCCACATCGTGACACGATGCAGCTAGACTTTCAGAAGTCCATCCATCATGGGATGACTCTGTGCACTCCTTCACTCACAATGTTGGTGGCCCCCTCTCGAAGAGCCTTCTGCAAAGGAAAAATGTAACCACAGGGTGAGTGTGGTACTAATTGTCAATCTGGAATCACCTGGGGGAGGAGCCTCTAGGCAGGTCTATGGGGGGTTACCTTGACTGTACAACTGAGGTGGGAAGACCCACCCACTGTGAGTGGGACCAGTTCTTTGAGAGAAAAAAGTGAGTTGGGCACAAGCAAGCATACAATCATCTATTGCTCTCTGCTCTTGACTGTGGATGTCATGTGACCAGTTGCTTCATGTTTCTCCTGTGCTGACTTCACTGCAGTGACAGACTGTAAGCCGGAACTGGGAGCCAAACACACCTTCTCTCCCTTAAGTTACTTTTGTCGGGGCATGTTATCACAGTGACTGGAGACAAAACTAAGACTCACTGAGTGAGGAGAGGTGGCACAGGGCTGGAGTATGGCTCAGTACAGAGAATTTGTCCGCCATATGTAAGGCTCTGGGCTCAGTCCCAGCAAAAGAGAAAAAGAGAAAACCTCAGAAGCAAAAGAGAGAGATTCTCACAAGATATCCAGGGAATTGGAGCATTGGGCTGCCTACACGAACTATGGTCATAGCCAAAACCACACGACACTCTCAGGCTGTCAAGGGAAGTCTGCCCAACACATTATACCTGGCCCCACCGTGGTCATTGCCTATCCCGTACAAATATAACCCCTCCATCTCAGCTCCTCAGGGGCTGTTCCCAGGGTACATCCAGAGCCTCTGGTCATCTACCCAAATCGCAGATGCAAAAGAAAGGTTTGGTCTTTTTCCCTTCTGGTCAGAAGGGATCTGAAGGCGGCAAGATCTGCTTTCCTCTGAAGTGAGTATCACAAAGAAATGACATGTTCACATTTGTCACACAACTTGACGGTCTGTGTAATGCAGATGCCGTACTGCACCAGCTTGGTCACTCTGGACAAGACAGGGTTAGTCAGCTGGAAGGAGTGCCCTCTCCCAAGACACTTCTGAGGCACTCTGTGAACAGCTCTCTGTGTGGATCGGGAAACTAGCCAGGAAGCCTTCACTTCACGATTGTTCAGGATTAGAGACAACAGCCAATGCTTCCTTTCCAGCTAAAGTCAATTTCCTCCATTGAAAGAGCAATGAGCTCTCTTCATCTTCCCCTTCACGGGCTCATGGTAAAACAATGCAGGGACGTCCACGAGATGCCTGCACATGAACAGTGGATGTCTCACAACTGTCTGACAGCCCCAGCACGTTGCTCAGTGTGAGCACTAACTTGCAACACAACAATCTGCTCCTATTAACAACTCATCTCTTCCCCTTCATGTTTTTAGATAATTCTCTTTTCAGTTATAATTAGGGTCGGGCGGTGGTGGCGCATGCCTTTAATCCTAGCACTCAGGGGTCAGAGGCAGGCAGATCTCTGTGAGTTCGAGGCCAGCCTACAAAGTGAGTTCCAGGACAGCCGGGACTGTAACACAGAGAAACCCTGTCTCCAAAAAACAAACAAACAAAACAAAACAAAACAAAACAAAACAAAAAACAACAACAAAAAAAGAATTAGGCCCATTCCAGCAAAATTCAGATGCCAGCCAAATTAACTTTGTCAACAGGAGTATTAGAAACATAATTTAGTTATTGTTATTGTTGTTGTTGTTTTTGTTGATGATGGTGATGGGGCTCAAACACCGGGCCTTCAACATATTGAGCAAACATTCTACCGCTACACCCTGAACCCGTGCAGAAATTTGCTTTTATTTACATGTTTATATAATTTTTAATAACAACTTCACTTTATTACCCACCCCTCCAAACTGTTATGCCTCTTTTCTAGCTTATTCTTTCAAATAATCACTGCTTCAAACTTTAATGGCCTTATCTCTCCAGAGAAACACCTGAAGGCCCTCTGTCCGTAAGAGAAGGATGGACCTAAGCCTGAGGACAAACAGACAGAGAGGCAAGCTGCAGAAGCATGGGAGATGGTACCCAAGAGTGCAGGAATCAGTCACCAGAGCAGAGAAACAAGATTGGGGCGGACAGCAGCCCGTGATCCCAGGACTGTGATCCCAGGAGCACTGTCCACACCCACCTCTGGTACACAGGAAAATGTAGTGGGACTTGAGAATTCAGTTCACACACCATGCAGAGAGTAAGAATTGGAATTCTAGGCTGAGCAATTAATCAAGAGAGCCTGGGCTTCTGGAATCCCTGTTAACGCTGATGAGAGGTGCAGGTCCAGGGACAGGATGGGCTGTCTTCCTGGAAGCCGACGGGAGTCTGAGTGGCAACCCTGCGCCACAGTCATCCACCATGTGTTTAAGGTTCTGTCCTGGGGTCAGCAGTGACTCCTCTGCCTAGCATTCTAGGAAAACAATGGACTTGGGACCTAAGATCCTCTGAAATAGAATGTACTGTCAGGAAGCCCAGTTTGTTTCCAACTTTAGCCTTGGTCCTCCTGACTTACAAGTTCTGAACTCACTGCACTGGAGGAGATTTCAAATCACACTGAGAGGTGTCCGGCAAGGAAAGTGCTGTGGATAGTGGAAACAGTGCAGCTTGCCACTCTGCAGGCATTTCCACCACTGACCAAAGACCAGCACATTTCAGAACCGGAACCACCCCAGCCAGCACTCAGTGCTAGCCCCTCCAGTGCTGCGTCCATTGCAGGCTTGGATTCTAGGGTCCGTGCTCCTCCAAGCACCAAATGCCAGCACTTGACTTTGCTAACAAGACCGAAGGGAGACCAGATATCATTCCTGAGCGTGCTTGGTGGGGGAGCTGGTCACACTGTCACTCCAGGGTTGGACTATGTCATCTGTTTACAGGGACAGTCCTGACCTACTGGGACACAGACAGTGGATCTCTACCACTGAGGAAGCGTTCTGGATAGAGGACAGACTTAGGGTTAGTGGCATTTCAGCCCCCAGCTGGCCAAACCTTCCGGTTGGTGGTTCCTCCTTCCTCTTGCCTGCCTGAGCATAGCCCCTCATCTCCTGAAACACAGTACCAACCTGGACAGGCCAGAACCCGAGTCAGGTGAGCTCGGAGAACTCAGAAGAAACCAGACAAGCTGATTCTCCAGGAGACAGGAGCTAAAGGAAATAAGGGACAAGGACTGTGGCTATCCATGCGATTGTGGATGACAAGGGACAAGGACTGTGGCTATCCGATTGTGGATCTTCAGCATCCAGTACTCTAGGCACTAAACACAGGCAGGCCTGGCTTCTCATACCTGGTTTTTCATATTATGATGATTTAAAAGCCATATGTGGAGGATGGGGAAATGACTCGGTCAGGAGAGTGCTTGCTGCCCAAGCGAGAGGACATGAGTTTGGATCCTTAGC
>LZPO01075898.1:255567-271716 GCA_001675575.1 Neotoma lepida
TTCTTGCTGTTTTTCCATTCAGGGATGTGAGTCTACTTTTCCTGCTCTGCCTCTAGACTGGCCTTAATGACAATATTGCTCAGGAAGGGCAAATTTCATCTGTGAGGCAGAACACAGAAGCCCTTTAGCTACTACCCACCTGGGTTCTCAGAACATGTTTTGTGGAAGCAGCCAGGCAACACACAACNCCGATGANCCGNGTNGAAAAAGAAGTTATAAGAAAAAAGATGCCTGATTCACTAGTCCAGCCTGGACATCAGGAATGTGTGTGACAAAGCTTTTGCGTGGCTCTGGCCACAGCNATTGGCACACAGAAATTGCAAGTCAGNATGGCCCATCTGAATGCACTCAGCCCACAGGACCCCAAGTTGTTATGCAGTAACAGGCCACCAAAACTCAGCACAGAACCTGAACTGCACTCAGCATGTGTCCACCGCTACTACTGTGGACATANNACTNTTTTTCATCGCCTGCAACAATTACAAGCTCAATAAGGATATATCCTTCTTAATTACATTCTTGAGGGTTTCTATGAATGGGAAAGAAAAGAACAGCTTCTGGCTTCAACCCAAGGCTGTGTGCACTTCCTTTGATGCCAAGACTGCCAAGACTTGTATGAGAACCACGGCAGACTATTGTCATGCTTACCAGTTTATAATTGCTGGTTTTCTTTTACCCAGTGACTTCTTATGGGGGAGGGGCTGCAGTGGGGACTAAACCCAGGGCCTCACATGCTGTAGGCATGTGCTCTGCCACTGAGCTACATCCCCAAGCCTTTTGTGTTACCTTTGGTTTTGAGACGGGGTCTCTCTAAGTTGCCCGTGCCGGCTCTAAACTTACTTTGTAGTTTGGTCAGACATTGACTTTGTTATCCTCCTGCTTAGGCCACTGGGATTACAGGCCT
Source organism: Neotoma lepida (assembly GCA_001675575.1). Taxonomy (NCBI): domain Eukaryota; kingdom Metazoa; phylum Chordata; class Mammalia; order Rodentia; family Cricetidae; genus Neotoma; species Neotoma lepida. Next base: position 256,472 of record LZPO01075898.1, read on the forward strand.
GCATCATCCATGAATGTTTTTGTCCAGGAAGAAATCATGGGCAAAGTCGGTGCACAGAGTACACCCTATGTGTACTAACTTTGTCCATAGCCGTGAATAAGGATGGGCACATCTCAGGTGACACAAAACAACTCAGAAGCAAAGCCCCAAAGCAGGTCATGTATGTGATTAACACGAATAGCAATCATTTGGCATGACAGTTCTGTTCTTAAAACATTTNCATTTTGGTTATAAATCTAACAACATTAAAATTAACATTAGTTTCAATGTATATTATTATACCTTATATCTTCTTATTAAGAATAGCCTAATGAGTTGGGGTATAAAAATAATCCAATTAGTCTTTTAAGGAAACTTAAAAATTGACATGTCATATTTATTAATAGTTCCTTATAAAAATGAATTGCTCTGGAACACCTTTAAATTATTCATATCTTATGAAAATGCTTTTTATGAATGAAGCCTAATGTGCTCTTTGCTTTATTTTGCCACGTCATCTTTGACAAAGGAAGCAGGGGGCTCCATAGCGTGTGTAACAAGGCTGCTGCTGAGGCTTCCTGGGCAGGGAGGTTATATGACAGTCAGTAGTGAGACCTAGCTCAAAAGTCCACGGAGACCAACGTGTACATCTAGGATTCTCCAGGTTGTCTTTGCAGGTAATACCAGAATAAGTAGTGGCATGGCACAACCAGAGTCCACTTCCACGGGATGGTTCCAAGCATCCTTTGGTGGGCCCTGAACATGACTGCTGAGATGACCCTCATAAAAGGTGAGTTCAGCTCTGTCACTGCTCAGTGAGAACCTCCAACAGCTCCCTGACCTGACAGACACTGACCATCCTCAGAACAGACCTGCACCTTCCACCTGTGCACCACAGAAGCACAGCTTAACCTGTCCACAGGCCCGAGTCAGAGAGCAGATGCATTCCTTAACCCACAGCCCAGCCTCACAGTCGAAGCAGGATTTATCCGCCCCTTTCAATTCTTGACTTTCTTAAAGGGAAAAACGTGGAGCCCAGTGTAAACATTAACTACTTGGTTGTGAAAATGAAACTGGGCACTGAAGATAAGAGTGCACCTTATCCATCACTCTAACACTGCCTATTTCGGAGCAATGTGGTGACTAAATGCAGATTAAACTACAAAGCCAACAANATTCCATTAATATCAGTTCCTCACAGCATTGCTCTGCTGTGGCTGCATTCCAAAGTCGACGTGTCTCTGGTGTCACGTGTGCCCATACTCGACAGTCTATCCAAGACACTTGTCATCTATTTCAAAACTCAGCTGGAGCGGAATACTGCCTGGCTATCATACTCGGAAGTNGCTGTCACCTCTCAGACTCTTGCGTACTTTGGTGGGTCACCCAACACAAGACTATGAGATGACCCTCATAAAAGGTGAGTCCAACTGTGTCACTGCTCACTATGAAAACATTCAACAGTTCACACACACACACACACAGACACGCTTGCAATCTAACTGCAAATCTGGCTCCTAAGACCACACCCTCCCCCCTCCCTAAGGCCACCCTCAAAGGCTTTCCTTGCTTCCTTTTTCTCCAGCAGTCCTAGTTGGCATTCTGTCTCGTAGGCTGTCAGCTCTGTGAGGCAGAAGTCATGATTCCTTTTGTCATCTCTGGAATGGTTCACAGCACACAGGAGGCACTCAGCCAATACCTGTGGCACCTGCCAGAGAGACACTTGATCTGTGCTGGGGGGGTGGAAAGGGGGGAGTTCCACACTAACTCTGCCTCTTCTCTTCATATGCCAATTTAAACAGGCCTGAAAGCTGCAGCACAGAGTTCTATCAAAAGATGAAAACCTAGAAGGTTCAGGATGGAATTTTATATCTTTTTCACAAGTCAGCACATTGGAGTTACTGGTGTAGCTCAGAGGCAGAGCTCATGTACTAGGTCCTGGGTTCACTGTACTCTACTACTGAAGGAGGAGGAGAAAGGGAGTGAGTGAAGAGGGAGGGAGGAGGGAGGGAGGAGGGAGGGAATGAAAAGACACACAGAAAACAGAAAGAGCATGTACACAAACCTGCCTAATTTTGAGAGCATGTCCGCCGACTTACGGCTTTCCTTAGACCCCACTTGGAACTTTGAAGATGGTCGAGCCATGAACAGTGGCCTAGTAAGGCCTGCACAGATAAAAATATACCTGCCTGCTGTTACCACAGAAGTCCTTTGTCCTGTTGATGCCAAAGCTGTCATTTCACACCACACAAAGGCAGAAACTCAAATTCCAAGGCCCTCAACCCAAATTCACCTCTTAGTGTTATCAGGTTACCTGTCAATGCCACTGAGAACCAAACAATTGCTACATGTCATCCATTTCCTCCACAGGAGGTCTCTGGAGGCCTCACTTTGTCGCACACCTCCCTCCGTATCTGTCCCTCTCTGCTTCGTGGCCACCCTGAAGTGAACAGCTTGGCTCACTTGGCCCTTCTGGACATGAGGTTCGCCTCACTGCAGGCTTCAAAGCAGTGTGCCAAGACCACTCCCGCCTCCCGAAGTTGTTTCTCTCAAGTATTTGTTACCACAGCTAAGTCTAAGTGACACACCTTGTCTTCAGTCCCTGTTCCTGTCAGCCCTCAATTTTCTGATAACTCAAGTCTCCCACCCACCTTCAGGGGAACTGGAAGGAGAGGANGCCATAGTCCAGGTTAAATAAAAGCAGTCACACCCTAGCCAACAGACAAGTCCAGCATGCTCACGGCACCATGAGCACCATATAAGGTAAAATCTGACATATTTTATACAGTTCTACCATTCAGTTTCTAGATGGTAAATCCCACTTTCCTTTTCTTTATTTCTTTTACCAAGTTAAGCGCTGAGAAAGGCAGTTGTAGCCATAGACATGCATCCCTCTTGGCAGCTCAGCAGCCATGCCTGGGACAAGAGCTGCAGACACCAAGCCAACTCCTGCAAAAGCAAGCGACCAGCCCTTCTACACTGGTCCCTGACCCAGACACTCCCTCCCACTTTCCCAGGACTCCTTGGGGTCCTGCGTCAATCACTCATCTCACCTGTTTTAATACATAATACATATCACCTTTGAACAGACCATAAACAGAGCATCCCTAATCCAAAAAGTTTTCATCTGAAATGGTCCAAAGTCTCAAAACTTTTTGAGAACTATGATGACACTCTGAGAGTTTCAGATCTTGAAGTGTTTCGGATTTCGGANGTTTGGATTAAAGATGATCAATTTTTAAAAGTCTGTGTAGGGCCAGGCCAGCAAGAGGGTTCAACAGGTGAGGGTACTTGCTATTCCAGCCTAAATTCAATCCCTTGAACTCATGGTAGATGCAAACTCCTGAAAGTTGTCTTCTGACCTCCACCCTCCCTTGGTGACACACGCACTCCTGCACTTAGAAACATGTCACACAGACACAAAGAGAAGATAAGGAACAGAAGGAAGGAAAGGAGGGGCTATGTAAATAGTCCAAAATCTGAAAAACACCAGAATAGGAACTACTTTGTCCCCAAGCATGTTAGACAAATGATACCGAACTTGTAATTTATTCTTCCCTCTTTCCCAATAAAATNCAAGTCTCTGTGATGGTCAGCTTTCTCAACTTGACACAACCTAGAATCACTTTAGAAGAAAGCCTTCATTAGGTGTGCCTGTGGGGGACGTCTTCATAGCCTTAACTGATGTAGGATGACCCCTCCACCCCCATAAATCTAGTGGCACTTTCTGTTAGCAGCCCAAGTGAGACTCTTCGTCTGCTCCCTTGGCCTTCACTTCCGGGTCAGCTACTCAGTTGTTTCCACTGCTGATTCCTTTACTGATACTAGAAACAGGCTCTTTAGGTTTCCAGCATGGATTGAAGACCAGCATCTCTCCAGGATCCTTCAGGCCTCTGACACAGATTAGGACCGCTGGGGCACACAACCTCATGGACCAAACAATGACCAAGTTCCTGACCCTCTCCAGTGTGAGACAGTCATTGTTGGACTATTTGGGTCATGACATGCAAACCAATCTAAGAAATCATCTTTTGATACATAGTCATTCTGTTGGTTCTGCGCCCTAGAGTGGTATTTCTCAACTGGTGGATCTCGACCCCTTGGGATGGAATGACCTGACCAGATGGTCAGAAAACACAGATATTTACCTTATGATTCATAATGCTAGCAAAATTACAGCTATGAAGTAGCAACGAAAATAATTTTATGGTTGGAGGTCACCATAACATGAGGAACTTCCTAACAACAGTGTTAGGAAGGTTGAGAACACTAATACAGCTCCACGTTACCAAATTCTTGTGTCTATTTTGTTCAGACAAACCACTGCCTAGCACATGAAACTAAGAGATATTTTTCAGTGAATACCATAGAAGTAATGAGGAAAATCTGATATTATGTCATTCATGACCAAAAATACAAGACCAGGCAGCATCACTTTGGTAAACTCACCCAAACAGGCGGCAACGAGGAGGCGATCCAACAGATCCAGCTGTTGGGACTTAGTACAAGACACACAGCCTGGATTCTGCAAAAGTGCTAATGTCGATAGGTATAGTGGCACACGCCTTTAATCCCAGCACTCAGGAGGCAGAGGCAGGTGGAGCTCTGTGAATTCAAGGTCAGCCTGGTCTACAGAGAGAGTTCCAGGACAGCCAGAACTACACAGAGAAACCCGGGCTCAAAATGAATAAATAAACAAAAAAATCACATGCTGGTGTCACGGAGGAAAGGGGAGAGGATCTTTTTTACACAAAAACTGACTAACGAGCCTCAGCAATCAGGTTGCTCTGACTTGATCTTGGGTGTTTTTAAACAGCTGTAGGGGTGGGCCCACTGGAAATACCTGAGCATGGATTACATGTTTGATGCTATTATTGTAGCTGTAACCAANGTAAGACGTCAGATAACGGTAATGTGATTTGGTACATGAATGTCCTCTGCCTGAAAAGAGGCAATGCTGGAGCTGNGGCAGAGCCCCCAGCGTGCCGGAGACGCCAGTATCCTGGGATGACNGCCATGAGTAGAGCCAGCCTGAGCCTATGAGATGAGCTGTGTGTGTGTGCTACTGATGGCAGAGCTGGGAAAACGGAGCCCTTTGGAGGCCAGAAGATCACAAGTGCATCCTCCCTGTCCTCCACTGAGCTTTTTACACTGTTGGGCCTTGGTTTTGTTTTGACTTGCTTATAGCTGTGCCATGATTCATCCCCATTGGAGACTGTACAAAAGCTTGTGACTTATTTTTTATTTTATAGGAGCCCACNGTTAAAGAAACTTTTTAAATCTGGGTGGTGGCGGCGCACGTCTTTGATCCTAGCACTGGACAGGCAGGCAGATCTCTGTGAGTTTGAGGCCAGCCTGGTCTACAGAGTGAGTTCCAGGACATTCAGGGATACACACAGAGAAACCCTGTCTCAAGGGGGGAAAAAAAAAAGGAAAGAGAAGAAAAGAAACAAAACTTTTTAAAAGAGACTTTGGAATTTTAAAAGACAATATTTTTGGAAGACTTGAGACTTTGGATGTTTTAAAGAGACTGAACTTTTAAAGTATTTGAATTTGTAAAGACTATGGGACTTTGAAAAGTTTCAATGCTTTATATTGTGATATCAATATTAAGATGCCATCTTGGGGACAAACAAGAAAGAAAAGGTTCCAGATGAATAGTGATATGCTTGTGTGTCAACTTGACAAAGCGTTGACTGTGCTGGCTAGTTTTCTGTCAACTTGATACAAGNTAGAGTCATTTGGGAAGAGGAACTCTCAACTGANAAAAATGTCTCCATAAGACTGGCCTATAGGCAAGTCTGCNGGGCGTTGCCTTGGTCAGTGATTGATGTGGGAGAGCCTAGCTCACCCTAACCACCTCTGGGCAGGTAGTTCTGGGGTGTATAAGAAAGCAGGCTGAACAAGGCATGAAGGGCAAACTAGTAAACAGCACTCCCCCATATCCTCTGCTTCAATTCCTGCTTCAGTGTCTNGCCTTGAGTTCCTGCCCTGACTTCCCTCAGTGATGAACTGTGGTACAGAAGTGTAAGATGAAATAAACCCTTTCATCCCCTAAGTCCCTTTTGGTCATGGTGTTTTATCACAGCAATAGAAACCCGAAGTAAGACACAGCCTCAGTTGTAGTGGAGACCCCAGGATATTGGAGCTGCCATGGCTAGGGAAAGACTACCAAGGACAACAGTAGGTTTTGTGACTGGAGCCAACCTAAGCCTATGACACAAGCTGTTTACTATGCAGATGGCAGAGCAGGAGACGCAGAATTGCCAGAGCCTTTTGGAGCCCAGAAGATCATAAGTGAGCTCCACATGCTAGACACTGAACTACAGAACATGGATTTTGGTACAGTTTTTTGTTTTGTTTTGTTTTGTTTTGTTTTTGGAGATAGGGTCTCTCTACATAGCCCTGGCTGTCCTGGAACTCACTGTGCACCAGATCAGGCTAGCCTCAAATTCACAGAGATCCCCAAGATTCTGTCTGCCTCCTGAGTATTGGGATTAAAGGCATGTGCCACCACACCTGGCTTTAGCTTTGATGTGATTATTCTTATGTCCTTGGTTCTTCCATTTGGGGATTGTAAGTATTTACTTTTTGTGTTTATTTGTTTCTTTGCTTTTATTTTTTCGTTTTACAGGAGCAAACAGGTTAGAGATTTTGAATGTTTTTAAAGAGACAATAATGGATTGACCTAGAAGGGTAAGCCAAAAAATACCTTTCTGCCCCAGAATGGACTGGAACAGGGTGATAAGGAAGGGGGCCAGTGGCAGGGTGACGATAGGTACTGACTAGTATCTCCCTAGACATGAGGACATGAGAAGAGTAGGCTGCTTGCTGAAGTCTGTTTTGAGGACCTGTTGAGGCCAAGTGCTACANTAGCTCTACTTGAGGAAGTAGGTAAGGTAAATTCTGTCCCTATTCAGGNTANAGAGGTCACTCATTAGGCAACAAGGACAGCAGTACACAGAAAGTAGCATCCATAGACCACACTGATGGTGCGATGCTAGAATTGTCACATGATGTATTGAGAGATAGTGTGAGTGAAATGAGAGATAAGGGAAGCTGGAGAAAAGGAATCTAGACTCTGATTGGACAGGATCTGAGCAGTCCCTTACTGTAAGGCTTTAATAGAGAAAAATGGGGACTCCACTCCCAATATCACCTCTTCACTGACCACACCAAGTCTCTACCATGTTTAATTTCTCATCTCCACACATTTGATGCAGTCAGAGGAACAGAACGGTAGTTTTGGGACTCTACGGTTACCAGAGCAATAAACCAGATCTTTGTTTCCCAAAGTTTCCAGTCTTGAGTATTTTGTTACATAGAAACAGAAAACAGGCCTTTAATCCCAGCACTTGGGAGGCAGAGGCAGGCAGATCTCTGTGAGTTCGAGGCCAGCCTGGGCTACCGAGTGAGTTCCAGGAAAGGCCCAAAGCTACACAGAGAAACCCTGTCTNGGAAAAAAGAAAAAAAGAAAAGAAAGAAAGAAAGAAAAAGAAACAGAAAACAGACTAAGACATAGACTGTAACTATCTAGTCTAACCTACAGTTCTAGGCATCAATTCCCAGTAACTCCCAACAAACTCATATAACCCTCTCAGATGCTCTCAGTGGCAGAGAGCTCAGAGCAGTTCAATTGATGTCACACAACTCCCATTGCTGAGCTTTGTGGTGAAAGAAGGCTGCCCACGCTGGGTCCTAGTGCCCTTGGATTCACAGAGCCCTACCTTGCACAAATCTGCATTCCCACTCTCCAGATGTCTCATGAAACCCTGGGTGTGTGCACGTTCTTTGGTGAGACACCATACAGATACGAACAAAGGCCACGGAGCGAGGTTTCCAGAGCTCCTCACCAGAAGCAGGGAAGCCCTCAGTTGTATTTTAACTACTCAGCTGCTAAGGAAGTAGCAGAAATCTCTAAATTGTTGTCAAGACAACCAAAGCACAAATACAAACCTCTTCGGGATCCCATCCGGAAGCAGTCTTTTAAGCACACAAGCACACATGCCCAAAAGAAATAGGCTACCCCTCCCCCTCCTGGTCTCCNCTCTGTCTCCATCTCCTGCTCTTGTCACATGGTGATGTGTGTGAAAAATTNGTACTGGGAAGCTTTCCACCTTTGAGGTTAAGACAGCTGCTGCAATACTGTTTTTGTTCATGTTTAAAAATGTACGTTGCCGGGGGTGTTGTTTTTAAGCATCCTGTTTCGTAATACCAGTACAGATTCCATAGTGTGATAGCCTGGCACATGAGTAGCAAAACTGTGACTTATTGGGTCCTGAGTGTCCACTGACCTCTGCCCAGTGTGGTCAAATATGCCCCTAATNATGGATAGCTTCCACAGTGTGCCCACTGACCCCAGGGAAGTGCACTCACAAAGGCTGGCTGCACTGTCCACATGGCACAAACATGAGAAAGCCCACAAATGTACAACAANTAACAAATAAACTTGTTCTTGAGCCCTTGACTTTCAAGATCACTAAGTATCTTAGTTAGGGTTTTTATTGCTGCAACNAAACACCATGACCAAAAGCAAGTTAGAGAGGAAAGGGTTTATTCGGCTTACACTTCCACATCACTGTTCATCACTGAAGGAAGTCAGAACAGGAACTCAAACAGGGCAGGAACCTGGAGGCAGGAGCTGATGCAGAGGCCATGNAGNAGTGCTGCTTACTGGCTTGCTCTACATGGCTTGCTCAGCCTACTTTCTTACAGAACACNGGACCACCAGCCCAGGGNTGGTACCACCCACAATGGGCTGGGCCCTCCCCCATCAATCACTAGGAAAANGCCTTACAGCTGGATCTTAAGCAGGCATTTTCTCAATAGAGCAGGCCAATGTCAATCCAATTTGGAGCACTCATCAAAAGAAACAAAGTCAGACACACCAAGTAAACAGCAGGAGCATCAAAGTTCTAGAAGGCATAGGGACAGTTAAAGAGACCATGCCACCGGGCCCACTCATACTTCTACCTGTCACAATGACCCTAATGTCAGAAGATAAATCCTCCAACCCAAGGGCAGGAGNCTGAGATTATAGCAGAGTCACCAGCAGGGACCCATCCTAAAAACAGCCTGTACCTTGAGCAGGGAGCATGTCTTCCAACAAGTGACCAAGCACAGACTAGCCACCAAGCCTCTCCAGCAAGGGTAAGGCTTTGCTATATGGTAAATACACTCTGTCACCTTCTACGTAACTGAGGGTAAAACTGGCNGGGTCTTGACCATCCTAAGATTTCAGGGAGATGTGACTTAGCTTTAAAAACAGAAAGCTGAGTGCCATCTACATGCACTACTTCACCCNGAACAGACGACCCTCACCATAACAGAGGGGCCCTAAGATTCCTGCTAAAATCCTAAAAGGACCATAGGGCTCATCATTGACTCCCTCTTCCATCTTCAGGCTCAGAGGATCTCTCAGTGCCAGACAGTACACCAGGAACNTAGACTTCCATCAAACNTCATCTCATAGAGAGCCAGCCTATTTAGATAAGCAGNTAGAAATGCAGCCTGGCTCAGAAAAGGACCAGTCAAGCCAGGGAACCTCAAGACTAGTACTCAGTANGGACAAGGTCTTTTGTTCTTTGCATTAAAATATCTTCTGATCTCAATAAGCCTAAAATGTGTAGCTACCTTCAAAAACAGGATGACACTGATGTGATACGATATGAAGTTACAAAATTCCCAGAAATTACTTCTCTGTTANAGAATCCTCTACCCCTAATTTAAATCCCTACCTGTGGGGCCNTCACAAAGAAACAGTAATCAAAATAAGGCACCACCTCCAGGAAGCTTGTGGAGACTGCTTGTTTGTGGAGATAGAGTGGAAAAGAGAGAGAGAGAAAGAGGGACAGAGAGAGGGAGAGGGAGAGAGAAAGATTCTCTAGTTGGCCTCGGCTCACCCAGGCTTGTTATAGTCTACTCCAGCATCACAGACCATCAGGAAATGGTATCACACATATATCTTAAAGAGACCATCCAGTATAGTTCTCTGCCTTCAAAGAGAAGAGGATGATATGTCCATTCTACAATTAAGCCACTCATTCAGTCTTCCAAACCCTGGGGCAGAAGACAGACCAGGACCCCTGACATCTGGTTCTGAGCNCTTGCCACCTGGTCACTGTCCTTGTAGGACATACAAACATTGAAACTAAAAATTAAGGATGATGTCTTGGTACCACGAGTGTGCCCTAGGAAGGTTGCAAAGAAGGTGTCATCCACCCCCAAGAGCTAAAAATGTTTCCTAGTTCATCTTTACCCAGGGTTAATTGTGACATGCCCCATGCACCCAGGCTTCCTCTTCCTTCTTTGGGGCCTGACATTCCTTTTAAATCTTCAAAGACCTTTCTCCCATGGATTCTTGGAATTTAGGTCTAGACTATATTGGCCAGCCTGGAAGACATNAAGCTTGCTGCTGTAACNTCAGAAGTTCAAGAGAGAAAGGCAAGAACAGCATCCCACCCAGCCTCCGTGGGCTAGACACTAAAGACGAAGAAAGGGTCTTGGTTGGACCCCCTGGGATTCTCCACAAGTCACAGCAACTNGTGGTAAGCTGTGAGGACAGTATGGGGCTGAGTCCCCAAGACTTCTTTCACCAAAGGGTCGGTCCATCAGAGCCCAGATGAAGCCACAAATTCTTGGTACAGTCAATCCTAATCTACAATCATGGCCTGTATACACTTCCAAATCCAGCTTGACAGACCCCTTAGCATTTCTTTGAGAAGAATGAATGTGGACCTACCCTGCCCTGCTCCTTTATTTAGGAAATACTTTCCTTGCAGGGCCAGATTTGCCAGCTTCAAGGGTGGTACACCCGGTGCTGATGCCAAAGGCTACAGAAAACATGGCTTAACACCAGCTCTAATTTTGGAAGACTTCCGGAATTTGATGTGGGTAGCCCCAAGGAAATGACCCCAAACACTGAATCCCCTGGGGCGGTTTTCAAGGGACAGCCCTAGGACTTGAGACATCAGTCTAGTCTGTAGGTCGCACGGGTTGGATGCTGTTTCCCTCTTTGTTTCTGGCTGCTTCTGTATCTTGGGACTAAGACTCATTTTGGAAGGGGAAGAGTGATGGGGAGGAGGGGGTGGGGAGGGCGTCCTGCTTCTTTTCATCCACTGCACGAAAAGTGTGCTGGACACACAGTTCACACACAGTTTGTTCTTTCTTGCTTTGCAGTCAGTCCAAGCCCCCGGTTCTCCCACCCTCGGTAGGAAGGATTGATTTGTTGGTTTGTTTTCTNAGTGAATAAAGCAATTGCCACCAGTCACCCACCCACCCCCGCCCNCAGGGGGCAGAGGAAAACCAGTGCCTCCGTGGAGCAACTTAAACATTCCTCAGGGAGGGAACCATCGGCGGTGGAAGCGAGAGCNCTAGGGGCCCGAGGGGGCTGCAGGACCCTCTGTCGTCTGGTCCTCGACAGCCCCTCACCCTGCCGGCCCCGCAACCTGGCGAAGCCCAAGGTTCCCAGACGCGCGGGCGCAGCAATCGGAGACGCTCCGGAGCAGATGGGACCCGGCGGCCGGTGCCGGGCGCGGGAAGAAGCGCGCCGGAGCCAGGCAGTGCGGGGACAAAGGCGCCCAGGAGCGGGGATCCCCGTAGGCTTGGGCCAGGACTCACCCCAAGAAGACACACTTTGAGCTCCCGTATCGCCATCATGTGCTCTGGGCCGGGCCGGGCCGGGGCTCAGCAGCATCGTCCGGGCCGCACCGCGCCCAGCCTGCGTCCAGCCGTCTCCCAAGCGCTCTCGCCCGCCGCGGGGCGGAACCGTCGCCGCGGCTATTTCTGGGCCGCGGCCTCCGCGGTCGGTCACGTGCCGCCGGCCGGCTCCTCCCGACGCGTCTAGCCTAGCCTAGCTGCCGGGCTTCGGCTCCGCCCGGGTCCGGTCGGCATCGACCTCCGGTGGCCACCCGACGCCGGACTTGCGGGCAGACCCGTCCCCTCCCGCAAGCAGATCTGAGCCCGGTCGGACACCACCTGCCTTGGGAGACCTGAACCCACGACCCGTAGGGTCATAAAGAGCCATTCATATAGTTTATGCTGTTGGCTGTGGTCCTAAGAAGGCACTTCCAAGTCGCTGGGTAGTCCCAGCGTAAAGTGACACTGACGTCTAGAAGAGGACCGTGATGAGTAGAGGAAAGGGTTAACTCGCCTCATCTACTATCCGGGCTTCAAATATCTCCACTTTGCCCTACAGTGCCTTTTTCTGCATGTAGCGAAAGATGATCCGAGAAACAGTCGTTTGTTTCTGCTTCCAAAACTGGCATGCCAGAGCCTGGGAAAGGAAGGGTGCATTCTGGAGAGGAAGCCCCCTTCCTCCACGTAGAAAATCCTACAGCTGTGTGGGCAGGAGCTCAGCCAAAGCACAACTAGAATGGGGTCTGGCAACCCTTCTCCAGACTCCTCTACTAGGAAACTAAGGCTGCGGCTTCNCACAGAGGGGTCAAGCCGTGTTCTNGTGTGACTCAGTGGATCTCAAGTCTCTGGCATGGCTTCATTTGTTGACGCATAGAAATGTCAGCTTTTGGGAAGTAATCTAAATTTCCTGGTATTTCTAATTGTAAACATTTATTTTAAACAACAACCCGGTTTGGACTGGGATGTGGCTCAATTGGTAGAGTGCTTACCCAGCATGCCTGAAGCCCTGGGTTTGACGACCCCCACCCTCATCCCCCACCTCCTCGCCGCCCGGTGNATAAATCCCGCCTGGCATGGTGGGTGTTAGATCCNGATCGATNCAGGCAACATGCAAATAAAGATACACACCTCTACAGAAGCAGAAATATGCTTTAATCACAACAATGAAGGGAAGCAGTCTCTCAGGGGAANAGCAGACTGTGCACCCAAGCACAGGAGGCTTCGGGCTTTATAGGGCAAAAGAGCGAACGTTGGGAGACGGAACTTTTTTCTGCAGATGTGTACTTTGTAGTTTCAAGGCCCAGGAATGCCAGCAGATGTTCTCATCACTTTATTGGTTTTCTTGTCAGGCAGGTATTCTTATCAGTATGCTGAGTCTGGAATTTCTCAGCTCCTTTGAAGTTTCTTATTGTAGGTCATTAACCCTTCAGTGAGTGGCATATGCCCTTAATTCTAGGCAGGAGATCAGAAGTTCAAGATTATCCTGAGCTACCTAGAAAGTTCCAGGCCAGCCTGGGTTACATGAGACCTTGTCTCGAATAAACAAAACAAAAGCCAGGGTTTTATTGTTGATGTTTTGTTTGGTTGTTTTGTTTTTCGAGGCAGGGTTTCTCTGTGTAGCCCTAGCTGTCCTGGAACTCACTCTGTAGNCCAGGCTGGCCTCAAACTCACAGAGATCCACCTGCCTCTGCCTCCTGAACGCTGGGATTAAAGTTGCTCACCATCACTGCCCAGCCCAAAAGCCAGTTTTAAGATGCATTTATGTATTTTATGTATAGGGATGTTTTGTCTGCATGTACAGCTGCACACCAGAAGAGGACATTGGNTCCCATGGACTACAGTTATAGATGGTTGTGAGCTGCCATGTGGGAGGCTGGAATGTGGGAGCTGGGATTTGAACTCAGGATCTCTGGAAGATCAGCCAGTCTTCTTAACTGCTGAGCCATCTCTCCAGGCCCCAAAAGCCAGTTTTAACAAGTCATTCAGCTTCCCCAATCCTCTGGCCTCTTTCATAACTTTTCACATCTGACCAATGGCTCTTTCCATTTTTCCAGCAGACCTTGGTTATCATCTGGCTTTGCTCCTATTCAAGCCACATGGAAGCTACTTAGTCCTGAAGTAGCCCCTCATGGTGAGAATTCCAAAGCAAGGCCCACAAAGAGAACAACTCCAGAACCCTGGAGTCCAAACAGGAACCCAAGCAAACTTGCAGTGAGTTCAGTTCCCCGGAGTAGCGGGAACCTTGCATCAAGCAGGTGCAGGCTTGTAGAGGCCTACTTGTCTGGACTGAATTGATCTAAAGGTAGCCCACGTGGGCAGGTCACGGATCCTATTCAATATCTCCTTTGTGTCAGTATCTCTTCTTGATTCAGCATCCAAGGACAGCCAGTTCTGTGTGGGCAGATTGAAGACAGGCTACAGTGTCCAGCTGGGCCACAATACCTCCCCTATGCTCAGGTTTGCTTAGCTGAGAGCAACTGTTAGACGCAACTGCAGACAGTTCAGCCAAGGCTTTGCCCTGCTTTCGTTGGCACCTACGTGTTCTATAACAAGTAGGATTTGGCCCTCCATACTGAAGTGTGTCACTTCTAAAGCCAAGGTGTGTCTTCCATTTATTACTCTTCCTGTGGAGTGAGGGTGGCTCAGAGAACTGCAGTACGTGCTGAGAGGGCTGTGTCCAGGAGGACAGGTGCAGACAGAACACCCTGCTGCTCCCTTCATCTTTTCAACACGCCTCGAATTTCTGCTCTTCTCGACTCGTTTGGGTGTCTGAGATGCATGGGTGCTTTCCAGGTTTCCCTACAAGGTCCCCTGTGCAAGCTTTTCCTCACTGAGAATTACTCCAACCTGATTGTCCTCAACTCCAGGACCCACCCAAAACTACCTCATTCCTAACTCACTGTAGTCAAGCCTCTTGGGGGTGGGGGTATTGTTTGGGGTTCAGGTTTTTGTTGTTGTTGTTTGTTTTGAAGACAGGATCTTGAGCAGCCCAGGGTGGCCTCAGACTGGATATGTAACTGCAGCTGCTCTTGAACTCTTGTCTTGCCTCAGTCTCCCAGGTGCTAGAATGGCAGACATGTACCGCCACACCTGGCTTCATTATAGTAAAGTCTTGCTCTCTGCCTTATGTGGCAACACTAGTCTGTCAACCAGAAATGTTCATGGGTTTATTCTCTTTCTCACCCAGATCTCCCCGCGAAGACTTTGACCTGACCTCATGATCCCCATGATCAAGCTGAGGTCATCAATAAAGCTGTAGCCCACAGCTGTAGCCCACAGGATGGGACAACTGCTGTGAAACAGGGTGTTCTGGGAACCACGGATCCNAAGCAGCTTCCAGGTTTTTAAGGGCATCGTGTTCTCTATTATGTTCTGCTTACTTCATGACAGGTTCATTATATTAGTCAGTGTCTTGTCACCGAGGCTCCCAAACCTTAGAAAGGAAGTTGGTTTAGCTCACAGTTTGAAAAGCTGAAAGTCTAGCCAGACAGAGATGGTGCACACCTTCACTCCCAGCACTCAGGAGGTAGAGGCAGGAGGATCTCTGAGTTCTAGGCCAGCCTGGTCTACAGAGTTACACAGCTAGTTCCAGGGCAGCCAGACCAGGACTACAGAGAGAAACCCTGTCT
>LZPO01075898.1:299534-311180 GCA_001675575.1 Neotoma lepida
TTATACCTTCAGCCCTGGACTTCGTCTCACAAGATGAAATGTTGACACCGCTGGGGAGGCTGGACAAGTATGCTGCAAGTGAGAACATATTTAACAGGTGTGTGTTCTTCATTAACATGAAGGGGAAGAAAGAGGGTCTTAGCCTCAGGAGAGATGTACAGTTAGCCACCCAGAGAAGGTGTCGGATGTCGTCAGTGTCTCCAGTTTGTAGCCTGTAGTGTTGTACATTGTCCTCTAGTCACTGCTTTTTGTTAGTTGTTGGGCTAATTTTGTTATTCATTTAATTGCCTGTTGAGTGTATTTATTACTCCTCTACCAGATGACCTNGCACACTTCGTGTGTGCCAGGGTACAGGGCACAGCAGTGACCAAGAGCTACAGCCTTTCCTGCTACACTGTTGCTGAAGCTAAGGTCTCTGCATCAGATTTTCCTGGAATCTCAAGTCTGTTGAATTTTTTTTGAGTGTATATTAAAAAAACTCATACTAGTAAATACAATATTTAATATACTGAAGAATGAATACACTTTACTGTTATTATGATGGGAGGGTAATTGAAATGAAAATTCAGTGACTAGAAATTTCCCCATATTTGGATAAAGATAAAAAAATCAGTAATAATCTTATCACTGCTGGCTTTTGCTACCTAGGAAATTACAAGTTTAGTGTGTGACTTGTAATAAAAAAGGTTGTCTTTATGGAACATAAGGATTCTGTATTTTAAATGTCTAAAGAGTGAGTGTTGATGGCACTGAACTCCATTAACTTCTTTCTTTGTAGACAAATGGTGGCCCGGAGTCTGCTGGATACGCTGAGGGAAGTCTGTGATGATGAAGGAGACTGCGTTGCTGTGCTGGAAAGAATTGGCAGATTAGCTGATGACTCGGGTATGTGTCCACACGAGAACNCAGTGTGTTGTCACTTCTAACCTTGTTGGAGAGATTACCATGGTAAGGGAGTTCTTTAAGATTTCCTGAGAGCTTGGCGAGTGACCCACACATCTAATCCCAGCACTCTGGAAGACCTCGAGTTCAGAGCTGTCTTGTACTACATACACAGAGAGTCCCTGTCTCCAAAAAAAAAATTTTTTTTTNAAAGAACTTATTAAACCCACTAGTCATAGGGAGAAAAGATCGGTCAGTTTATGTATAGTGTGCCCATTTACTTCATTTACTTAATAAATCTAAGAAGTTCTATTATTTATGTTAATATTTTAGGATCAATAACTTTTAAGTAAAAGAGGTAGAAAGGACTTGAAATATTTTGTAGGAAAATAATACTTTCTATCTGATTTACATGAAAAAAAATTAATTGTTGAGTTTTGCTTTTGTTGTTTAGAGGCAGGGTCGGTCTCTCTGTGTAGTCTCTCTGTCTAGCTGTCCTAGAACTCTCAATGTAGACTAAGCTGGCCTTGAACTCACAGAGATCAACCTTCCTCTACCTCCAGAGTGCTGGGATTAAAGGGGTACACCACTATGATCATCTCTAACCGTTATTTGTAAGATGAAAATTGGCTTATTGTTAAAATAAAGACAAGAAGTTTTCCTTTTTTTTTTTCACAGCAATAGAGAGCAAATTAGTATATACATACACACATATTGTATGTGTGCGTGTGTGTATATGTGTGCATTTTTTCTTTTTTCTTAAAAGATTTTCTATTCATTTTATATACCAACCACAGATCCCCCTCTCCTCCCTCCTCCAAGGCAAGGTCTCTCATAGAGAGTCAGCAGAGCCTGGTACATTCAGTTGAGGCAGGACCAAGACCCTTCCACCTGCACCAAGGCTGTACCAGATGTCCCACCATAGGCACTGNACTCCAAAAAGCCAGTTCATGCACCAGGGATGGTCCTGATACCATTGCCCGAGGGCCACCAGTTCAAGCTAAACAACTGTTTCAAGCTTCCAGAGGGCCCAGTCCAGTACCATGGGGGGGCTCTACAGCTATTGGTCCACAGTTCATGCGTTTCCACTAGTTTGGCTGGCCATCTCTGTCTATTTTCCCATCATCATCTCGATGCCCCTTGCTCANAGAATCCCTCCTCTCTTTCATCGATTGGGCTCCTGGAGCTCGGCCTGGCACCCAGCCATGGATCTCTGCATCTGCTTCCATCAGTCTCTGGATGAGGGCTCTATGATGACAGATAGGGTATTCATCCATGTGATCACCGGAGTAGGCCAGTTCAGGCACCCTCTCGATTATTGTCAGTAGTCTAAGGTGGGGTCATCTTTGTGGATTCCTGGGAACGTCCTTAGCACTCTGTTTCTCCCTATTCCCATGATGTCTTCATTTATCATGATCTCTCTTCAGGAAGTTTTCATAAGTGTGGCATGGTAGTTCATGTTGGTGACCCTAACTCTCAGAAGGCAGAGATGGGGGTTACTCCAGTTGGAAACCGCCTGGGCTGCATAGTAAAGTTCCAGCTAGTCTGGGGTATAGAATGAGACCCTGTCAAGAGAAGTAGGGGGTGAACTTGATTTAAAAATTAGATAATAATGATGTGATGTTGTATTTTTTTTAAGATTTTTTTTTTATTGTGGTAAAATGAACCTAATGTAAAATATGACATTTTAAGACAGATTGTGTCTATGGAATGTGCATGCAAAGGCCAGAGGAGGCTATTAGCTGTCCTGCTGTGTGACTCTGCCCTATGTCCTTGAGACAGGGTTTCTCATTGGACCTGGAGCTTGCTGTTTGGCTAGGATGGCTGCCCAGCAAGTTCCCAGGATCTGCCTGTTTCCTCTGCTTCCTGGTGTGGGCTGCGGGGTCATGCCCACTTTCACATGAGTGTCAATGATTGGAGGTCTGGTCTTCAGTGTTCGCACAGCAAGCACTTACCCATTGAGCCACCTCCCCAGCCCCAATAGCAAGTTTTAAGCACATATTTAAACTTGAATTTGCAAATAATCTAAAAATAAATGTTGAAATCTCTTTTTTCCTTAAGTATCCTTATTAAAATGTTTTGAATTGCTTACAAACTCTTTGCATTCTCAACAAGGCTCATTTTTTAAACTTGAGATGAACTAATCATTTGATGAGCAGTTCATTTTTTAGCCTTAAAGTTTTAAGGTAAAAATTTNAAAAAAAATTTTTTTTCAGAATGGAAAGAATATTTCTATATTTACTAATTAATCTTTGTCACATAATTGTTCTTGTGTTTACTTAGTCTGAAGTGGCTTTAGGAAGGTCCGATAAACTATAATTTTGTAGTTTTTGTTTGAAATAAGTTAGATATTTAGTCATGTGACAGGTTGTATTAGATTTGTTAGATTGACAAAGTGCAGAGGGGAAAGGGCATACTTGTGAGGAAAACAAAAGGTAGAAGCTGGCAAAGCTCAAGATGGNAGCTTTGGTCACAGGTGTGTGGGTGGGGGTGTCATCTAGCTAGGAAAAGGAGGCGGTGAAGGCTGGCTTCTAATAGGTTAGCAGTATGAACTGGCTTAATGAGATGTGGGTGACAGGAAAACTTTTGAGAGATCGTACTATTATAGAGATGAGGTGTTTGAAAACAGTTGAGGTGCCGGGAGCCATTCTAAAGTGACTTGAGCGGTGAGAGCGGGCACGGCTCAGTTTGACCCTGAAGTTCCCTGGTTGGGCTGGCCTGACTGCGGTGTCCGAGAAAGAGGCTGTGGAGAAATCCAGTAGTTTCCTATGGAGAAATTAGTTGTCTGNTTTTGTCTTTGTTTCTTCTTTCTCTGTTTCTTGCCTTTAAAAGCCCTTGGGGAGGTCTAGTTTTATTATGCTGTGTTTTGGTGCAAATGGATTCTACTCAAATTTGCCGTTTTTCTTGAATTTGAGGGTGTCTGTCAGGAAATTTCAACCATTAACTTTTGGAGTATTGTTTTTCCTTTCCCTCAAAATCTTTTTTAACTTTTGATTGTGTGTCTGTGTGTGTATTTGAGATAGGATTTCATGTAGTCCAATTGGCCTTGAACTTGCTATATAACTGAGAATAATCTTGATCTTGAAGAAGAAGAAACACAGCTTAAAAAATTTAGTTTATTGAATTTCTGATCCTCCTGCCTTCTCCTCCCAGGTGCTGGGATTACAGCATGTTCTGCCATGTTTAGTTTTCTGCAGCGCCGAGCACTGGACCTGGGGTCTGGTGCATGCTAAGCAAGCATTCCAACTGAGCTACAGCCAGGCTGAGTCNATGTTAACATGGTTGAGAATGTGGGGCTGCTAAACAAGTGTATAATAATAATAGGAATAATAGATATCCATGACTTTTCAGTCTTTTATTTTCCATGGGAATTTTGATAATTTCTCTCAGCAGAGTACCTGCTGTAAAAGTCCAGCTTGCCATCTGATCATTGAGGCTTTTCTGTTGTTGTTAATGACCCTTTTTTTGTTTCAGGAGCTTCAAGTTCTCTGTTTCCGTGGTCTTGTTTTTCTTGCCCCATTGTGTTCCTTTCCCCGTTAGGTCTCCTGGTGTGTCTTTGAAGTGGAGTGTTTGAAGTGATTCAGCCCTGTCTGGTTGCTGAAGTCTTGGTATGCCAATCCTTCTGTCGAGGTTTAATCTTTTTGCTGCCATGTCCCTTAGGAATTGGGAGTTCATTTAGTGGGTCCTCAGGAATTTTGTGTTTGCTTGAGTCTTGATCATAAATGCCCCACAGTGACTTGGAGATGTCAGCACTGGCACTGGTTTTGTGCCGATTTCATGGTAGGTCGAGTGTGGATGTGTATTTATTGTGAGTGTGGGGAGAGGCCCTTTGACTATGCTGGATATGTAAGTTTGGAACTCTGTTCAGTCCAGGTATTTATCCAGGTTTTCAGAAATATATGGAGTAGGTTTTGGTTTGGTTTGGTTTGGTTTGGTTTGGTTTTGGCTGCTGTTGCTATTTTAATACTGAGTATAACATACTGCTACAGGACTTGAGTAAGTGTATGTACAGCCTTANCACATTCACACGGTGAAAATCCAGCCATATGAAAAGAAATGGAACCAGTACCTAGATTAGTGTCATCCCTCTCCCTCAAAGTAAACTCCCTTTTGACTCCTAAAAGAATAGTGGTCAAATAGTTTGCTTCTTCAGACTCCATGTAGGTCATACTTAATGTAGTCATTTTTGTCTGGCATGTCCATGTTGCTGTGTATATGGATTTATTACTAATCTGATACATAGTATGTTGTGCCTTCCTTACTGCTTCCAGCGTCAGGCTACTAATACTGTCGTGAGCAGCCGGGCAGTCATGTGGAACCACAAGCAAACATGTTTCTGGGGTTGCATGCTTAGAAAGGAGCCATGAGGTTATAGGATATGCAGAGGTTGTTATCCATGGCAGATATACTATTGCAGTCGCCGTTCTCACAAGCTGTGTGTGTGAGTTACTGTGATGCACATATTCACAGACACTTAAGACGTTACCACAGAGGAATGGATGCATTTGTAGTGGTGTGACATTATGGAGTGGATTTTGGTTTCTCCAGTGACCTGTGAAGTGAGCACCTGGTTGTATACTTATTGGCTACTTGGACATCTTCTTTTTTTAATATTTGTTCTGTTCTCTCCCTTTTAAATTGCCAGGTCTTTTTCCTTAGAGTTTTTCATAAGGAGTCTTTATCCTAATACAAGCCTGCTGTGGTTGGTGTTCTACTGCACCGTGTCTTTGCACTTGCATACTAGTGTCTTGCAGAGCTTTGCTCTGTTCTTCTGTCTCCCTCCACAGGCCTGGCTGTCTTTAAACCCACAGAGATCCACCTGCTAGGTCTGCCTCCCGAGTCAGATTAAGGGTGTGCACCACCATGCCCAGCTAGGATTCTTTTCCTTTATGGGCAGTACTGTTTGTATCTTCTTTGAGAAATTTCCCTGTCTTAGAGTCATAACTATTTTTCATGTATTATCTAATGTAGGCCCTTTATTTGTTTTGCTTTTGGCATTTATGTTTATAGTCCACATATAACTTTTAAAATTGACAAAAGATTTTCATATATATTACAAGATTAATATATATATCTGTCACAAGATGAATGTTCCTAGAACTATTTCTTACATATTTTTAAACATGTTTTTAGATTTATTTGTTTAAGGGTATGTGTATATGTGTGTGCCTGAGTGTATGTATGTGCACCATATGTGTGCAGGAGCCCACAGATGTCAGAAGGTGTCAGATCCCCTGGAACTGGAGGTACAGGGAGTTGTAAGCCACCATGTGAGTGCTGGGAACCAAACCCAGACCCTCTGCAGGAGCAGTAAGCACTCTTAACTGCTGGGCCACCTCTCCAGCCTTTCCTGTGGGTAGCCAGTTAACAGTAGCATTTACTGAAAAGGCTAGTTCTCCTTCCCACCTGTAATAGCCAACTTAGCTCTATGTGCACGGTCTGTCTCTGGGGTTCACTTCTGCTCCCTTTGTTTATCTGCCTAAGCAGAGCTCTAAAGGAAAAGTTTCTGATTTCATTTTTAACTGAAACTGCAACTTTTGCTTTACAAAAATATGGAAGCAATTAAATCATTATTAGCTTTGTAAATGGAGCCTGAGAAGAAAACTCTAAGCCTGTTGTATGCCTGTGTTTTAAAATTAGTTTTTTATTCAAGNGAAGTCCTCTCACATTACACAACAACACAATAAAATTCTAAATGTGGTTTCTTGCTAGGATTCTTAGCTTGGTAAAATGCCAGTGCATTTTTACTGAAGGCCAGTTTAATTTCTCTTTTTTGAGATCTGGAATTTCACTGGACACATTCATGTATATTTCTGGACTAATAGCATAGTCACTGTTAGGTGCCATCTTAAGATCTGATGTGATGGATGACCGTGATCCTGAGTCTCCTGTGGTGACGGTGACTGTGTCTCTTTCATTGAGATCTGATGTGATGGATGATTGTGATCCTGGGGTCTCCTGTGATGATGGTGACTGTGTCTCTTTCAGCACATGTTGTTTTCAGATGTGCAGTTTTTTTTCTTCCATCCCTTCAGCAGTGACATGAATACATTTAACTGTTAATGCTTATTTTCTCCTAAGCTGTTTTACCTTTTTACTAACATGATACCTGTGTATGATGTTTTTATGCAGTGAAATGAGTTGTTTTAAGTCTAGTTATAAATCTTTTATAGATGGTATTTAGAGGAGGAGCCACTGGTCCTTATAACTTGTCCTAGGAGGTTCTTAAATTCTGGAGTTTTGCAGATGGTGTCCTATTATAGTTTTACATAGTTTACAAATACTATCTTGCTGTAGAATTGATAGAAATACCATGGAAGGTATTTAACCCCAGTTCAGTGTGACTCTGTAGAGGCTTGATAAATGTACTCATTGTAAGAAGTTCTTTACCCAGTGCGTATTGTAACCAATAGAAGTTGGGTTGAAAGTGACTTCCTCCTTTCATTTAGAGAAAGAACTACAGGGTTAGAGAACATGGCCAGTTCTTACTATGCTGGTTCCTAAGTAGCCTCAAGCCCAGGTAGAGGCGTTGTCTCCGTGAGAGGGTGTATTTGTTCATGTTGCTCTTCTTTCAATAGAACCAACTGTGAGAGCAGAGCTGATGGAACAAGTGCCACATATTGCACTGTTTTGTCAAGAGAACCGGCCTTCGATACCATATGCTTTTTCCAAATACTTACTACCAATTGTGGTTAGATATCTCGCAGATCAGAATAACCAGGTAAGAGTCACATTTACTTGTTTTTTTGTTTGTTTGTTTGTTTTTTCCCTTTTTCAAGGCAGGGTTTCTCTGTGTAGCTTTGGTGCCTGTCCTGAAACTCACTCTATAGACCAGGCTGGCCTGGAACTCACAGAGATCCACCTGCCTCTGCCTCCTGAGTACTGGAATTAAAGGTGTGCGCCACCACCGCCCAAGCCACATTTACTTGTTCTTAAAGGAACTTTCTGTAGCATAATATGTACAGAATGTCCTGACCTAAGTGATATAACTGGAGTATTTTTTGGGGTCTAACTTCATTATTGTATTTTCCAGAGGTGACTACTTGTCCTAGACTAAGGCATGCTGAGAGTCTAACATTTGTTAGAGCCACTCAGTGCTCTCATAAAGGGTGCCCATTTACCAGTCTTCTCAGTGCCCTCAGTGTCCCTGTTTGCCAGGCTCTGTCTCTGTAAGAAGAATTGAAGGGAATACCCACAAATGTCTGCCAGGTTTAGCAATTGTGGATTCCTACATTGTGTTTAGAAGCATTTACATTTGCAAAAATCATGTTGTAGAGTTTTTTATTTGGTTTGGTTTTTCGAAACAGTTTCTCTGTGTAGCCCTGGCTGTCCTAGAACTCCGAGATCCACCTGCCTCTGCTTCCCAAGTGCTGGGACTAATGGTGTATGCCACCATCGCCCACTGTTGTCGTGTTTTATGAAGTCATGTCTGTGCTCTGTTTATACTGTGTGTTCCTCTTGGCAGGTGAGGAAAACCAGTCAGGCAGCTTTGCTGGCCCTGCTGGAGCAGGAGCTGATTGAGAGATTTGATGTGGAGACCAAGGTGTGCCCTGTTCTCATAGAGCTGACTGCCCCAGACAGCAATGATGACGTGAAGACAGAGGCTGTGGCTGTAAGTCGATTTCTCCATTTAGGCAAACCTGAAGTAAGGTTTGAAAACAGTAATGTATGTTGTCAGTCAGATCTGTGGTTCCTCATAGCAAGATAGAAAAGTACTACATTAACCTGATGCTTTATTCACATTTAATTGGACACTTAGCGTTTGTTCTTATACCTAAAACATTGATCTTTTGTTGATATCAAAAAAATTATAACAGAAGTTGCCAGTGCTTCCAGGTCATCCATGGGAACAGAGATGATCTCTAGTTTCTGTCCCTTGAAAACTTCCCTTTTCATTATTTTTTAGATACTCACTACTAGTTAGTAATAATATAGGTGCTTTTTTTTCTCAGTAGTATTTTTTTATGTGAAACTCATATGAAATTAACCATTTAAAGTATAGTGTTCAGTGGCATTTAGTACAATCACAACGTACAGTCATCACCCCTACCTAGCTCCAAACACTTGCTTTTAATTTCAGAAATTTCTTAGTCAAGAAAATCAGTTTAGGCATAATGTTGTTTGTAATAAGGAGAACCTAACCTAAAACCATAATTATACTGTTCAGCACTGGTAGGAAGCCTGTGGTTCAGCGACCCACATCTGGTTTATGTTTGTTATAGGAGAAAACTGATTCTAATATGTTGCAGGCAGAGCTTCAGATTTTCAGCTGTGCTTCTGTGAAACACAGAGCTGGCTGTGGGAGTTGGGAGATGCAGGTTCTGTCAGCAGTCAGGTGAGGTTGGGGTTGTTGGTAGGTAACCTGCAGGTCAGTTAGGAATTGCCAGCCTAACAGCCAGTGAACATGATGGGCCTTGGGACTTGTTTAAGTGTTTGATTACACACTTATGTTTGTAGGTTTTAACAGAAAGATCTTACTTTTCTGTTAGATTTCATATTTTAAGTTTATAAATGATGTATTTTTAAAGCTTTCCAAGTCATTGTTAATTTATAGAAATATAANCCTTTTTTATTCTGATGTAGATATCCTGTAGATAATTTTAATTTGCTTATTTATTCTGGTGGCTTCTTTGTAGAGTCATTGGAGTTTTCTGTGTAGACAGNCTTGCCACACATGACTACAGTTTCTTTCCAATCTGTGTGCCTTTTAGTTCTTTTTGTCATTTTTGCACAGTCTGTGAATAGATGTATTTGGAAAATGCTGACAGGTATCACATTTCATTCTGTACTAACTTATAGTGGACTTAAAATAAGAGCTAATTTTCGGTAAAGGTAACTCTTTGCTTCATGCACTATTAGCTGGAAAATCTAGGTGATGGGACTGTGTCCTGAATCTGAACTCTGCAAAGGCAGGCCCTAGATCCCACATCAACTTCAGTTAACTCCATTCCAAGCTGACAGTGTCTGATGTGGAGCTTTTCCTCAGTACTCAGCCCTTTTGTTGTTGTTGGGTTTTGGTTTTTTTTTTGAGACTAGGTTTCTCTGTGTAGCCCTGGCTGTACAGGAACTCACCCTGTAGACCAGGCTGGCCTTCAGCTCACAGTCTGCCTGCCTCTGCTTCCCAAATGCTAGGATTAAAGGTAGAATTTTCTTTTTTCTTTTTCTTATTTCTTTCAAAGTTACTAGCAAAGTGATTAAGTCATTAAGCAATAAATAATTAAAAAATAAAATGGGATTTTTTTTCTAGATTTAGTACATTTGCTGTATATTGGTTAATATGTATTTCTTAAAATTACTAAATTTAACTGAAAAGGCCTTAGAGAGATGTTTTCACTGTGAATTTCTTTCTCACTTATTATAGATAATGTGCAAGATGGCTCCCATGGTCGGGAAGGATATTACAGAGCGTCTCATCCTCCCTAGGTTTTGTGAGATGTGCTGTGACTGTAGGATGTTTCACGTCCGGAAGGTGCGTGTGCTTCCAGTTTGGTCTTCGAGTTTAAGAATACAAGGCGCTCTACTGTGCTGATAGTGAAATTTTATAGAGTATTGTTAAGGAGCTCTATGTGTGATATTGAAATGTTAGTAATGGTTTTGTTACAGGTCTGTGCTGCCAATTTTGGAGATATCTGCAGTGTAGTTGGCCAGCAAGCTACAGAGGAAATGTTGGTAAGTATCTCAGATATTAAAGAATAAACAATGTATTACAAAGTAGTAGAGGGCTTATTAACACAGCCCCATGACTGCAAACCAGAATGACGTTTGTAAGTTTAGTACTTTAACTTTTTGCTAGGTGGCCTTTGAAATGTGTTTTGATAAGGATGGTTCATTATAAATTAAAATATGTGTGAGAAACACTGATACTGTTAGCTTCCCCATTTCTACTTAGTAAATCAATTCAGATTTACTCAACTGAATCTTTAATCTTACTAGGATACTCACTTTGGCACTTAAATCTTGTAGCAGAGTAGTTAAGTTGCAGCATGTATATGCCCCATGTCTAAGTTCATATGCTTAGAATTTGGGTGCATCTCTGCCTCAAAGTGAGCGCAGNGGGGAGCTCTTGGGTAACGTCAGGCTGTGTTGTTGGGGCTTTTGTATTTCTAGAGTGAATTATAAGTTAAAATTTTCTGAGTACCATTATTAAGTACATTTTCTACTTTTTAAGAATATCCAATGTTTTGAATGTAACTGTGGTCACCTTCTGTTTGTGCTCACACAGCTGCCCAGGTTTTTCCAGCTGTGCTCTGATAACGTGTGGGGAGTGCGGAAGGCCTGTGCTGAGTGCTTCATGGCTGTCTCCTGTGCAACATGCCAAGAGATCCGACGGACAAAGTTATCAGCGCTGTTCATTAACTTGATCAGTGATCCTTCACGTTGGGTAACGTTGGCTTTTAAAACATTTTGAGTCTATTTCAAACTAAATGTAAATTCTTTTAAAACTTTGTTGTAATATTTTATTCTCTTTTATGTCTATGGGTGTTTTGCCTGAGTGTATGTATGTGCACCACAGGTGTGTCTGGGGCCCATAGAGGCCAGAAGAGCGTGTCAGATCCCCTGGAACAGGTGTTACAGGCAGTTGTAAGCTACCATGTAGGTGCTGGGAACTGAACCCAGGTCCTTTGGAAGAGCAGTCAGTGCTCTTAACCATTGAGCCATCTCTCTAATTAAAAAAACGTCAGGTGGTGGCGGCAACATGCTTTTAATCCCAGCACTTGGGAGGCAGAGGCAGGCGGATCTCTGCCAGCCTGGTCTACAGAGTGA
>LZPO01075898.1:317417-327559 GCA_001675575.1 Neotoma lepida
GGTTTTCCACCCTATTTGTTGAGGCAGAGTCTCCTACTGAACCTGGAGCTTGCCAATTCAGCCATGCTAGGAGACCAGCAAGCCCTAGAAAGCTTTTGTTTCCATCTCCCCAGCACTAGGATTATAGGTGTGTAGCTCCTCTTGGCTTCTTTACATCGGTGCTGGGGCACTGAACTTGGGTCTTACATTTGCACAACAGGCACTTTACCTAGCCCTACATACCACATCCTGAAACCTGATTTCTTCCTGGATCCTAGTAGGTGCCCAGTAACTACTTGTTAATAAAAGATAGGAGAAAAATAGTAAAACTGAAGGCTGTAGTTGAGGTGACAGGTGGCAGTAGCCAGGAAGATATTCATCAGGAGCTTGTACTGTTTGTCCTTATCTGTTACATCATGATTTCCTTTTGGGAAAATCTGTTTTTGAAGTAGCATGGGAGATGAAGAAATAAAAATAATCCTTTATTTACACTTAAGTAGATTTTGATATATTTTATGAGATAGTTAATAAGTATCTTCTCTACTGTCCTCTAGAGTTTTTTTTCCTTAATCCCTCTTTTATAAGCAAAAATGTTTTGATTCTCAGCTTTCACTGTGTCATTGGAACAGTGGCAATATAAATAATCCCCAATAAATAATTTAACATTTATATGAATCTTAGAATCCACTGTATTGATTTCTTCCTGCTGTTACTGATAGTATAGTAGAATTGTAGCATCCAGGGTTCTTAAGTGTCACCTTCTGCAGCTGTTAANAATACTTGACTATTTAGACAAGTTTGACAGGTGTTTATATCTCTGAATGCAGAACAACTGATGGGAANAAGTGGTGTGTAACATATACAACTATTATTCAGTTCCTGTGGATGATCTATACTCGAAAGCACTCAGCTAGTCTAAGTGCTGTATATCATACTTTTCATTATTTTTCCCAGTAATTATTTCTGTACTTCATGTTTCTTTTTGTCCCCTAAATGAATCAAAGGATCAAAGATCACGATGCTGTAGAGGAGGAGCGGAGCCAGCCAGAGGATGCTGCTGCAGACTCCAGTGCCCGCCTGGAGAGCGCACTCGAGGACTGTGCTGCTGAGACTTCTGGGAACTCTGCAGGTGACATAAGTGTTCCAGAGGACTGCTCCTCACTCTATACTTTGTCCTCAGAGTCTCATCAGGAAGCAGCTAGCAATGAGAATGATAAACAGCCTGCTAACTGCAAGTCTGCATTCTGGCCAGAGGTTGGCACCAGCTCCTCAGATTCCACTCTCTTAGATCAGGAATTGTTCAACTCCTTCCATTTCTGGAGGACTCCTATACTTGAAATAGATCTTGATAAAGAGCTCCAGCAGGACTCTGGGGAGACACTCAGCCCAGAGAGAACAGGAGATGCACCTGGAGTCCCTGGACCAGGNTCTCCTAATATCACCATGGCTACTCGGAAGGAACTAGAAGATATGATAGAGAACTTAGAACCACACATGGATGACCCGGATGTTAAAGGTATGGAAGAGTCCATTATATTCTTTCTTTATTCTAAAGGTGATTTTAAAAAAAAAATGCATTCTGAGACATCACTGATCTGATTTGTAGGAAATTATGGTGGGTCCCTGTTGATTGTTTAGATGTGTTAATTCAGAAATATATATTGGAGACAGGGTTTCTCTGTTGTAGCCCTGGCTGTCCTGGAACTCACTCTGTAGACCAGGCTGACCTCAAACTCACATACAGATATCTACCTGCCTCTGCCTCCAGAGTGCTAGATTAAAGGTTTGCACCACCACTGCTGGACTTGGGTCTCATTGTAAAGGAAGAACTATAATCTATATGGTTGGCATAGGTTTCTGTTTTCCCACATATATGTTGTTTTAGGAACTGTACACTTTGACAAGAATGATTTATTTTTCAATTTTGTGTTTTGTTTGTTTTGTTTTGGGGATTATGCATGCATGACCCATGTCCTCCTGTGGGGGTCCAGCTCCCACTTTTAGAAGAGTTCTTATGTGGAGGAGGGAGGGATAAGAAAACATCAGATAGAGAGAGACCGAGATGACGAGAAGAAAGACAGAAACACAGGATAGCTTGTGGGGAGGGGGGTCTGGATCAATACCCAACGCCTCAAAGTTTATTCAAAAGGGCTTTTTATAACATGCCAAGGGGAGAAGCAAAAGACCTCCCCCTTGCAAGATCAGAGCACACTGTACAGCCAAGTGCAGACCCTTAAACACCTGGGTAAACACGCCCANGGCAAAATCATCTNCTTACACAGCCCTGCTGGGTAAAGTAAGCTCAGATTCTCTGACTTTGAGTAAGTTCTCACTAGGAAGCCTCTATGGGCTCCCACAAGTCCCCCTTCTTAATAATATAAAGGGCCCCTCAGACCCCTCAGATGGACTGTGCCTGTCTTAGGTTGCCTTCTTCACTAGACAGCTTTACCCAGCTTCAAGATACACTTTCTGCCAAGTGCACTCACTCTGTCTTAGGTTGACAGCTAGCAAGAAGGACTTACTTATCTCTGACTACCAGCCTGTGGCAGGGGAGNGTACAGAGCTTAACTCTGTTCAGTTCTGAATCAGCTTTCCACTAAGAGCTTGCAAATAGCTGGAATAATTATAGCAATACTCCTGCTCCTTATGGCTGCTAGGCCTCTTAATAAAGGAGTAGAGGATGATAAAGATGGAATGACCTTTTGGAATGGGTCTAAGATGACTACAGCAGCCTTAGCTGCACCAAACCCTTTTTTTTAAATCAATAAACTCCTGATGTAACTTACATCAAACCTAAAGACTCCTTAGCATTACCATACCATGGTTCATCAGTATTAACAGGTTAACATAATTCTAACATACACAATTACAATTCTCAGAAACTTACATCCAAAAGCAAACTCTTTACACTTCATAAACTTTAGCGAACATCCAAAAGCAACTTCTTAATAGAACTATACAAAACATAGGGTACATTAATACAAGTTAACATTAATNCACAAGAAAATATTTTTTTTTTATTAAAGAGACTGAGGAATATTAACTCCCCCTTTTCTTTATAATTTTTTAAGCTACATCTTGAGCCTGGGTAGAAAAAACAGATTTCTCCATTTCTACACAAAACAGTTCTATTTTTTTACACAAAACAGTTCATGAATCACCACAGTTAATAAAGCATATATGCATACATAAAGCAGTTCGTAAGTCATCACAATTGATAGTCTGTATGCGTAAGTAAAGTCAAAATTGTCCCATTGCAATTGAACCACTCCTGTCCATCCTATTTCTTCAGTCTGAAAAGTCAGTTCTGATATCAATCTTACAGTTCCACTGAAAGCTTTCTGATACCAGTCTTAAAGTTCCAAATACGAAGAAACCCACAACCAAAAACGTTTTGCAGTTCCTCTGAATGCAACAATTCAGTTCAAATGAGCGTCTCTGAAACTTTAGATCTCTGTTGCAGTCTGTAGCCTTCCCCTAAGGCANTTTTCCCAGGGCTAAAGCTGTTAGCTAGCCGGTGCAGAGTCCTCTCAAAAGAGACCTCCTTACAGCCAGCAAACAGAAACTGCACGGCNTTTGGTTCTAGGCTCCATTCAGCTTTCACAGTCCCAGTCTGTCTGTGCCTCCTATAACCGGCCCATCTGCCCAGGACCCCTCTGTCCTGAGGCTAGAGGGCTTTCAATCACCTCACGCCACACAGGCTCAAGGTTCCTCCCCTCCATTGTGAACAACATTTTTAATGGTTGTCAGTTATAAATAAAATGTTGCCTTATATCCAGTGGAAGAGGTAGTAAGTCCTTAAGAGTGGGAAAGGGGACATTAAAAAGCCCTCCTTGTTCTGCCTGCTGGAGCTTAGAAACAGACTTAGAGTTGTGGAGCCAGACACAGTCAGGATGGTGCTTTCCTGCCACTTGGTGGCTTGTGGTCATTCACTGAAACATTCTGAAGTGTGAGCATGATGGCACACACATTTAGTCCCAGCATCAGGAGGCAAAGACAGACAGATATCTCTGTGAATTCTAAGCCAGCAAGGGAGAACTTGTCTTTAGGAAAAAAACAAAACAACAAAAAATTGTAAATCCCATAATTGCAAATCTTCAGATCCAATGCCACTTTTTGGATTTCCTCCCCCTTATTTGTTCCAAAAACTAAAATTTCTAANTTATCAGTTTGCTCAGTATTGAGAAATTCCCCCCATTTTAATACAAATAAAGTAAAATCTTAAGTAATCCTTTTAAATACTTTCTTTGGGTTTCTTTGTGGGGAAGATTCCCGCTCATTCTGTAGCCCAGGTTAGCCTCAAGCTTGTGTCAATCTTCCTGCCGTACCCTCTTGAGAGCAGGGATTAGAGGCNTGGGACAGCACACCCAGCTAAACCTTATTTCAACTCTGAAAACTCCCACCTGCCTGGTAAGATAGCAGGCATCTTCATTTACTTCCATTTATTGTGATTTGTAAAGATTTCCTGTTGTAATTTTATACCTAGAAAGAAATTTTATTACATTTTTGATCATTAATATTATTTTAGTTTGACTGACTTTAATTTTAAAATATCTCTCTGTGTAGATATATTTTTAAATCTAAGTCCCACAAATGACAGAACATATTATTATATTTGTCTAAGTCTGGCTTATTTTGCATAACATTATGTCTATTTCTGGCCTTAATCTTTAAGATTCACTGGGATATAGTTCCTACCAATAGAAGTCATCACCCTTGTGGATGAACAGTCCTGTGAGATGTGAGAACTAGCCAAGTGACTGGTACTACAGTTGTGAGAACATCCCCGCCCCCTCCTGCATCTTAAGGCAGCTCAATGATAGAAGCCCTTATGAGGGTTGATAAACCAGAATTCTCAGCAGAGCCCTGTACCTTAGTTTCCCTCTTTCCCTTCCATTCTCCTCAGGCCCAGATGAGAAGAAACTAGGCATGTCCACCTCCAGTAATAGTTAAGTGTTTAATATCTTTATTGCTTTCAGCCTTTTTTAAAGATTTATTTATTTTATGTGTATGAGTACTCCATCTGCATGTATGCCTGCATGCCAGAAGAGGGCACCACATCCTACTCTATATGGGTGCTGAGAATTAAATTCAGGACCTCTGGAAGAACAGCCCTTAACAGCTCTTAACAGCTGAGCCATCTCTCCAGCCACCCACCCACCCCCGCTTTTTGTTTTATTTTACTTTATTTTTTGGTTTTTCGAGACAGGGTTTCTCTGTGTAGCTTTGGCGCCTTTCCTGGAACTCATTCTGTAGACCAGGCTGGCCTCGAATTCACAGAGATCCACCTGCCTCTGCCTCCCAAGTGCTGAGATTAAAGGTGCGCACCACCACCACCTGGCTTCTTTTTCTTTCCTAAAATGCTGTATTATAGAGCAGCCATTCCCTTGAATTTGTCAGAAAGCATCTGTACTTTTTTAAAAGGCAGACCTTTGATCCAAGGCTAGAAACAAAGGTCTGACCAGCAGGGAGACCGATGTCATGCTGCCTTGTAAACCGTCTCTTGACAATAAGACAGCAGGAAAGGAAGCATGCTGGCTCCCCTAAAGGAGTTTCCGTGTGCACATCAAATCACAGCCACACCTGTGTCACCTGTTCCCTTGTTATCCTGTAGGAATTCTCATGGGAACGAGACAGCTTTGGCTAAGTTCAGTCTGAACCTTCCTGTCATCATTGATGTTCTTCTTCCTCCTTTAATTTTTGGTCATAGGTTTAAACTTTTCTTTAGACTACAATAGGAAAAGGGATAAACCCTTTTGTTAGCGATGGACACACGGGTTCCCAAGGTCAACAGAACAAATCCTACAGAGTGAACACAAAGATGGTAGAAAGACCCCCCCTCCTCTCTAGGAGATGTCTGTTGAACTGCAGTCCTGACTATCTTGAGGCACATATGGCCTTCAGATTGGCCATGGCTAGATGGGAAGTAGGTGGTCCACTGGAGACAAGGGACCTCCCTGTGTCACTATGTTTTAATGCTCTGAGTTAATAGTTTCTTCTGGAGCAGCAATTACAGGTTTGAGATCCCATCCCCATGTGCACTTCAGTGGCATGAACCATTTTACACATTGTATTTTGTATAGTCAACTTTGAGCACAGTTCTTTTCAGCTTTGGAAACTTGAAAGACCCCAAAGAGAGCTAAAGTGATTGTGATGATAATTACAAATTGTAGCTGAATTTCTGAGAACAGTGAAAATCACCAGACTGTCCCACGAGTAAACACCATCACTGGCTTTATTTAGGTCATGATGACCCACTGACATAGAAGTTCTTTGTGCACGAGTCTTGTGCGTCCATGGCCAGGGGCTTCAATGCATTTAGAGGAGTCCCTCCCCCCCAGTAGAAATAGAGTTTATTAAGAATAAGAGGGGGCTAGTGAGCCAGGGACAGCTGAGCTCACAAGCAGAGCATTCTGCCATAAGGTTCATTGCCCTTTCTAGGTCCTTTACGTAGTGCCTGCTACTTGAACATGCTCTGTTTGTCCATATAGCCTAGGGTGTCCAGTCTTGATCAACTGGCTTTTTGGTCTTTTTAAAGATTTCTCTTTATTTTTGACAGTTTCTTACCTATCTACAGTGTTGTGATACTATTCACCATCCCCATTACTGTCTACTGTCCCCTTTACTTACCCCACTGTACCCTGTCTTTCCACCTAATTCTCCAGTGGCCACACCATAAAAAAAGATGACAACCCTCCTCCAGGAGAGGTGTGGTCTCATGAGCACCCTTCTGTCCATGATGGAATGTTGAGGGTCCCTGCTGTGTTCCTAGTACAATAGCCATCGTGTCTGGATGACTGTTTCATGGCACCCTTCCCTATCCTTTGGCTCTTCACACCCCTGTCTTAGTGTGAGAGGGTAGCATAAAGGGCCAGTGTAAGGCTGAGCGGCCAGCAGTCATGAGAGTTGGCACTGTCCTCTGCAAAGAAACGTCTCTGCCCAAGGCAGGAAATTCTATAAATGCTGTCACATACGAATGGGTTGTTGTAAGCAGTAAATTTGAATTTTAAATGTCATATTTTACATGTGCAAGGGGACTGTTACTTGAAATAAACGTTAGCGCTGTGTGTGTGTGTGTGTGTGTGTGTGTGTGTGTGTAAATTTCTCATTGGGTGGGGAGGAGAATTCCTTAATTTGAATTTTCTGTATAAGGAAAGCAATATTGATTGTCAGATTTAGTAACTAGTGCTTGCTAAGTTGTAGTTTTGGCTTTTAGCAAGTGAGACAATATTCTTGGGATCCCAGTGTTTGGAACAAACTGTAGTAATTTCAATATCAAAAAGGCATAGTGAACTGGGGTAAAATTGATGTTTAAATGTAACTGCCGTTCCTTTATGTTGGCCTTTCTGCTAGACTAGGTTAATGAGTAGGACTGGTCAGCTTGGTCTATAAACTACTGAAACTGAGCCCCGTGATAACCTGGAGGGGCCTCTAGCAGCTGGACAGCATAATGCCAGCAGTTTTCTGCTTGTGCTCTTGTGCTAATGATTTACCACAGTAGAATTTTTTCAGCTTTTTGATGGCAGTGTCAGAAACACACGTTGTACTGATAACAGATAACCCGGTAGAAAAGAACTTGGCAGGTGCTGCTGCTCCACTTATGGTTTCCTTTGCCCACAGCACAGGTGGAAGTGCTGTCGGCTGCACTGCGCGCTTCCAGCCTGGATGCTCACGAAGAGGCCCGCGGTGGAGAACACCGCCGTGAACCACAAGATGAACTGGGTGTAAGTGAGCTGCCAGACTGTAACGCAGATGAAGACGCTTCTGT
The DNA here is from genome assembly GCA_001675575.1 of Neotoma lepida. NCBI lineage: Eukaryota > Metazoa > Chordata > Mammalia > Rodentia > Cricetidae > Neotoma > Neotoma lepida. The sequence goes on from LZPO01075898.1 coordinate 325,165, forward strand.
GCCTTTCATCAGCGCGGCTGAGGAGGTAATAAGCTCAGTGGTGTTTACCAAGTGAGCTGTGTGAACATGCAGTCTTGTTGGGGACAGTTGTGACCAACACTCTAGTTAGTGAGTTCTAGCTTGTTGTTCGTTTTCTAGCTTTTCCTTTTGCATAAAGTAAGAATAATTATTCTCACCACATTCTATCCTTGTGACTTTAGTGTCATTATAAAGGCTCAAAACAGTCAATCCCAGTCCTGTCTATATGACCATTTTAGACGAATGGATGTTAATGTAGCTCACTGCAGTGAAATAGTCTTACTGGAAACAAAGCCCTTTATCAAGAATAATTAACTCTTCCCTTTTCTTTTTGGAGAGGCACTTTGTTTCTGATCGGACCATTTCACTGCAGCAAGCAACACAGTATTCTGAGCAGAAGATCGGGACTTGAGGCCATGTTGCGGAGGGCTGTGGCATTGTCTGGACTCGAGTGTGAGGGTGGGTACTGTTCCTAGCATCATCTTTGCTGCATCCATGTAGCTGTTCACATGACCCTGCCCTGGTGTCCTCCTGCATTTCCCTCAAGCCAGAGTCACATAGCATGTTCCTTCTCTCTTGTTTAGAGACACAGAGAAGGAATGTCACTCATTGCCAGAATGCAGTGTGCAACCCTAGCAGCTGAAGTGATAGCTCTCAGGGAAGAGTCACACAGTAGGGGGGCGAGTGAGTTCTTAGTGCTTTAGTGCATTTCTGGTTTGGTTGATGGCATCTGATGCAGTTGGAAATATGTACTGTACTTGTGCTTTGGAGAGAAACTCTGACCATGTAGTAGATTCGACTGCTGTGATACATATGCATTGTAGAGAGGACTTTGTGTTTGTGTCGGAGTGTAGCTGTTCAGAGCAGCTACTTGTAAAGTCAGTTATTCAAACCATGAATAGGAATAATAGAAAAACTACATGATACTGTTGGCCTCTAAGATAGTTGACTGGAAGAACCCTCCCTCCCAATATTTTATAAATGAGCTGATTAATTTTTCCTTTTTTATAAATTATTTTTTTAGATTTATTTAATGTGTATGAGTGGTCTGCCTGCTTGTATGTCTGTGTACCATGTGCATGCCTGGTGCCCACAGAGGTCAGAAGAGGGCATCGGCTGTCCTAGAACTGGAGTTATAGAGGGTTGTGAGTCACCATGTGGGCGCTCGGGACTGAACTGAGATCCTCTGTAAGAATAAGTGCTCTTGACCATTGAGCCATCCCTCCAGCCCCATAAACTTTGATTTTTCTGAAGCTCATTTGTGTACATTTAACAGCTATTCTACAAGCTTGGTTTAAAGCAGAGGTCTTCTTAGGAGTCCTTAAGCGTGTTCATAAACACGTAAATCCTAAAGAATTTCTCTGTACCATATCTTTTGACAGTTGTGAGTGGTAAGTAACGTAGTGAGAGAGGTTAATAGGAGAGGGACGTGGCCCAGCAGGGCAGGTCTTGAAGTAGATTTTTCTCCTAACAGAATATGGATGCCACTCCTCACTATGTCCATGGAGGTGCGGATGTGATCGCCAGTGGTGGCTTCAGCCCTGATGAAGAGAGGAGACCTAAAGTACAAGTGAGTGGCAGACATGTGCTGTGTCTAAGCTCTTAGTCCACCTCCAAAGCCTGCTTTTGACCTAATTCATCTTCCTTGGTAATGGGTGTTGTAAAAATTAAGACAGTTCATCANGGTGACTGGCAACACGGAGCACATCCTTTCCCCATCACATCTTCTGCTAAGTCCTGGTGTTCACACGGAGTATAAACAAAGGTCTGTGCCCTTTTTGTCTTGAGATAAATACAGTCATCTCATGGCTAAGTTGCTGAGAATTGCACAGTATAGCTCCATGTAGGAGATTTGAATGAGAAGATCTGCCCAGAGCCAATATAAACTATTATTGATACTAAGTTGCATTCCAGTTCTAGAGATTTTATTGGCCTTGCTTTGTTTTTGTTCCGTAGTCAGAGTCTCACTGTATAGTCCAGGCTACCCTCATACTTAGGGTGTAGCCAGGCTGGTCACGAGTCACAGCAGTCCTCATAACGTCACAGATGTGTGAATACAGGCTATGTCTTTCCTTGTCCTTCATTTCCTGACTGGCAATGGACCTTGGAAGTCTTCCCGTGAGCAGGTTGGAGACTCCTAGCCTGACGGCTGCGACCCAGTCTCCATAGGTGCCTGTAGGTCCCTGCAGTCCACAGACTCCCAGGACACTCTATTGTAACATCTGTATGGTGTTTGCCTCTGGGAGGTGTTATTACAAGTAGACTCTTAGGTCAAACAGTATATGGTCATCATTGTGTTTATTTAAAATAGAACCATATGCATCCTGTTTGAAACAAACTTTTCTCACCTATATTGTAAAAATATTTTAACAATTTT
>LZPO01075898.1:332057-342665 GCA_001675575.1 Neotoma lepida
GTGTTCTCCTCTGGCCTCTACGTGTGCCTGTACCTGCATGCGTAGTTCTCTAGGGAATTACCATGTTATTCAGTCTTTCGGTCTAATAAAAGGAATGATGTCTGTGCCTTGTCCTAGTTAAATAAGANTGTTTCCTTTTGTTACTTCAGCTTCTTCACATTGATAAAAGAAGAGAGTACCTTTATCAACTCCAGGAGTTTTTGGTGACAGACAACAGTAGGAACTGGCGCTTTCGCGCTGAACTGGCAGAGTAAGTTCTAACCCTGTTGGTACCGTCTTGGGGGTAGGTTTATCTCCGCTTTCCCTTTGCACGGTCCTCTGCACCGCGGAGCTTGTCTTAGGTTCTGTGCCTTCATCATTTCTCACCATACCTGCCTTACTGCCCTGGCTCCCATGGAGCTGGGTATTGGTAAATCTACTTGCATCCTTTCACAGGGTGCTGCCTATGCAGTGTGGCCTGTCACTCNGGGCACATTGCCTTTGCTGAGGGCAGGCTGGGGTGCCAGCTGACTTTTTCTCATGTTCTGTTCCATCCTCAGCTCCCCACTGTCCCTATACTCAGACAGCCTCTCCTCCCAGCTCTGCCTTAGTCTTTGTCAGACCTGTGGTATCGGGGCTTTCTCACAGGCTGTCCCCNTCCCCTGGTACCCAGCTTAGTCTGTGCCTTTGTGCAGTCTTCTCCAGTAGTAGGATGTTTGCTTGGTATCAGAAGAAAGCCGTTTATTTCAATGTTTCATTTTATGTATGTCAGTGTTTTGTCTTCATGTGGTATCTGCACCACATGTGTGCCAACTAGAGTTACAGGTGGTTGTGAGCTGTCCGGTCACTGGTTGCAACTTGTTTTCTCACATGACTTGGCACACTCTATCCCCTGAGGTGACACTTTTGGTNCCCCTGGGGCTTGCCTCTGTGGGAATTAATGTCAGGAGAGGACTTGTTAATCCTGTTGCCCATAGCAAGTGTTCTGAAGATTAATGGGGTCCCGTCCTGACCCACGTGTGGGTTAGCGCTGCTACAGCTCTCCACTGAGCTCATTTGTGCCTCAGTGTCGTCTCAGAACCTTCTAGCACAGGTTCTCAACCTTCCTAACGCTGCGACCCTTTAATACAGTTCTTTATGTTGTGGTGACCACCAACCATAAAATTACCTTCGTTGCTACTTCATAACTAATTTTGCTACTGTTATGAATCGTAATGTAAATCTCTGATATGCAGGATGGTCTTAGACGACCCCTGTGAAAGGGTGGGTCTACCCCCCAGAGGGGTCACAACCCACAGGTTGAGAATTGCAGTTCTAAACCAATGCAATAGGGAAACCATGCATGATGTTCCACTGAACAGACAGGGAAATGCTTTGCTCTGTCTCCATTCCTGAATGCTTTTAGTTTATATTTTGTTGATGCTGTAACAAAATACCTGATACTNAGTAATATGTACAAGAAAGTGCTTGTTTGGCATATGATGCTGGTAGCTAAAGTGGAAATGATCTGGTACTGCTACTGCTGCTGTCCCAACACAGGAGAAAAAAAGCCCCTCCGTTTTTCTGGATGTGGCATGCGTGAACTCACTGGTGTTGAAGTCCCCATCTGTGTATACCAGGAGAGCCTAGAGGTTGCTCTGCACAGAAGCCTACTTGGTGTCCAGTCTTACAAAGTTACAACACAAACTGTTGCCTTATTTTTAAAGCTTGGCTGGATTTTAATTTTTTTTTTGTCATTTATATCTTTGTAGACAGCTGATTTTACTTCTAGAATTATATAGTCCCAGAGATGTTTATGATTACTTGCGTCCCATTGCTCTGAATCTGTGTGCAGACAAAGTTTCTTCAGTCCGTTGGATTTCCTACAAGTTGGTATGTTTGAACTTGTTGGCCTTTCCATCATTGCTGTCCAGTCGCAGGACTGATGGAAGCCAGCCTTACCTTATGCTTCCTTTAGGTCAGTGAAATGGTGAAGAAACTCCACACAGCAACACCCCCAACATTTGGAGTAGATCTCATAAATGAGCTGGTAGAGAATTTTGGCAGGTGTCCGAAATGGTCTGGTCGGCAAGCCTTTGTCTTTGTCTGCCAGGTAAGAAAGGCCTGGTCACGTCTACTCAGGGTTCTCCCGGCCTCATCCTTCTCTGACCTCCTCCTTAATCACAAGGAACTGAAGTCACTGTTGGCTGTCTATCATGAGGTTGCATGCTTCTCAAAGTTAGGCATCTGTCTGGTTCATCCAGCCAGCTGGCATACCCACATGTACCACATGACAGTACGCACCAGAATGCTGGTTGGAAATAAAGGTATAGACTGGCTATCCTTGGTCTCTGCAGAGTTTAAAACTGCAACAGAAGTCAGGCGTGGTGGATGGCACACTACCTGTAATCTCGGCACTTGAGAAGTAGATGCAGGAGGATCATGAGTTCCTAATGACCTAAATGAAACGGGGGAAGGTAGCTGAGGGACATTAAACTCAAAGATAAAGACTGCTTTGACCAGCACCAAGAGCAGGGGCAGCATTCTGAGTCNACACAACACTATTTACCCTGATTGGAACATCATAAACATACTGAAGCATGAGATGGTATCTTACCTAGCATGTACAGTATACATGTATTGTTGGTTTGGGTTTTGAGTTCCCATGCACCTGGAATTCTGGTCTAAGCACAGACACTAAAGTTGTCACTCAGGGTTCTGTCCTCTGTGTGATGGTTTCGGCACTTGCTTCTTTCCACCAGACTGTCATTGAAGATGACTGCCTCCCCATGGACCAGTTTGCTGTGCACCTGATGCCACATTTGCTGACCTTGGCCAATGACAGGGTTCCAAATGTTAGGGTGCTGCTTGCAAAAACACTGCGACAGACCCTACTAGAGAAAGGTGGGTGGCGGCTGATGGGATGTTTGGGGAGATGGCTCAGTCTGTTTTGCTCTGCAGGCGTGAGAGTCTGCATTTGGTTCCAAGAATTGTGTAAAAAAGTGGGGTATGGACAGATGCTCCAGTGCTTTGAGGCAAAGACAGGCAGATCTCTGGAACTTACTAGCCATCCAGTCTAGCCAAGCTGACAAGCTTGTTAAGATTCAGTGAGGGTGGAATGCAATCAAGGAAAAACACGCAGCTCCAACTCTTGGCTGCCACACACACGTGCAGCTGTCCATGCACACACCCACAGACACACAGTACATTCATACAGATGCACAGTTCTTAATAATTTGAATGGGGAGCAGCCGAACTAGTTTCACAGGTTGCTGCCAAGCCTTAAGACCTGAGTTCAACGCCCATTACCCACAGACTAAAAGAACACAACTCCCAAAAGTTGTTCTCTGACCTCTGTATAATGCTCAGGCTTGCACACGCACATAACTCTGAAGACACTGCCTTGGTGTGCCACTTAACCGTCAGGCATTTCAGCTGAGGGTCAAGGAGGTTGTGTATTCCCTTCATTCATGAGGCAGAAGACACAGGTACCCCGTAGTATTTGTTTTGTTGGTTTGGGTACTGTGACTGCCTTCTCCAAATGCCACATAAAGTTGAGTGTGTGAATTCAGGACTGCAGTACAGAAGAACCTTGCAATAAATCTCATAGAATAAGAAAAATCAANACTGCTTTTTTTCTTTGCTATTCGTATACATCTTTAAAATAACTAATGAAAATTGGTGCTTTTTTTTCCCCCCAGAAAAAGAGTGTGCATATAGTTTTCCTTTTCTGAGGTAATAGCTAAAAATNTTCATCACTTTAATAAGCATGAACTTACTACCAAGAGATTTTCCTATCATAAAAACAGTAAATCCCACAGTCCCTTTGGATTCTAGTGCTTTTTTCCCCTGCAATTAATGAGTTTGCAAACTGAGTCGCATGATAGTTATGTTGTGCTTNCAAAGAGCCGTATTAGACAGTGGGCTTTTTATAGCTGACTAGACAATACTTGNTCCAAAATGTCAAGACTAACCTTGTGTGTTGCACATATCATTTCCAGAATACTTCTTAGCCTCTGCCAGCTGTCATCAGGAGGCCGTGGAACAGACAATCATGGCCCTTCAGATGGATCGAGACAGTGATGTCAAGTACTTTGCAAGCATTCACCCGTCCAGCACCAAAATCTCTGAAGATGCAATGAGCACAGCTTCCTCCACATACTGAACCCCGGAATTGTGTCCTTCCTGCTTCTACCAGAGCCAGGCTTGACTGCCCTGCACCAGTCTGAGACAGCTGTGGGGGGGGGACCTTCCTCCTGCTAACTCATTCGCAGGTGCAAGTTGCCTACTCCCATTAGCCGTGGTTTTAAGAGTCAAGAGAAAGTACAGTAAACACTATTATCTTATCTTGACTTAAGGGAAAGTAATTTCTCAGAGGATTATAATTGTCACCAAAGCCTTAACTTGTTATCACCTTCCTGACTGAATGACTTGAATTGGCAGAGCGTTTTCCCTTCGGAAAGGATGAGGTTCCCAGAGACCTTCATTTCTTTCTCCTGGTTTTATTTAATGGCTGATAAATGAGATTCTCACGGCCAGAAGGTGGATGTGCACCGGACGGGAAAGACCTCCAGTATTAGCCTAAGCATTCCTTACAGGTGCGGAGCCTGTTCAGCTCCTGGGCTGCCCTGCCCAGCCCCTAAGTGTGAATAGTTCTTGGCATATATAAATGACAAAGGAGATTTTTTTTTTCTCCTAAGGGCTTGATGTTAACACTAAATAGAATCTGATTTTGACTCCTATTGCAGCACATTGCTGTACACATTTACAGAATGTTTGCAGAATCTCTCTCCTGATTTTTTTCATGCTGGTCATGACCTGAAGGAAATTTCTTAGCACAGATATTGTGTCAGGTGTTTTAACTTGATCATGGTCAGCTCTGAGGTGCAACCTTTTCGTCCCACGCTGCACACACCTGTGACCACTCTGGGGCGTGCAGCCTTAATCATGCTGTTAGAACTGTTGTGGTACAAGTTCCAAATAAAATTTATTAATAGGTCTGTAAAGATATACCACCCACTTTGTTTTCTAAATGTCTACAAATAAATGTAATATGTGACCTGTGTTACTTAGCCTAAGATGGGGGAAAAGATTAAAATATTTGTCTTTACCTAGCTCAGTAGTCTCTTTGGAACCCGCCAGGTGTTCGTCAGTCAGTCCTATTATGGCAGACAGCAGCAGCCTAAAGACCAGGGATATGGTCAGCAAGCTTCTCCTGAAGCTCCTGAAACAGAGACAAACATCTCCGGTCTTGATTTCCTCATCTGTAAGATGGGAACTAGTAAAAACCCGTTTCCCGCAGGGTTGTGCAATTGCATGAGGGTGTGNGAAGGCACCAGTGCTGCCATGCAGATGCTAATTATTTTGGTGTGCAATCCTGGTGAGCCCTGCGGGTGCTTCTTGAGTGCTGGGTTACTCACACTGCCGGGAACTGGTATCAGAAGACATAGGCTGCTTCCATGTTAACTCCCAGAAGACATAGGCTGCTTCCATGTTAACTCCCACAGACAAGCCTGTGCAATAAAAATGTAAGTGTGGGCAAATTCCACTGTCAAAGGTGTTGAAATGGATAAGAAATCCACACTGACACACTGCACGGGGAGTAGGTGGGCCAGGGCAGCAACGCTCTGGGTGTTGGGCCTCACAGACTGGTGAAGACAGTAGCAGAGCTGTGTTTGGGGGAAGAGGGTACCTCAACTTCAGAAGTTCCCGTTCTGCTACAGGAATCTACNTGCCTGCAGAACTTCACTTGTAAATGATGTTAACAGCTGTAGTTTTGCGGGGTTTTTTTTTGTTTGTTTGTTTGTTTGTGGTTTTTCGAGACAGGGTTTCTCTGTGTAGCTTTGCGCCTTTCCAGGAACTCACTCAGTAGCCCAGGCTGGCCTCGAACTCACAGAGATCCGCCTGCCTCTGCCTCCCACGTGCTGGGATTAAAGGCGTGTGCCACCATCGCCCGGCAACAGCTGCAGTTTTTGAAAACAGTATTTTAGGGTAAGGAATTTCAATCTGTGGTGTGTTAGAGCACAGTGTAAAAGGTGCAGCTTCCTGCTGCTTGATACCTTACTGGGGCATCCCTCTAGACCCCACTATTGCTTTAGAGCTCAGTGCAGTCAGTGAAGACAGAAAGGCCCCTGCGTTGTTCAGCCCTACATCAATGATGAGTCACCCTTTCCAGGTAACTCCAGTTTGTGTCAAGTTGACAAAAACNAATCTACACAATTAGCCCTCTGTTCATATATCACTATTCAACCATAACCTTTCCTTTGTCCCCATATCTCATGTTAGTATCACAACACACAGCTTCAAAGCCCTGTCTTTACAGTCCCAACACTTTCACAAGTCCAAGATCGCTTGTCTCTTAATGGTGGGCTCTTACAAAATAATAAACAATGTATATGATTTCTTATTCCAAGAGGAAGAACAGTACCCAGTAACAATCAGATCAGAGCAAAACCAACTCCCAACAATGTAAATAGCTCAATGTCTGAAATCTTGAGCTCACAATCTTCTGGGCTTGTGCCCCCACTTCTCTGGCTCTGCTGCCTTCTGCACACACAACTAGAGACAACTTGTCTCCTAGACTCAAGTGTGCTCTGCTCTATACTGCTGCTGTCCTTGGTGGTTACCCAATAATGGTCGTCGGTCATCACTGTACCTAAGGCTCCAAGTACAAGTAGCCTTTCCTGGTTCTCTTTAGGACTCTGACCCTCCGTTACCATGGCAAGCCGTAGCTTCTCTCCAGGACCCCCTCAAGCCTGGAGCCTCCACTACAAATGAGTCTCAGCACCTTCACCAGTGGCCTCCTGGCCTCTGCAGGAACTCCAACCTGGCCTCCTGGTTCCAGGCCTCAGCTGCTCTGTGTGACTCACCCTCTCCCACCTTCAAAACCAGGACCACGTGGAAGACTGACCATGGCTGAGCTACCAAACTTCTGAGATGCAGCTGTGCCCTCCCTGGGCCACACCTGTGTGCTGACCCTTAGGAAATACTTCCAGAGACTTGACCTTACTGGCGCTGCTCCCTTACTAATTAATCACAGCTGGTTTTCAGCCTGAGCTAACCAGCATCAACTGTCTCAGCAAAGCGAAGGTTTCACTCAGTGGTGCTGGTCTCTTGTTAGTCACAGCTCATTTTTAGCCCCAAAATACAAATACTTTATTCAAAATGCCACACAAACAGCAATAGTCTTTGAGGGACACGAAGTCAGAGCACAAGTCAGATCCCCATCATCTGCATTTCTCTCAGTATTTACCAAGTTCCTACAGAACAGGTCACTAAGCTGAGCACTCAACAACTTTTGCAGACCAAAGTTCCTAACACAAGTTCCCAAAACAACAGTCACGTTGCCACAGCAGTGCTCCACTCCAGGACCAACTTCCATCCTGGTTCACTTTCCACTGCTGTGGTGAACATCGTGATCAAAATTATAACTCCTGAAGTCTTGGGAGTTAACTGTGGTACTCACACTAGTGGTTTTTGTTTTGTTTTGTTTTGTTTTGTTTTTTTAAGTCTAGAACTTCACATTGAGAGAGCAGCTCTCCCAGTGGGCCAATAGCTGTCAAACTGGCAGCTTTTGTTACAGAACATCTGCATTAACTGGCTCTTCTGTCTGCTGGGAAGGCAGTGGGCAGCATGGCCCCAGCTCTCCTTAAACCTAGCTGCTGAGGTCCCACTTCTCTGGAGGCAGCTCAACATTGCCTGCTCAAAACATCAGCCATGCACAGTGTGTTAGGGACAGATACTGACTGGCAGCACAGGGCAGAGACGCAGGCCTGGAGTGGGAAGGCTCGGAACTACTGTGCTCCTAACACGGTGTTTCTACACAGTGTTCAATAAGACAGCATAAGCAAAGAAAAAATTTCCTGCCACCTCTAAATGGAGATGACAGAGAAGGGGTGAATATGATCAAAATACATATGAAATCCCCTAAGAATAAAATATTTGTGAAAATTGCATATATAATTTAATCCTCAAAGGAACCCTATTCATTCAATAAATAGATAACATACTTGCTATGTAAAAAGATATTTAATAAATAATAAATATGGCAAACAATTGAGAAAAGACACCTCATGTCAACCTCTGGTCTCNACACACACCATACATACAAAAGACAACACACAAAAAAAATGTTGGAGCTCTACTGACTCTCACCTGGCACTTCACCAGGAAATTTAATAAAATGACAATTTGCAGATCATGTCCTGGGTAGAGAAATGAGTCTAAGGCTTTAAGCTAGGGACTTAATATAATAAACCTTTTTGAAATTAGGACTTTATTTTGTCAGAGAAGTGAACAGGATAAAATAGTTCCAGGAAAGGCATGCAAGCTACGTTATTTCCTGCACCTCCCTGGAAGCTAGTATTAACAGGAGACCGGCACTACCAGATACCAAGCTTGTCTTAGCCTGAACTCCANACCAGGAGCAGAGAAAGCCAAGACTCTTGCTGAAGCCATCACCAGAGGACATGAGCCTGAGAGCCTCCCTCATGAGACATCCTAGTCCAGTGGTGACAAAGCCCCCAGACTACAGGAACAAGAGCCTAACTGCAGGCTGCAGCTGGGGACGTGAATACAGCATCCTCTTACTGCTCTGTGAAGGGAGCCTGCATATGGGATNCAAGGACCATGCACTTGGCCCTTACTGCCTGAGTCTCCTGACCTCTAGTCTAGAACCGTTTACTAATTCTGCATCCCAGAGACAATGCTCACTTTACAAGCGTGTAATCTTATTAGGAACTCTTCACCTAGTGGACGCCAGTCTTTGATTTGTGCCTCCATTGAGGAGTATCGATTAAGCTTGCATCACACCCAGGGGTGATACCTACAGAAACATCAGCAAAATGCCCTGGAGAAAGCTCGAGAAAGCCCAGGCTGCGGCTGGATCCACCCGCCAGGGCATGTTCCTTTTTTGGGGTGTGTATGAGTGTGTATTTGCGAGTGTGCCTGTGGAGGCTAGATGCCAACATTGGGTGTCTTCCTCAATCACNCTCCACTTAATTTTTTGAGACGGGGCTCTCGATCAGAGAGACCAATCTGGCTAGACTATCTGGCCAGGAAGCCCCAGAAATCTCCCATCTTTGCCTCCCCAGCACTGGGCTTACAAGCAGTTACCATGTAAAAAGTGCTTGGCTTTTTACGTAGGTAATGAGGACTCAAACAGGTCCAGATGGAATGAACCACCTCCCTAGCCTGCTTGTTTTTAGATTTTAATATTTATGATACAGTGGTGTGATAAAGATTAAAAGAAACATTTTGTATGTATGTTCACAGACACGTGGGGGTGTTCTTTTTCCTGCAGGTTGCACATACCTTTGGAGGCAAGAGGTCACCCCTGGGTGTTGTTCCTCAGTAGCCAATCACCTTGCTTTTTGAGACAGGGTTTCTCACTAGGACCTGGGACTCACTGCTTCCACTAGGCTGTTTGGCCAGCAAGCTCCAGGGATCTACCCCCTCTGCCTTCCCAGTACTGGGGTCACAAACATGCACCACGAGGCTTGGCTATGTATTTATGCAAGTGTGTTGTTGTGGACACATCCATATGGAGGCAAGAGGTTGATATTACTGTCCTCCTCTAACATTCCACCTTATTTTTTGAGACAAGGTCTCTCACTGAACCCAAAAGCTCACTGATTGCCTAGACTAGCTAGCTACCAAACTTGAGGGATCCTCCTATTTGCACTCTGCAGAGGTAAATTACAGGTGTTCCCCACCACTCCTGGCTTCTTATGTGGATACTAGGGATCTACACTTAAGACTTCATGCGTGCATGACACACACTTTACTGACAGACTAAGTTATCTCCCCAACCCACACTCAGCTTTTTATGTGGGTCCTGAGGGCTGAACTCAAGTCTTCATGCTTGTAAAGCACTGGACCCTCCATGCTGACTGCNGCCCATGAGGAACACTGTTCAGCACAGAAACGTGTGCAGTGAAAAGCTGAACACCATGAAAGCCGTGGGTTCCTGGTGGGAGTTAATCCACATCCTCACCCCTCTATCTCCAGATCTCTGAAGTTAGATGTNACATCACGATGTCTGGACCCTTCTGTAAATCTAGTTTAACTAAACAAAATAGAGAATCCAGATATCTGTCATGCTTTAAATAGTAGATATTTTAATTATGAGATTTAAGTACCCAAAAAATCAAAATGAGAAAGCTCTTTTATTCTAGACCGGTGCATCCCTAGCATGCTAACTGTTCTAAGTCCTCATTTCACATTTAAAATGCAAGCCTCTGTAAACGCCAACAACTGGGCAAAGATGGGCCTGGCCTTGACCTGGAAGGCAGAGCTTGCTTTCCCAACAGCACCAGGAAACTGTCAGAGTTCAGGAACTGCAGGCCGAGTCTGTGGGTAAACAGTTTCGGTCAGCAGCAGGCACAGGTGAGACGAAGGACAGGAGCCCATCAGCAGGACCACATGGTCTGCATGTGTACTGGGGAGGAACACAAGGTGAAGAAACATCCACTCTCGATCTGAAGTACCNACACCAACTCTGTGCCAGCTGCTGGGCATGCAATTATTTCAAATAAACAGTGTACAAGAAAAAGCTTTTTTTTTCTCAAATGGCTGTTGAATTTATTTCCTTGATCAATAATGATCCTGGCAAAAGTTAGTTACCCAACATTGAGACATTTGTAATGAAAT
>LZPO01075898.1:351077-363964 GCA_001675575.1 Neotoma lepida
CATTTATGTGAATAAATTCCCCACTAGAGAATTTAACATCAACAAGCATGTATCTATTACTTTAAAAGAAATAACTTACGCCGGGCGGTGGTGGCGCACGCCTTTAATCCCAGCACTTGGGAGGCAGAGGCAGGTGGATCTCGTGAGTTTGAGGCTAGCCTGGGCTACCAGGTGAGTTCCAGGAAAGGCGCAAAGCTACACAGAGAAACCCTGTCTTGAAAAACTAAAAAAAAAAAAGAAATAACTTACAAGCAGTGTTGTGGAATATTACTCTAACTATGTAAAGACATGGTACATGATTTTAGGTTGCAGAACATTACTTTAACTATATAAAGGTATGCTGCATTTGTTTATGCTGCATTTGTTTAACTAGGTAAAGATGTGTTGCTGTTTCACCTTACCTGCCTNAGGCACCTGACTGNTCTAATTAAGAGCGGAATGGCCAATAGCTAGGCAGTAGAGAGATAGGTGGGGCTGGCGGGCAGAGAGAATAAGTAGGAGGAGAAATCTAGCTTTGAGAGAGAATGAGGGAGAAAAAGAGGGATATGTCCAGGGCCAGCCAGGCAGCTGCCAGACAGACAGACTCAGAGGAATCAGCAAAGTAGGACATACAGAATGAAAGAAAGGTAAACAACCCCAAGGCAAAACCTAGATGAAGAGAAACAGGTTAAATTAAGTTATAAGAGCTAGTGGGACAAGCTTAAGCTAAGGCCGAGCATTCATAACTAATATTAAATCTCCATATCATGACTTGGGGCTGGCAGTCTGAGAAAGCCATACACAGCAGTGTAAAGACACCCCCCCCCCTGCACCTTTACTAGACAGGATGTAAGACAGTAACTCACTTGTCTTTTAGCTTCCCTCAGTTTTCTCTTAAGGGCAGTGAGAATCCTTTGTACTTCCCACAGTCTTTCTTCTTTAGATAAATCCTTTATCCCGCCCTGCAGATCTCGATGTAAACAATTCAAAAGAAACTCCTGGAAAACAAAAGGACACATGGACTGCTGCTCAGTGTCTTGTTATCTAAGAGCAGCACATGCAGCTTCTGTGGTGAAGAACCAGCTCTTGGAAGTGAAACAGCAGTGTCAATTATTCTCTCCACAAGGACACCGCTGACCTGCAAACCCATCCTCATTTGCTTTACCTGGGAACTAGACCCTTATTTGTTTCTAGTGGCTCAATAGCAATTAATTCACATCCTTTACTTTCTTCCTCACAGCAACTGATAAGGAGAACCAGCAGACAGAAGAACAACAGGCATGTGATAACGTTCATGCGAACAAAACGTATGCAAGCTTTTTATTCAGTCTTGAATTTCTTACTGAGGCAGCCTCAGTCTCTCCACCTCCCATTACACACACACACACACACACACACACACACACACACACACACACACACACACACACACACACACACACACACACACACACACACACACTTACTTACTGGGCTTCTTTTAGATAGCAAAGTAGCATAGTGGGAAAGCTCAGGCTTTGAGCTAAATCTTGGTTACACAGTCTAGAAATTATCCACAGAGTAAATTACTACACTTCCCTTTCCAGTATTTTAGCTGTAAAATATTACGGATAATAGCACCTTGTCTGGAAAAACAAATGTTTTTGAGATCCTGGCCATGGATTGAGTTCTTCCCATGCATTGTCTCCCACCTTAATTCCAGAGCCCATTCATTTAGAATGAGAATACCAAGGTTTAAGAACGTTGAACAATTTCCCTAAAATTAGCATGTCAGGAAGAAGAGAGGAACTAAAAACCAATCTTACAGTTTAAAACTCTATGCCATTTCCACCATGTTTGTTTACTGATATGGTGTGAACGAGGGCCAGCTGAAGATGTGCCCTGAAGAGCACACTCCCAGGACAGGGTAGAGCTCAGTGGGAGGAATGGAGGGCTTGCATAAGGCCTTGGGCTCCGTCCCCAGGCCTGCACAGAACTGAGTGTGTACCACAACCTCTGCACCAAGAGGTGGACGAAGGCACACAGGATCCACTGCTCAATAACCTAGAGCTCATCACCTCATGTCCACAGCCCCCATGGGCCAGCACAGAAGCAGGCAGGGAGGGGTAAAAAGAGGGCGGGGGCCAAGCACACACCTGTCTCCTGATCTCTTCCTTGATGCCTGCCTGGGTCTCTGGCAGTGTGGGCATTGTAGCCATGTTGGACCAACGCAGAGGTCTTGTCACTTGCTTTAGGACCACAGTGCCAAAGAGCTCTTGCACATGTGTGAAAAGCACATACAAGACACGGTTGCTGATCTGTAGAAAAGAGATTCAGAGGTGCATAAAATCGTTGAAGCATCTTTTACTCCATCTGTCACAGTACATCCTCTAATCCTGGACACAGAAGAGNAAATTCTCCACAAGAGGGACAAAATGGGCTTCACTAATTAATGATTAATTTAAGAAAAAAATATGAAAGCCTGACTTAAACCATGTGCTCAAGCGCCATAAAGGATACAAAACACATAACCATCAATTTGCACTTTCCAGTCCCCCATTAACTGGTTTTAACACCTAATGATCATTTCCATTGTGTTTTGAGACCTTTCCACACACAGGTGGGGAGGTGGAGCACCTTCAGGTGTACAGAGCTGGCAGCCTCTTGGGACACATGCACCAGGACTGCAGGATGGCTGAACAACTAAGAAAGGACATGTTTTTCCTGCTCAAATTTTCTCTTACAATTCCCCTGGAGCTTCTGTGGTAAAAGCATCCACATAATGGCAATGNTGGGTAACAACNACGTAGTCTTTACCAAACTCTGAAACCCAGGCTAACAAAAATGGTATTTGAGAAATTTAACAGTTTGTTTCCCCAGNCAGTAATGATGCACACCTTTAGACCCAGCACGTGGGAGGCAGAGGCAAGTGGATCTCTGTGATTTCCAAGACAGCCTGGTCTAGGAGAGTTCCAAGATAGCCAGGGCTACACAGAGAAACTCTGTCTTGAAAAACAAAACAACAACAAAAAAGAAACAAACAAACAAAATACAAAAAGAAGGAAAAAAGAAAAAGAAACAATCTGTTTCCAAAATATAACTACTACCTAATCAAAGAATCTTTCCTGAGAGAAAAGAGCCTCTTATAATTGTAACAGTGACACACAGGACCTCACATACCAACCAAAATAAAGGGCTTCAATGAAAAATCAGAGCCAGGCATATACCTTTAATCCCAGAACTTGGGAGACAGAGGCAGGAGGATGAGACCTCTGTGAGTTTGAGGTCTACAGAGTGAGTTCCAGGACAGCCATAGCTACACAGAGAAAACCTGTCTCAGAAAACAAAAACAAAACAAAACAAAACATTAGAGCTATTGCCTCCTTTTTTTTTTTTGACACAGTTTGTAAAGGCAAACACCACCTTTGACAGCATCCCTGAGTAGTGATGAGGGACAGGAGGCTGGGAAGATGGCTTAGTCACTAAGGCACCGCATCCACCATGAAGGCATGAATGCCTGAGTGCAGCCTCCCTAATTCCCAGGGCAGTGCACACTTGTAATCCCAGTGGGGAGGAGAGACAGGAGGGTCCCTGGGGCTTGCTGCCCAGCCAGCTTAGCCTATTTGTCAGTTGAGGCCAGTGAGAGACCCTGTCTAAAGGAGAAAAAAAGGTGGATGACTGCTGTCTAAGGAACAATACTGGAATTTGTCCTACAACCTCCACACAAGTATGCATATACCTAGATGTGCAGATACACGCACATGCAATNCCCACATAGGAACTTGAACACACACACAAAAGGAAACCAGATATGCTATGTCAGGGTTATCCATTATTGGATTCACTGTCTCACACGCAGCTCAGCAACTGACCCCTTCCCTAACTTCCCAGTGCAGTACCAAAAGAGACCCATACCTGGACGGTTGGGCTAAGCACTATGGAGATATTCTGGATATTCATTTTCGTTTCTAGCTCCTTCGCGATGACGTGGTCCATGTGCACAATGAGCCAGGAAATCAGAAGGTGGTTACATTCTGGCAGTTCCTTGAGCAAGCGCTGGAATTCCTGCACCTTCTCCATCTCTGTGGTCCTCCCACAAGCTTCTTCAAAACGGGGCATAAGCTCTTTGGTAAGCAAATTCTCTGGAAGGTCTCGCAAATACTGCTTCAGCAAACTGGCTACAGTGTTAGGCTCATATTCTTCCAAGTTTGGAGACTCCTCTCGGTCATAGGCTGCTTTTAGCTCATCTACCTTTGATTTGATTCCTTAAAACATTAAATTTAGAAGANAGAGAATACCAGAAATCAGACATGCTTTCTTCATCACTACACTCACCTGCTGCAGAGACTCGGGGACAGCCAGTAACCACCTCTGGGAGCCAGGTGTGGTGGCTCACCCCTGTAATCTCAGTACTGAGGCAAAAGGACTGCTGCCAGTTCAAGGCCAGTCTGGGCTACACAGCAAGACCCTGCTCAGAACTAAATAAGAGCCCTCCTGGCAGGAACCAGTACTGCATATGGGTCACACAACTTCCCTACAAACAGAAGCACATAAAACCCAAACTGCAAAACNTATTATTCCCAGAAGCCACGGTATATTAAGAAAATATGCTTAATCCAGGAAAAAATTTAAATAATAATGGCAATTAGATAAAAATTNGGGGGAAATGAAGCTATAATCCAAGCATATAGAATGTAGAAAGTCAACTTTCTACCTCCTCAGACAATGTAAAATGAAGCTCTCTCCCATGTAGCTTATCCCCAAGTCAGCAGTCAAGCTGCTGCCTTGTAAATAAGTTATTCTATAACATAAAACGTTTCTAGCTTAACAGACTCACTGAAAACTGTCTCCACTATGTAACATCCACCTAATTTCCATTTTAAAGTTTGAATTCTTTAAGTATTTTCTTAATCTGAACCAAGCTAGAACAAGAAAACAGGGTCATGGCTTCTAAAATACAACCATTTGGTTCTTCATATTGTCCTGAAAAAATAACATATCTATTTCAGATTTTATGTCTTCATTCCCATTTGTATTAAGTGACATAATTCAGTGATGGTGATCATAATAGCTTTGTGTTCTTTTAAAACTTACAACTATAGACCAACTACACAGAACAACCTACAAATTAAAGCTGACGCTGTCAAATGCAGACCGTCATCTAATCCAAACATTTTAATCAATTTGATGCTTACATTTGGGACTTGACATTTCCACTGTATGTGCAGACCTTCAATGGCATTATAATAAATCTGTTCCTTATCTAGAGTGACAAAATTAAATCAGTGGCACTAAATATGAAGATAGCAGCATGTCTTATTTTGATGGTCTTTATTTTGAGATAGAAAATAACTTCCGTTTTTCTTATTTTTATGACAATCTGAATAAAACAAGATTGACAGCAACTTTCAGTGCAACTCTCGTCAGAGTGCACNTTTCAGTCTCCTATGCTATGTTGCTGGCCATGGTTTTGGGAGAGAAGGTCTCAGTTGCGGCCCAAGCTGGCCTTAAACAACTCACGGCCAGGTTCATAAGCACGCCCCACCACACACCTTTCATTTACTCCTCCCCACAGACAACCATATAAAAACGTTTGTCTTTTAAAAACTGGAAACTTCAATAAGGAATTCCACTGAGAAATAGAGTAGTATAAAGTACACATTTCTTTTTTTCCAAGATAGAGTTTTCTCTGTGTGGCCCTGGCCGTCCTGGAACTCANTCTNTAGACCAAGCTGGCCGTGAACTCACAGAGATCCACCTGCCTCTGCCTCTCGAGTGCTGGGAGTAAAGGCGTGCGCCACCACCGCCTGGTATATAAAGGTATGCTTTAATCTAGAAAGTATAATAAAACAAATATCAAATAATTTATGAAATTATTATATAATAATTTATAACACAATAAGATATAGAAATTATTTAAATTGTATTTCATATTAGCATTTACTTGTTTTTTATGTGTATGGGTGCCTTGCCTCCTAAGTCTATGCATCAAGTGCATGTCTGGTGCCCAAAGGCCTGAAGAGGGTGTCAGACCCCCTGAAACTGGATTTACAGACAGTTGTGAATTGCCATGCAGGTGCTGGGAATCGAAGCAGGGTCCTCTGGAAGGCAGGCAGTGATCTTAACAGCTGAGCTCTCTCTCCAGCCCCTTTCACAGTTTTTAATTGGAACTGACTTATGAAAGAGAACCAAAAATCTCCAGTAAAAACCATTATAGTACAGGCATTCAAACAGCAAAGCCAGGGTGCTGCAAGCCACAAAAATATATAAANTAGGATTTCAGCTGATTATGACAAAGCTAATACCTGGAAGAAGCCAAGGGCCTTCCGGAGGTCAAGCTGAGGCTCAAGGAGTCTTGGTGATATTGGCTTTTGATTATTANNCGTTTCTTACTATGAATTTCTCGTGTGCTATTGTAGTTTTTCCATCATTTACTGATACAATTTCCCTTCTACTATAGGAATATCAGAGATACCTCTGTACTCTCTAAGAACAGACTTAAGCATCCAAGGTCAAACGAAACAACACCTGTTTCCTAGGTCAGGTGGATAGCTTTATCTTTTGTACCATTTTAGCTGAGACCTTTATACTGCCTTACGAACTTTATAGACCCCTAATTACTTCTAGGAATACAGGTTGAGCACATAAATCCCGTTTTGATATACTAACCAGTTGTTAGCATTCAGCNGACCTACTCTTTTACCATTCCCATTTTGAGTTGTAAAAGAAAGCCTGACTGAGTCACTGCCTGAGGAAACCCTTACCTGCCTTTATGAGCCTGCAGGAATTCAGGCCTGGTGGATGTGCTAATTAAGCTTAACTTTCTCCTCTCCAAAGTCTTATCTCTAGTTTTAGGTCCACCCTTAACAATTAACTCAGAACTAAAGGGTTCCAACTTACAGGTACATCTAGCTGTGATGGAAGTTGCCTAACCAAGTTGCTTAGCAACTGAACACACTCGCCAGAAATGGCCGGGAGCAGAGATAGCTTGGAGAGATAAAGGGTCATAGGGATAAAAGGGCAGTTTTATTCTCATGAGAGGAGAACAGAAGAGGAGAGGAAAACAGAGAGGAGACGGAGAAGAGAAGAGAGAATGGAAGAACTCGTTGGGTAAGAGCTGGAGAGGAACGAACTGAGATTGAGGAAGAACTAGATTGAGGGGCTAGAAGAGAGAACTAGAGGAATGAGATGGAAGGTGTAGGAGGGCCAGATGGGGAAGAACAAGATGAAGAAGAAGGGGATGGGAGAGGAGCTAAGATGGGAAGGAACTNGATGGATGAGGACCTAGATGGGGCAATGAGAGCAGAACAGAAGTTGTGTAGAGGGAGAACTTATCAGAATAAAGCGTATGGACTAAGGAGTTTCATGTACATAGATTCCTTTCCTTTCATCAAAGAATAAATTATCAGCTGGTTGTAGATTCTTCCCAGACCCTGGGAGGGGAACTATCAAGGGGCTGGACCCCCCTAGTCCCCATTACCAGGGTTGAGGGCTGGGGGCGCAGCTGAGTGGCAGGGCCCTTGCTTAGCATGTACAAGGGCCCTGGGTGGAATCCCTCCTACAGACAAGGAGGGCAGAGAGGAGACACAGCTCCACTGTTAGTGCCTGGGGTGCTGACTGCAACACACGGTCACAGACCCATGAGAATGTATGAAACTCAACAAAGACCTCCATCATGGAGTCAGTGTGGGAACCACTGACGGCTCTCACCAAGAGGAGATAATCTATTAGGAATGATGTGATTATTCAAAAGACACAAAAATCAAAAACAGGTCAGAAACAAAAGAATTCTGTAAACAAAGCTACAGAAAATTTTCAGAGAAACTTTCACCCCACCCCCCAAATGTCTTCATGCATCCAAGATCATGTGGGAAATAGCTTCTATCACTGTTTAAACCTTCAAAACATTTCAATATATAATAAATGCTTAAAAATCAAATTTGCAGTTTGTGTTTAATTTTATATGGAAGTAGGAAATTATACATTTAAATACACTGTGTGTTTTACTTTCTATAAAACAGTAGCAATGCAGCATTTTATCTACTGGGTCATATAAACNTTATCACAAATATCGTATCTATCTGCTGAAAAGGATATGAACCAATTAAGTGGAAAACTTGCTTAATCTTTCTCTTTGTTCTAAACGTGTATGAATTACCTCNCCCCATGAAGAGATGTGTGGTCAGAGGACTTCATAAAAATAACCCGCTATGGGAACACAATGACTGATGCACAGCTACTGCCCTGCTTGGGACCTGAATCCCATGTTAGCACAAAACTCATGCNGCTTTGAAGAAAGAAATCTTTGTACTTTTAAATAATTTATATGTTGCTTGATTTTAGACATCCAATATGAAACACATTCTGAGCAAGCACGAACTACAATGGTCCGCATAGACTCTATGTAGATGAACAGGTCGTTAGTCTCACTGACGTTTACAATAGCTGTAGGTAGCTGACAAAGCACTCACACTTAGGGCCCAGCTACTTAGAAATAACACTTCACATCTTTAGTCAGGCTAAGGAAACACATAACAAAGCTGTGTCTTTAGGCTTCTCTTGGCTGAGAAGCTTCCTTCACACAGATCTCAGCCTCCCCACCTAGGCCTAGGCTTAGAAAGAAGACAAGACAAGGCTTCCTGATACCTTCCTGACACACCATCCTGACAAGCGATGCAGCCCCTACNCCTCATTCTGCCCAGCTGCTGCAAGTTGTGAATGACTTCAGAGTAAATCCTAATGGAAGGAGCTAGCGTGAAAACCAAGCACGGCGGAAGGAGTTAGGCGACTGGAAGGACCAAGGAAGTAGTAAGNTTTAGGATCCAAGCCAACAAAAATGTTCCTCACANGTTAATATTCGTTCCTTACTTTAGGAAATACAGTCAAGTTAATTTTTTAAAACCACCAAGCAAGATGTATGTCCCGATACCTGACACTCTGTAGACGCCTTCACACTTCATGCCATGCTTCTCCATGTAATCTATGCACTCACGGAAGACGGCTGGTAAACGAACACCATCGTACATCATGGTCCTCTCTACCGCGTCAGCCAAGGGAACACCAAAAACGGGCCTGAGACTGGGCACGTCGACCTGGGGCGCCTCTGGCTCCTGAATCGGCTTCTTCTTTTTCTTCTTCTCCTTCCACTGCTTAACAACATCAGCTGCTGTCAAGTCTTTAGATTTCTTTTCCTTATGCTTTTCTTCTTTGTGCTTTTCCTCTTTATGCTTTTCTTCTTTGGGTTTTTCTTTGATTTTAAAATCTTTCTCCTTCTTCTTAGAGAAGCTGGGCTTCTTGAACACATGGATTCCCTTGGACCTCTTCATCTTGGACGGACTTTCGGCTTCATCCCCAGAGCTGTCTTCCTGGAAGGCAGCATAGCCTTCAGCTGCCAAAGAAATGCAGTAGTTATAAATCACATTTTTAATGTCAACTGTCCACACGCTTCCTAAAAAGAACAAANAGGTGCCACCTGGCACAGCCATGCAGCTTTCTTTCCACCTTGGGGGCCTCCAGAAAACCAGCAAAAAACAATGGCGTGGTGACAGCTAATGACCACAAGAGGGCGAGAGACAGCAGCTGTCCTTGCAAAATCAATGCTGAGAGGAAAGTAGTTTTATATTTCACAATGTATGNATACAAGCAGAGTTCTGAGAAACAAGTATGAATACACAGAAAGCACTAAGTATAGAAGACTGATGAGAAGAATCCTATAGGACAGAGCGTGTGCCGCTGTTGCTTAGCTACCCTGTCTGTTGGTCCCTTAACTGGAGGCACTCATGAAGCACAGCACAAACCGCACAACTTTTATATGCTCCAATTACTCCCCTATCACCCTTTGCTCTCCCTCTCTCCCATTCCGAGCCTTTCCGGAAAACCTGGAGCAGGGACCACAGACTCCTTTAAACTGAAGCCTGAATGNGATTATTCCCTCACTTTGGCTGACACATTAGAAGGAATTTTTGCATTCTGACAAAGACACTAATTGTCTTAACACCAATTCAGAATTGCCCGTTTGTTTTGTTCTTGTTTGTTTAGGATGGAGTCTCACTATGTTACCTAGGCTGGCTTAGACTGGGCACAGATGTTACCTAGGCTGGCTTAGATTGGGCACAGATAATGCTCCTGCATTGGCCTCCAGAATAGTTCAACTATAGGCATGTATGCACCACTGCACCTGGCTTTTTCTTTATAGCTCCACATAGCTCTGACTGTCCTGGAATTCACTCTGTAGACCAGGCTGGCCTCCAACTCAAATAGATCNGCCTGCCTCTGCCTTAGTGCTAGGATTAAAGGCGTGCACCACAACACCCGGCAAATTTTTTCATACTATAATTTATGTGTGTGTGTGTCCACATCAATGTGTGCTACATGTGCCTGTGGAAGCCAGAAGAGGGCATCAGGTCCCCTGGAGCTCCAGGCACGGGTGGTTATAAGGCTATTGGGTGTGGGAACTAAACGCAGGTCCTCTGAAGAAGAGCAAGCACTCTGAACTCCCGAGCTATGCTTCAGTCCTACTTCACTGTTCTTTTCTAACAGCCACAACTCTTCTTTTGGTAGCCAGCTACCTTACAGGTTACTTTATAACAAAGAGTAAAAGCAATTCACAAGTTACCTTTTAACTCAAACACCATGAACCTCGCACTACTAACCAAAATGGCAGAAATCTTAAGGGCAAGCCAGGCGGTGGTGGCATTCACCTTTGATCACAGCACTAGGGAGGCAGAGGCAGGTGGATCTCTGAGTTGGAGGCCAGCCTGGTCTACATAGTCATTCCAGGACAGCCAAGGCTACACAGAGAAACAGCATCAGTGGGATGGTAAAAACTGGTACCACCACTCTGGAAAATTCTTTTGCAGAATTTACTGAAGTTGAAAGGCACAGAGNCTGTGAGTGCACAATTCTACACCCAGGCATATACACAACGAAATGCAGCACAAATAAACCAAAAGCCAACAACAACGTTCACAGAAGCACTACACCAAGTAGCTGAAAACTAAAAAGAACTCAAATGACCAATAACACCAGAATGAATAAATTCTATTAACAGAATGAAACAATATTGCCACCCAGAATAATATTAATGAATCTGACAAAACAATANTGGGCAACAGAAACTAGACTCAAGAGAACTAGGCTTTCATTTTCTTGATTCGGCCTCCTCACCCCACCTAGACAGGGTTTCTCTGTGTAGCCCTCGCTGTCCTGGAACTCTCTTTGTAGACCAGGCTGGCAGTGAAAGGACAGGACATTTCAACCATCTTGATTTTCAGGTCCTTGTGGTGTTTACAGAGTTTAATGCACAGCATTCATAAAATCTGTGTGTCATACTTCCAGGCAATTAATATTAAAATACATGAATTTTTTAAGTAATATTTAAATCACCTTATTTGCTTTTAACATACCAAACAGCCAAAATTAGGCAATTAATCCTCCCTAGGAAGAGGCACCTGGAATGGAATGCTAGGACAAATAGCTTTTTTTCACAGTTCCAATAAGAGTGCCCAATCCAATTTCTATTTTTTATGCATTATTTTGAGCCATCACTTTTAAAATATAGACTGGGAAACTTTTATCATTTCTGGAAATTTGGTGTCTTTAATTGTGACACTAAGAAAAACNAAGACCCTGAAACACCAAGAACAGAAATGGCAAGTAAGAGTGTCTGCCTAGACTATTTCCAGAAGATAACAGGAGCATGTGATTAGGGCAGAAGCATATCTAAAATACCAAGCTCAATGTGTTGACATGTGTCTGTTCCTTCAAGAGGCTGAGGCAAAGTATTACTATACCAAAAGCATAAAGAAAACCAGTACTGAGCTGGCTCTGATGGTGTGAACTGTGGGAAAGCTGGCAGGCTGACCAGCTCAACTACCACCCAGGCCCAGCTCCAGTGGTTTGAGTTGGCCCACCCTAACATCTTCCCCATCTGGGAGCTGCTGGAGCATGTGAAGGGGCGGCCCTTTGGGTCCATGGCTGCAGGATCCTCATGACTCAGGGCAACAGCAGGATATCTGAGTCTCTATTAGGGTCCAGTATTGACACTGTAGCAGAAGCCAGAGGCTTTGAACTTGCCTAACTACTCAGTGCAATGAACATTCACAAGTAAAGCTGTTTGGGCTGTATATGGGCAAAAGGGTACACACTGTGTGATACACCACAACTTCCAACACCACTACAATGAACAATGAGTATGGGGTAGAGATACAGGAAAGATGGGGGAGCAGAACGGTACATGACAGAACACTGTGGTGGAGATACAGGAAAGATGGAGGAGCAGAACAGTACATCACAGAACACTGTGGTGGAGATACAGGAAAGATGGAGGGGCAGAATGGTACATCACAGAACACTGGTTGACGGGAGAGCAGGTCATTGCCTTTTTTTAAAAGATTTATTTATTTATTATTATAGTGTTCTGTCTGAATGTATGCTTGCACACCAGAAGAGAGCACTAGATCTCATCAGAGATGGTTATAAGCTACCATGTGGTTGCTGGGAAGTGAACTCAGAACCTCTGGAAGAGCAGCCAGTGCTCTGAACCTCTGAGCCACCTCTCCAGTCCCTTACTTTATTTATTTATTTTATTTGCTTTTGAGGGGAGGCTACAAGGGTGGAGGGTGAACATGGAAGGACTGGGAAATGAGTGGGATTGGGGTGCATGATGTGAAATACCCAAAGATTCAATAAAAATTGTTATAAATTTTTTTAAATAAACAAAATGAAAACCAGTACTTACTCCTTTTTTCCTTTTTCTTAAATTTTCCTTTTTTCTTCCCATGATCTTTCTCATCATCCGAGACTATATCAGGAGGCTCATGGAGGATGTCATGAGGAGGAGAGGGCTCACCCGTCCGGTACAATCCAGGAAATTTTGTAGGGCTGATCTCCTCAGAGCTGGGGGTCCGGGTCAGCCCGCTGCCATGCTC
>LZPO01075898.1:413283-426813 GCA_001675575.1 Neotoma lepida
AGATGTGTATAACCCACACGAGTGAATCAATGTAAAATTCCTCATAACAGAATCAGAGGCTATGTGTCACTTGTGTGTTGATGGAGTGTGTGTGTATATAGGTCAGAGGACAACTTTCAAGAGCTGGTCCCAGCCTNCACGTGGGACCTAAGGGATTGAGCTGAGGTTGCAGGCTCAGTAGCAAGCACCTGCTAAGCCAGCCGGCTGGCCCCACCTTGTTTTTGACCNAGCCTTTAAGGGAGGCTGGCTGGCCAGTTAGCCTCAGGGATTTGTCTGCCCCCACTCCATCATCCACTTGGGATGATGAGGGGCCACTATGCACACTTTTTATGTGAGTGCTGAGGATCAAACTCAGGGTCTCCGTGCTTTTGGGAGGCGAGTATTTTACTGACTCAGCTTCTGTGACAATTAATATGCTCCTGTTATGGAAAAGTTACTTGTGGCCTCCTAGTAGAANCCACTGAGTGCTTGTGGCTAAGGGAACCCAGACCAAAGGGTGAGGTCTGTCCAGGTTCCCGGAAGGCAGCCTGGCCTGGGAAGAACACCCCACCCCCTCCGACTCTCTGGTGTCTGTTGCAGGTGATAGGTACAGTTCAGGATGATGGCATCCGACTGGACTTTACTGTGTGGATAAGTGTTCAGAGGCTTGGGTACCTTGCAAGGGACCTAGGACACTGAGGTGATCTCAGGAGAATGCTCACAATATACTATCATGTTAAGGTCACAATATACCACTTCGATCTGATTCATAACTATATTGTTAGATTTGCGCAGACACAAAATGTCTAGGANNGTATTTTATCTCTTAGGGTTTGGACTGTAAACATTAACTGAAATTTCTCAAGAACCAAGAGGACGGTGGTAAGGAAGTCCCTGTGCATTGCAGGCACAGGCATGCATACTGGGGACTGAGGAGAATTCTGGAATCAAGGCGGGTCTGCACGCCTCAGTGAAAGAGCCAGGTGAAGCGGCCCCACCCGTATGTGACTGGGCAGTGTCCACAGTTTCTCACACTCTCTTCAGCTTTTCTTCCCTTCGAAGATGTGACTTGCACAGCTTCTCAGCCCCACCTTTCCCCCAGCCCTGTGTAATTAGAATGGTTTAGCCAAGTTCCCAGCAGACAGGCTGCGTACTGAGAGAATATCCCTGACCTTCTCTTGTCTGAACCCAGCCTTGTAACCAGCCCACACTCTGGTGCCTACATCCAGCACCTCCNCTCCATGGCCCTGTGACTTTCTTAGCCCCTCCATGCCAGGAGTCAGTGGGTTGGTCTTCAGGCCAGTGAGAGACCTTTTCTCAAAAACCAAATTAATGGCTTCTGCAGGTGCCTTTTGGCCACCACACACACCACAGAGAAAAAAAAAAGAAGGGTGTAGGTGACATCACCATGAGGTGTCTTAGCTAGGGTCACTGTTGCTGCAACAAAACACCATGGCCAAAACCAAGCTGGGGAGGAAAGGGTTTATTAGGCTTACACTTCAGCATTGCTGTTCATCACTGAAGGAAGTCAGGACAGGAACTCAAACAGGNCAGGAACCTGGAGGCAGGAGCTGATGCAGGGGCCATGAAGGAGCGCTGCTTACTGGCTTGCTTCTCATGGCTTACTCAGCAGCCCAGGGATGGCCCCACCCACAATGGGCTGGGCCCTCCCCACTGATCTCTAATTAAGAAAATGTCCTACAGGCTTGCCTAAGCCCAATCTTAGGAAAGCGTTTTCTCAATTGAGGTTCCCATTTCTCAGATGGCTCTAGTTTGGGTCAAATTGATATGAAACTAGCCAGCACAGGTATGGAGACAATACATGCAGGGCATGCCATACCTGCCCTGGGTATGATGGGAGAGGTGTCCTCCCCTGGATGCGGTTGTTGTGAATGGGCTCTGAGATCCACAAGGGGTGCCCTACTTCAGTTCGTGGGTTGTTGGAATGTGTGCATGCTCTGCAGGGGCTGTCTATGCCTCCCCTGCAGAAGGGCCCCCATTGCAGGCCTGGCTGCTTACTGCTCCAGCAGGAAGGTCTGCATTTGAAAGTGACTGAAATTATGGGTGGTATTTTTTTTCCAGTCCATCTATGTAATTCATTAGCATCAGAAGAATCAAATATTGACTAAGAAACCATTTCTCCCCTTGTGTTCATGGATGTTCTGCTTTTTATTCAGAAATCAAAGACAGCAAGAGCAGGAGAGTGGCTGAACAGGATGTGGCTGTTTGGAGACCAGTCTGCAGGGGAAGACCCCTCGCTGCAGTGGTCCCTTCGTATGGCCCAGGAGGGGCAGCTGCTCTGCTGTTTAATTTCATCAGAATCACTGAATATCTGCACTTCCTGGACTCCAGTCTTCCTAATCAGCAGGAGACTGTGCCCTTTAAGGAGACACACCGGTTTTGTTGTTGTTGTTACTGTTTTGGAGCCTTAGAGCATACACATGCCTGGTCCCCTGCCGTGGCTGCAGGAATGGAGCCAGGATGTGTACTGCAGCCCGGAACAGCTTCATGCTCTTGTGCAAAAAGATCCCTGGGAGGAAATCTGGAAAGTCCATTCAAAACAGCTCACAAATGAGGTACAAACTCTTGCAAGAAGGTCTGCTCTAATAAATGGAACTGTTACCCTAACATGAGCACACTCTGGGGCTTCCTCTCCATGTAGGGAGCCCTGGCTCTGTCCAATGACTAAATTCTTTGTATAACCACAATGGCAAAGACATTCTGAGTCATGAATGACATGGAGGCCGCATTATCAGGACAGGAGGATGGGGTCGTAGGAAGACTGAGGAGAATGACATGGAGGCCGNATTATCAGGACAGGAGGATGGGGTCGTAGGAAGCCTTAGGAAGGCGTGCTTTCACATATTACAAGCATCATGAGCAGATGCAAGCCCAGGCTAGTGTTTTATGTAATTAAGAACACGTTCTTTTTGAAAATCATTCTTTTTTTAAAAAAAGTTATTACTAACGCGTACANATGTGTACGAGTGCCTGTAGGGGCCAGAAGAATGTGTCAGATTTCCTGGAGTAACAAGCAGTTGTGAGCTGCCTTGATATGGGTGCTGGGAACCAAACTCAGGTCCTCGGCAAAAACAGCAAGTTCTCTTAACCACTGAGCTCTCTCCAGCCCTTGAAGATCACTCTTACGGAGTTGTGAAATGATGGCTTGGGATTTCTCCCTTACNTTTTTTATTTATTTTTTATTTTTATTGGAAAAGCTTTGAGGATGTTTGGATGCAGTTTAAAGGAATATTATGAACTGAATTTACACTCTTGAACTCCCCCATGAGGAAAAAGAAGAAAAAAAATCCATGGTAGGAAAAGTTACAAACTGCAGAACTGTCTGTCCTAAAGCCATTGTTCAGATGGAAGATCCTATCTGGAAACTATAGACCAGGCTGGCCTCAAACACTTTATAGACCCATAACGTCTCACCTATTTCTAGGAATGTAGGTTGAGCACATAAATTCCCCTTTTGATATACTAACCGGTTATTAGCACTCAGTGTTGACCTCCTCTTGTACCACTCCCATTTTGGGTTGTAAAAGAAAGCCTGATGGTCACTGCCTGAGGAGAATTCTTACCTGCCTTTATGACCCCATAGGAATTCAAGCCTGGTGACCTTGCCTTAGCTAGGGCACTGCTATTGCATGGGTATATAACTGCAAACCTTAAAGACTTGGGGAGGAATTTTTGAGGATTGAGACGGGAGAGGAATTTTGAGGANTTTTACTGGAGAACTAGAGAGAGAACTTGAGGATGGGATGGAAGATGAGGAAGAGCCAGATGGGAAAGTACTGGATGGGTAAGGACGAGACGAGAAGGACCCAGATGAGGCGGAATTAAGAGGAGAGAATTAAGATAGAACTTAGAGGGGACAATAGATAAATATGGAGAGAATTAAACAGGAAGGAACTAGGCTTGAGAACGGAACTGAAGCTGTGTAGACAGAATCCTATCCCAGAGAAATAAAGTAGATGGANGTAGAGCTCGGTGTACTTAGATTCATTTCCCAAAAATAAATCTTGCCATTTGTAGTTTCTCTTCTGGGCCCCTGGGAAGTATAATAATAAGGCTGGTCCTTTTAATCTTATACAAGAGATGGGAAAAGGCACGTGAGGGTCCAGTCTTCCTTGAGAGACTATTTTCCATTAACGGTTGCTGGGGGAGGGACTGTCACACTCTTCAGTGGAGAAGCCATTGGTAAGCTGCCACCCAACACTCATGCAAACAGCCTGAATTACACTGAGAGGGTCACACACACAAAAGGANAGGACAGTAGGAGGTGAGGGCTCTCTCCAGACTTCATGCTTGCTGAGAACANCTTCAGTTGTTCAGCTTCAATTACTTCAGCTCTGTACCATTAGCCACCATAAAGCAGCACTCAGAAGACAACCGTGCACCAGGGCTACGGCTCTGGTCGTATGTGGAGTTCTGGAATGGGTGAGNACCACAGGTCCCCAGGGCTCCGCTGTGGAGCTGGGACTTTTCTGAAGGCAGTGTTGTAAGCAGGTGTATAAGATCTGCCACTCATTCATCCACCTTGAAAAGATCGTGTCTTCATATGTGAGACACTGGGTGCTGTGGAGAGGTTTAAGGCAGCATTAAAGGAAGTGAGGTTCCTGTGTTAGTGTCCTTTGCGATGCTCTAACACAATACTTGGGGNTCGGTATTTTTTGTAAGACCAATAGCTTTAAACAACATGGTGACAGCATCCTGGAGGGGCCCTCCGAGCCTCATCACAACAGGAGTCAGTTGTGTGCAAAAAGGACCATGGAATGGAGGGGCCCCCCACTTTGTAATAGCCCATTCTGGGGTGCTAGTTCAGTNTGATAAGAACTGTAACTCCTAAGAGCAGACACTAATCCACTCTCAAGGGAGTGTCTCCCACAGGCTCCCAGTGCTGTTCAGGGCAACTGTAGAACCTTCTGGACACACGGCCCAGCTGGCAGGCANAGATCCATCAATGTCCTCTACAAAACAGAAAGGGAGCTCCCATCAGAACAACNGGTTTTGAAAATTAAAAACAAGGAAANGGCATAAAACAAAAACCTGACTGATTACAATCCAGTTGCACCTAGTTATTTTTTTGGTAAACATTAAAACAGACGGGCTTTCTTATGCTCAGGTAGACTGGAGCCTGCTTTTTCAAGAAAAACTGGTCTGTCAGGGGACTTACCAGCTTCCTTAAAGTTTGATTCTGGGGCTTGGGGTGTGAGAGACGATTTTGCTCTGCTTGCTGGTGCAGAGGCTTAGGCCAAAACAATGGCCTCCTGTAACTTTTCACTAACATTGGGTAAAATAAATTTACTTTTATTTTTTGTTGTTTTTTTTAAGTGGGGTTTGGGGTTTGTCTGTGTAACAGTCCTGGCTGTCCTGGAACTAGCTCTGTGTAGACGAGGCTGGTCTCGAACTCACAGAAATTCGCCTGCCCTGTCTCTGCCTCCTGAATGCTGGGATTAAATGCATGTGCCACCACCACCCTGCTCGAGTTTACTTTTTATTTTTTTTTGGTTTTTTGAGACAGGGTTTCTCTGTGTAGTTTTGGTGCCTGTCCTGGATCTCGCTCTGTAGACCAGGCTGAACTCACAGAGATCCACCTGACTCTTTAATCCCGAGTGCTGGGATTAAAGGCACATGCCACCATCACCTGGCTCCAGTTTACATTTTAATTGGTTAGGAAAAAATAAAAACCTTGAAGACCCACAATTCCTAAGGACACTCCCTCCCCCATAACAGACACCAGGCTTAGTAGCCCCCAAACAGATCAATGGGCAAATGGATACAGGAAGAATATACATACTCAGTGTTACTTAGCCACATGAAGAATTGAATTCTGCAGTTCTGTGGGAGCAAGGGAATACTACGTCATGTGAGCTGGGCTCAGAGGACAAGCACTGAATGTCACTCAGAAGCAGCAGAGGTGGAGAGTGGTCACTGGACGCTGGGAAGCAGGGAGGTGTGGCAATGTGTGTGACGGTGCAGGTGGGTAGGAGTAACTTCTGGTGTCCACAGCACAGCAGGGTAACTAACGCTNGCAAGAATTAATAGAATTTTTAATAATAGTAGGTTGTTTTTTTTAAAGTTCCCAACACAAAGAAACAATGTCTGAGATGACAGATGTGTGTTTGTGTGTGATTATTACACATTGTATACAAGTCCTGAAAGGTCACACTGTGTCCCACAAATATGTATAATTACTACATACTAATTTAAAAATACATATATTTTTTGAAATAGGATCGCTCCACATTGTCCCATCTATCATAGCGCTTGCTATGTAGACCATGCTGGCCTCAAACTCACAGAGAGCAGAGATCCTCTTGCCTCGACAGTGCTGGGATTGAAGGTATGCACCACCACGCCTGGCTTAAAAAAAATACCTTCTAAAGGCCGCTGGATGGGGCAGGCNCACCTGGCACTGCTCTGCCACCTGATTCCTGAGCCTGAGCTTGGGGCGTGGCCTCCAACTCGATCTCAGCTCTATATCTGCAGCACACCCGCCACTGGAGCGACTTTCCTAACAAATCTGTCTTTTCTCGAACCTCTACCCCACAAGACCTCAGCCCCATCTTCTCTCATCAGTACGACNTCGCACACTAGTTCACAATGTGACTTAGCGTTGATTTTACTCTGTGTGGTGGTTTGAGTAAGAATGGCCTCCATAGGCTTATATTTGAATATTTGGTTCCCAGCTGGTGGACTGTTTAGGAAGGATTAGGAGGTGTGGTCTTGTTGGAGGAGGTGTGTCACTGGGGGTGGGCTTTGAGGTTTCCAAAGGCCACTCCAGGCCAAGTCTCCATCGCTCTGCCTGCTGCTGTTGCGAGGTAAGTCCAGCAGAGGCCGCCACTTGGACACTTTAAAGCCAAATAGAAAGTATTGTCAGCCTGCAGGTACCCAGGAAATTTGCCCAAAATATGTAGCCCTGAGTCTTACAGTTCTTAGTCCTNATGCACAAAAACCCATATCCTGGTTGGCACATTTCAGTTAGTAAGAAGTGGGACTATAGGAGCAAAAATGCAGGGTTAGTAGTGGTAGGGACTTTTCACTCNGGGATTTTCAAACCACATCCTGGAACTGTTGACTTAACCTCTGTTCCTGTTTCCGCAGGCAGTGCTGCCTATGTGCTGGACTTCAAGGCCTGAATGGTGTTTCTATCATGGTGTCAGTTGTGCTAAGGTCTNGGGGCCTGTTACACTTGCCTGTGGAACAACTCTCAGCTACTGCTCCAGCACATCTGCCTAACTACAGCCACATCCCCATGATGACCCTGGACTAAACTCTGAACTGTGAGCAAGCCCCTGGGTAAGTGCTCTCTTAGAAGGCTGCCTTGGTGATGTCTTCACAGCAATAGAACAGTGAGTGAGACACTATGACAGTATAGCTTATCACCTCTTCCCCAGGGCTAACAGTCACACTGGCCTGTGTGCATTGCTGGGGGACAGCTAGGAAGGTAACTTCCTACACCTACCTTTTCTTTCTACCCCTGTCAGGACTGTTCAGTATAGCATTGCAGTATGGCACTGCAGTACAGCACTGTGGCACGGCACTGTANCATTGCAGTACGGCATCAGCACCTACCGAATTCATGGCTGACCTGGGGTGGCACCTGGGGCACATGGCCTGAGGTCAGATCTGTGCAAGGATCACTCTTGGAAAGCAGCTGGTGCCATGACCCCACAGGAGCAGAGTGCAGAAGCATTTGCTATAGTTATGTGAGAGCTGGTCCAGCAACTCTGTGGGGACATCCAGGAAAAAAGAATGCTAACATCACTAGACAGAATTCTCTGCTGAAATTAATAAAAAAAATGACTCATGTTCATTTCTATTTTTTATTAAAATACTTTTTTGATTACAGAGACAACCAACAAGAATGTACACAATATTGTAGGTCATGTCAAATGCAATAAACATCGACTCTTGGGAATGAACAAAAGAATTTAAAGTCTGGAAAGACGCTTTCTAAGTACAAACTCTCCAACTGTGCCCAATTCTAAGCTTCATTTTCCAGAGAAGTTTTGTTTTTTTTCTTCTATTTTGATGCTTTTTTGATTTACAGATACTTGTTCAAATATGCTAATGACAATCTTATTTTCTGAAACTTTAATAGAAGTTATACTTTGGNCAGGTGGTGGTGGCGCACACCTTTAATTCCAGTACTTGGGAGGCAGAGACAGGTGGATCTCTGTGAGCTTGAGACCAGTCTGGCCTACAGAGTGAGTTCTAAGACAGCCAAGGATACCAAAGAAACCCTGTCTTGAAAAACAAACAAACAAAAAGTCACACTTTGGTGTGAAGCCCCCTTCCATAGCATCCTGTGTAAACAAACACTACATTTTACTTGAGTCAATGTTTGCTTTTGTACCATAATACGAATATAGTTACAATCATAATTACATGTATGGGGGAAACACAAGAGAAAAACCTGCCCATGAGCCCATGTCTGTATGGGTATGAGCCCATACAGACAGAGTATATATGTGTGGATTTAATAATACCCTCTGATTCACAATCTAGTGTCTTGTTTCTTGTTTCACTCAGATGAAACCCAGGGCTGCACCCAGGATAAGTAAGAGCTCCACCACTGGCCTTCAACCTCAGCCCTTAAAAATCTAGTGTTTTTTGATCTGGCTATAATAAAGACAACATCATTGTTTATTGAAAAAGAAACAAACTACTACAAAATCTCCATTACGGAGGTGAATATGCTAGAAGGGTGCAGAGGTATACAGCTANCGAGGCTATGCTTCTTAAATGTTTAATTTCAATTCAGAAAAAAACATTACTCACAAAGCTGGGTACAGAACTAGAAAGGAGTTTTTCGCTTTTTTGAGACCATGTCTTGCTATGTATGCCAGGCTGACCTTGACCTTCTGATCTGCTTGTTCGGCCTCTCAAGTGATGGGACCTCAAGTGTGCACACAAACCCTGGCTCTAAAAAGAAAACGTGTCAGCTGAATGCTGCTTTTCCTCAAGGCCCTGGCAAACCAGGAGAAAGATACAAAATATGAATATAAAATTTACCTGTGGGGATCATTTCCTGTGGGGAAAACAGGGCAATAAAAAACTGTTAAAGCAACTGGTTTAAGAAATTGTCCAGAAAGAAATGTATGTGGTAAAAAAGTCATACACCATTTTAAAATCTGATAACGAGAAGCTTAAGAAAGGTCATGACATATTTTAACCATGTCTGTGGCCATCATAAGAAACCATGAGGGTAGCCAGCCTGGAGTACANAGCCAAGTTCCAGGAAAGCCAGGGCTGCAGAGAGACCCTGTCTCAAAACAAAACAACAACACAAACAAACGAACAAAAAAGGAAACTTGAGGCACACTGCCTGAAACCATCAAAGCATTCTTCCATTCACAGGCATGAAGTTTCCCGACAACTAGCAAGCTGAAATGGAGCAGCCAGCTGCAGTCCTTCCAAGCTCCCTCCTGATTTCAAGCAAACCCACGGCCATGCCGAAGCTAAGAAAGAAGCTGAAATGTCTGCAAGGCACTTTTAAACAGAGGCACTGTGTGTGAAAGTAAGAGAGGACACCTCCATGTCTAACAATCAAACCTACCCACGCACGTCCTAAGTCAGCTTCTTAGAAGGCTGAAGCATCTTGAGTGTTCTTCAGTTATTGGAAAGAGCACAGATTTTACAATGGNTAGCCATAAAATCACAAATGACCTTGTAACTAACTACTAGTCCAACAAGAATGCAAAATGTGTTTAAGAGCATTTTCTATGTTATATACTAAAATATGTAGACATATAAAGAGTATTCCTAAAAAGTTACTTTTAATTCAAATACGCACTAGAGAAAATAGCAATTTTATTAAATTGAGTCTGTGTATTATATTTTAGATTTATGATTGAAGGTGAGGATTTTACTTCTAAGAAGGGCATGTAGTATTTCAGCTTGTCTCTATGGAAACACTACATAAGAAGTTAATTGGAGNTGGGCGGTGGTGGCACACACCTTTAATCCCAGCACTCAGAGGCAGAGGCAGGCGGATCTCTGTGAGTTCAAGGCCAGCCTGGTCTATAGAGCAAGTTCCAGGACAGGCTCCAAAAGCTACACAGAGAAACCCTGTCTTGAAAAACCAAAACAAGAGAAGCTAACTAGATAATTCTGTAGCATGCTAGGAGTGAACATATTAAACAGATTTCCCCCTCCACTTTCAGAAAAATAGCTTCCCAAAATATGATGCTTACTTATTAAGAATATTAGATTCAGATATCCAGAAACAAATGTGACATTACAAAGTAACACAATTAGTAGCTATAAATGGTTTTAAAGTGGATCCTACTAAGAGTTCCCAACATTCTCGCCCTTCTCTGTTTGCGTCTGTAAATTCCTCTTCAACCCTCTGCGGTTTCACGTGCTGAAGAGGCTGGCTGTTTTGCTGGTGCTGAGCCTGACCCTTCTGGTGCACCTCACTTTCACCTCTGCTGTGCACCTGGAAAAGGACAGNTGCTTCCTGGTGCCTCAGGTGGCATCACACGATCTACAGCNCAGCTCTTGGTTATTCCTGCACCCAGACCCTCACAGTGCTTTTAGTGGAATTTCAAAGGTGTGCTGCAATTCTTGGTAGATACTCAACTGCCTACATCAACACATCGGCAGTATGGATGGGGAGTGGAAGATGAGGTGTCTAAGTCACTGTCAGCATGAGTGCAACAGGACAGAGTTCACCATGCTCTCGAGAGGTTTAAAATTCTTTTAAATATTTACTTATTGTGTGTGTCACCTGCATGCATGTCATTGTGAATGTATGGAGGTCAGAGGACAACCTGCAGGAGCTGGTTCTCTCCTTCCACTGTATAGGCTCTGGGGACTGGGGAACAAGCTCAGGTATCAGGCGTGGCAGCAAGCGCCTTTACCCACTGAGTCAGCTCACTTGCCCTAGGTAAAAGTTTTCTGTTGTAAAATACAGAAAATAATGACTTTCTAAAACCAATGTANAATGGTTTAAAATGAAGCTTTTACAGTGGCTTGAATGTGAATTAGAATTATATACTGCACTACTTACACTATTTATATAAAACAGAGAAGCAATCCAAGGCACGGTTAGGGAAGGTGTGAGCACAGAGANCTGGTGAACAGGACCTCCTGTAACAGTCTCCTCCGTCACTTTCCAAACAAACAGCACCAGTCCTTCTGTCAGAACTGCAGGTCTCCCAGGACTTCTCTGTACCCTGATTCTCACATGACTGNAGTTCTACTGTATCCAGCAGAAAAGACATACAGGAATAGGCAANGAACATAAAAAGTACTGTTCTAATAACATAACTTAACATGTTCCTAGCATGTGGACTCCTGACTTCTGCACACTTCCTGACTTATTAATTTTCATGTCCTCCTGTGAACTACAGTGCTTTGGTTTGCATTTCTTTTCCTCCTTTAGAACATGCAGTTCATGCACTTGACAGTCTTACTGCCATAGTCGATACACTCTGGACCGATGCACTCACAGCAGGCGTTATGAAACCAGCGGTATTTGGAGGCTCCCATGGACTCACAGGAAATTTTACACTGGTGTATGGACATGCAGTCATCGAAATAAACCACAGTGCACATGTGCTCTGAAAAAGAAAAGAAACAAAGATTTCAGCACGGACAACAAGAGTGCTGGCACTCCGTTAAGTAATAGCAGCAGTTATTTTCCTAGTTCTCTTCTTGCTGATCAGCAAACGACAGAAATGAGAAGGAAAAGACCTCATTTGCTGACCGTGTTGACAGACCTCCACTTCAGACACAGAGGCAAAGACATGAAGGTTAGATCAGCTGCCTAACAACCATCTTTGAAGCAACATGGCTGCTTCCTAAAGTGATGTTTCTCCAAAGACATACTTCTCCAGTCCAGACAAGATTGAAAAATACTAGCTGGGCGGTGGTGGCGCACGCCTTTAATCCCAGCACTCGGGAGGCAGAGGCAGGCAGATCTCTTTGAGTTTGAGGCCAGCCTGGGCTACCGAGTGAGTTCCAGGAAAGGCGCCAAAGCTACACAGAGAAACCCTGTCTCGAAAAACCAAAAAAAAGATTGAAAAATACTGCCCTAAGGTCATCCTGAGAATTTATACTAAAGCAAGTAATCCAAACGACGCAGAGTGGCCAATATGCACCAGCAGTAGCTGTCACTAAGAAGATTGCCTAGGTCTGCTCTCCCACAGGATGGTCACGTTTTTAACTCTGAAGGTTGTTAATCCCACGTGGCTGCTTAGCTAAGATATAACACAGCACAAAACAAACCAAAGAGAGTAAAGATGATTAACAGAGAGTGTATGACCAAAGGTTAAAGTTTTTTATTCCCCAAGAGGGAAGAGCATGCGGCTGCTGTTTTGGAGACAGGGTTTCTTGCTTATACAGCCAAGACTGGTCAAGAAACTCCTGTTGCTCCTGCTTCAGCCATCTGATCCTAAGGTCACATGTGCCACTCTGTCCGGGCGGGACTTAGAGAACTAATGAATAGAGGGACAGCCTAGCAGAAATCACTGGACTTGTGCTAAGGGGAATAAAAGGCAAAGCTTCCGGTNGCTGAAGGATGAAAGCCTTGGAGATGAGTATAGTATCCATGGGAACAGGGCAAAGGCCCAGGCACAGCAGCACACACATGCTATCCCAATATTTGGTGGCTGGAGCAGGAGGATCATGAGCTCAAGGCTAACCTGGCGACACAGTGAATTCAAATACACATCAAACTTGGTCAAAGAAAGAAACACAGAAAAAAAAAAAACTAGTGGGATAGTTCAGTGGGTAAAGTACTGGCCATGCGACCTTGTTCAATCCCTAGAACCCACCCTACAGAGCTCCACAGATGTGTACCCCTCATCAGATATACACAGTAATAATAATAATTCTTGATTTCAGAAATGAAGAAACCTGGGAAGTGGTTAAGCACTGAAGCAGTGAAGCCAGAAGGACTAGCAGTGAGAAGTCACTTGTGACACTCAAGTTACCACGTGACTAGAACCTACGAAACTCATTTCATCTGACTTTATTCAATGTNTAGCTACTGAACACCTACCATGGGCTAGCCATCTCAGACTCAAGAGTAATCAGAGTCCAAAGAGCTAGGCAGAAAAAGTAAACCCATTAGTTAAAAACAACTATGAATTGAGCAGTCTGTAAATCCTAGGAGGAGGAAGAGGCTGACTCTCTGAGGAAGAGCACCGAGGAAAAACTTAGCTCCGTTTTTGTATTTCCAGAAACTGGTTCCTTCTAACACTGTCATGAATTTAAGTAACCTCTGAGCAAAACTTATGAATAATACATATCTATGATGTTCATTACATTTTAATATGAAGAAATAGCAGCAAGGCATTTTATCATCACATTCTACACATTTCCAATCTTTCCCAGAGCCTAGCATTTGATTTATCAAGCAACTTAACCTGAAACGAGGTTAAAGTCATAACAAAACTGCTTTGCTTTGATTGTTAACACGCAAAGTTCCATTTTATATTAGTCAGATTATAATGGAAGGTAAAAGAGGAGTTCAAATGATAGTGTCTACACATACTCCATTTAAGGCTTTAAAAAGACACAGCTGCAGCTGGG
>LZPO01075898.1:432436-444919 GCA_001675575.1 Neotoma lepida
TACATAACTCAACCAGATGGTTAAGCTGGTCTCTTGGCCCCCAGGCTGCTCCTCTCTTCCTCTTACTCCCCATCTCTCCTCTCATGGTACTGGTTAGTCGCCAGTCATGTTCAGCTGGTCTC
This sequence comes from Neotoma lepida, assembly GCA_001675575.1. Classification (NCBI taxonomy): domain Eukaryota; kingdom Metazoa; phylum Chordata; class Mammalia; order Rodentia; family Cricetidae; genus Neotoma; species Neotoma lepida. The sequence continues at coordinate 432,559 of LZPO01075898.1, forward strand.
TTCCCTCTGCCTGCTTTCTCTCTTACATCTACAACGAAAATCTTCTCCAGACTTTAGGAGTGGTCCTGGCCTCCTCCTTTGATTTCATCCTTTCATTCAGATCTATCACTCCAGCGCCTGTCTGCCTGTCTGCCTGTCTGCCACCATGCTCCTTCCACGGTGATGGTCACCGCCTCTAACCCTCGGGAACTGTGAGCCTCCAAATTAAATGCTTTCTTTTGTAAGTTAACTTGGTCATGGTGTTTAGTCATAGCAACAGAAAAGTAAGTAAAACTCTGTGTGTGTGTGTGTGTGTGTGTGTGTGTGTGAGAAATAGAGAGAGAGAGAGACTATACTTTGTTCTCACTCATTCCTCTTCCCAAGAGCCTATAAAGCACCTCCTCACTGCTCCAGCATGTTCTTTGTTCCCTCAGTTAGCCTCTCTTTTGCTTCACTATTACGTGTACTCCATTATGCTCTCCATTTTTCACTTCCCGTAGGTATCTTCTTTTCTCTCCCAATTTTGTTTCTAGCTTCATCATCCACAAGCACACACACATGCACACATGTGTGTGTGCACACACACACACTCATGACCATGCCTAGTTTAGTGCTCCTTTTTAAAGTCTAACTCAGTATTTCTTTTAATGGTTTATTTACTTGATTTCTAGAGACAGGATCTTACTTCTAGAGACAGGATCTTACTACAGCTCAGACTGGCCTTGAATCCATGCTTCTCCTGCTCAGCCCCTTGAGGGCTGTGACTAAAGGTATGTGGTATCATGCTCAGCTTCAGACCCAAGTATTTCTGCTGCCTCTTAGCTTAAAGGAACAGCACAGGGACCAGTGAGATGGCTCAATGGACAGACACACTTGCCACTGAGACTGACATGCACAAGCATACCAACTTCTCAAGGTTGTCAAGTGGGTAGGGCTCACAAGATGGCCCAGCAGATAAACACTCTTATACACAGNTCTGAGCACCTCAGCTTGATCTCCTGCATCCCACAGGGTGGCAGAANAGAACCAACTTCTGAGGTTGTCCTCTGACTTCCAAATTCACACACCTGCACACAATAGACAAACAAACAAATCCAGTCCAACAAAAAAAAACAAAAACAAAAACAAAAAAATACAGTCCAAATGTATTTCCATCACACAAAAACTTAACTGTCAATGGTTTTGTTTCTGACTTGGGGACAGAAGGTTTCACCAAAAAGTAGCCTCGTCAACTATAACACTAGTTATCAAGTGTCCATTTTACTTGTATATTAGTAACTTTTTGAATAATCAGATTTCAAAAGGTAGGTATGGTTGGCAATCTTCAGGTAAAGGATATGTTGGACTATAAGGATGAAAATGAGCAATGATGGTTATTGTGCCTTTAGGTGAAAATCAGAAAAAAAAAATTAGTAGAGAGACAGCTCAGTAGTTCAGAACACTGGCTGCTCGCTCGTCCAAAGAATCTGGATTCCACTCCCAGTATCATGTAGCAGCTCACAACTGACTCCAATTCCAGATCCAGGGGATCCAACAGCCTCTTCTGGCCTCCATGGGCACTGTACCCAATGTGGTGTACAGACATACATGCCAGCACCCATACACAGAANATAAAAATATATGTTAGAGAAATGAAGAGGAAAAAAGAATCAATTCTCTCTTTCTCCTTTGGTAGTAGGTAGTATAATCTCACCTCGGGCCTCAGACATGTTAGACATGTGCTTTACCAGAGCCCCGTCCTTCCATCTTCTTTTTCTTATTTTGATCATTTACTTATTTATTTTATAAAGACAGGAAGGCATTACACTCATTCCTTAAGCCCATGCATGCCTTGAATTTGTGATCCTCCTGCCTCAGCCTCTGGAGCAGCTGGGATTACAGGCCTTTGCCACCAGTCCTGGGTTCTGAGAAGCTGTCTTTTTGAAGGGAGTTNGAGAAGAAAGATTGTTAGACAAACTGTATGATGGCACACACAACTGAGGCAGAAGACAAGGGCTGTGCCCTAACTCAAGCCCTCTCAGAGCCTGTACCCACCACAGAAAGGGGACAGTTTCAACCTAAAGGGAGGGCAGCCACAGTCTGCAAAGGTCTGTAAAGGAACCTAACGGAAGGTTGCTGCCTCAAGAAGGGACACCACCAAACAATCAGAACCGAAGATCTAGATTTTATCCTCCGAAGTAAAGAGAAACTGAATTAAAAAATAAGGTCATACTGTGAGTGCACAGTGGCTTTTGTTTGTTTTATTTTGTTTTGTTTCTGTGTCAGGGTTTTGGCCTTGAGCTCAAAATCCTCTTGACTTAGCCTCCTGAGTGACAGGATTACAAACATTCCCCATCACGATCATTTTTGTATGTAAGTTTTCTTTCTAAGATACAAATGACAGTATTCTTATGAACATACTTGTGCATCTGGCTTTTAAAAAAATTCAGCATATTTCTCAGATGTTTTTTAGAAAATCATGTTTATTAAAGAATATAAAAGGAAACACTTGGGCTGGAGAGGTGGCTCAGAGGTTAAGAGCACTGACTGTTCTTCCAGAGGTCCTGAGTTCAATTCCCAGCAACCACATGGTGGCTCACAACCACCTGTAATGAGATCTGGTGCCCTCTTCTGTATACATAATAAATAAATCTTTAAAAAAAAATTTAAAAAAAAGGAAATACTCATTTAAAAATTAGATGGCAGAAAGATTTCAAAACAATAACAGCAACAATAAAATCCTCCATTTCTGGGCTGAAAGATGGCTCAGTGGTTAGGAGCACTGGCTGTTCTTGCAGAAGACCCAGGTATAATTCCTATCACCTACACAGAACCTCACAACCATCTTAACTGCAGTTCCAGGTGATCCAACACCCTCTTCTGGCCTCCAGGCACCAAGCACATATGTCGTTCACAGCCAAATACACAGGCAAAACACCCATACAGATAAAAATAAATAAATAAATAAGATTAAAAACTAAAAAAAATTCTCTATTGATTCCCCACTCGTACACTTCCTAATCTACTTAAACTATTTTTACATAACTGTATACAAGTAATACACTCTAATTCTCTATATACTTATCTTATGCAGTGCTTATTTACATATATGGTACACTTTGTGCTGAGGAGGGATCCTCAATTGAGAAAAATGCCTCAATAAGATGAGGCTGTACAGTCCCCCCTCCCCCCCCAAAAAAAAACAATAAAAAAAAGAGGCTGTAAGCAAGACTGTTTGGCATAGTCTTAACTGGTGGTTGATGGGGGAGGGCCCAGATCACTGTGGGTGGTATCACCTGGGCTGGTGGTCCTGGGTTCTATAAGAAAGCAGGCTGAGCAAGGCAGGAAGACCAAGCCTATAAGCAGCACCCCTCCATGGCCTCTGCATCAGCTCCTGCCTCCAGGTTCCTGCTGTGTGAGTTCTGTCCCAACTCCCTTCAGTGATAAACTCTTGATGTGGAAGAGTAAGCCAAATACACCCTTTTCTCCCCCAGGTGCTTTGGTCATGGTGTCACATCACAGCAATGACAATCCTGACTAAGANACACTCACATCGTTTAGAGTCAAAGCTCCCATGATTTTAGAAAGAAATTCTGGAAACTGCACACCAACTTACCCACACAGTCACAGCACTCATCCCACAGGGCCCCCAGGCACAGCATGCACTCCTTACAGCAGGGGCAGCTTCCTTCTCCAGGCCGGCACTGACAGAGCTCCTGAAAATAAGACAGAGTTTAAAGACCAAATCCCAAATGAGCAGAGATATCTAAAACTCTCTGAGCAAAACCACAAGCCTCAGTATTTTCATTTATAAAAATGTATTCCTGATGCACTTTTGATTCAACAGCATCATTTACAGGAACATAACTACTTCCAATGTCAAGTAGGTTTTTATTTCCTTTGGAGTTGTACAATGAACAAAGATTTTTTTACTTTACTTTAAAACATAACATTTTCCTTCATAACCCACAACTTTATATCACCTCAATACAAAATTCAGCGCAAGAATGAAACCTTTTCAGCGACTGCCTTCACTGTCTAAGATATCTAAAGGAAAAGCCAACTTCTAAAGGGAGCTGTGGTCATCAACATAGGAAATGTGGCTAAAACATCCTCTAGGGCCTGGGAGATGGCTCAGTAGTTAAGAGCACTGGCTTGTCCAGAGGCCCATGTTCAATTCCCAACACCTACATGGCAGCTCACAACCATCTGTGACCTCAGTTAAAGGGGAGCTGACATACTCTTCTGACCTCCACAGTTTACACACACACACACACACACACACACACACACACACACACACACACACAGAGCACATATGCATTGTGGCAGTTTGTCTTAGTTAAGGTTTCTACTGCTGTGAAAAGACACCATGACCACTGCATTTTTTTGTTTGTTTCTTTTTGTTTTCAAGACAGGGCTTCTCTGTGTAGCCCTGGCCATCCTGGAACTAGCTGTGTAGACCAGGCTGGTCTTGAACTCACAGAGATCTGCCTGCCTCTGACTCCTGAGTGCTGCAGGCATGAGCCACCACCACCCAGCCCACAGCAACTCTTACATTTTATTGGGGTGGCTTGCTTACAGTTTCAGAGGTTCAGTCCATTATCATCATGGTGGGGAGAATAGCAGTGTGCAGGCAGACAAGGTGCTGGAGCTGAGAGTTCTACATCTTACCAGAAGGCATCAGAAAGTTGACTGACTTACACTGAGTAAAGCTTGAGAAAGAGACCTCAAAGCCCACCCCCACAGTGACACACTTCCTCCAATAAGACCACACCTCCTAATAGTGACACTCCCTTTGGGGGCCATTTCCTTTCAGACCACCACACAGTTCAATGTAATTGGTCCCCATAAGCTCAAAGGGAGTGGCGCTATTAGGAGGTGTGGCTTTGTTGGTGTAGGTATGGCTTTGTATGGAAGTATGTCACTGTAGGGGTGGGCTTTGAGGTCTCATATATGCATATATGCCTAGTGCCTCAGTTCACTTCCTATTGCCTGAGCAAGATGTAGAACTCTCAGCTGCCTCTCCAGCACCATGTCTGCCTTCATGCCACCATACTTCCCACCATGATGATAATGGACTGAACCTCTGAACTGTAAGTCACTCATGTTTTCTTTCATAAATATTTTCCAAGAGTTGCCTTGGTTAGCTTGGCATGGTGGTGCATGCCTCTAATCCTAGCACTTGAGAGGCAGTGGTAAGTGGATCTCTGTGAATTAAAGGCCAGCCGCTGTTACACAGAGAAGCCCTGTACTGAAAAGAAGAAAAACAACAATGTGGTGATATTTTGTTTGTGCTCTAACAAATAAAGCTTGCCTGGAGATCAGAGGATAGTGCCAGCCACTAGTTAACCATAGAGGCCAGGCAGTGGCAGCACACATCTTTAATTCTAGCCCTTGGGATCTCATGCCTTTAATCCCAGCACTAGGGGAGGAGGAAACAGGCTGCATGGAGAGAGGAAGTGATAAGGTCGGGTGAAGACTGGAGCTCGGCCCCTTTCAGTCTGAGGATTCCTGGTCTTTCTAGTGGCTGCTGCTCTGCTCTGATCTTTCAGCATTTACCCCAATATCTGACCCCAGGTTTTTATCATTAAGACCAATTAGAATTTGTGCTATACAACAACAACAACAACAAAAGAGTTGCTGTGGGTCACGGTGTCTCTTCACAGCAACAGAAATCCTAAGACATACATAAACACAAGAAAAAAAAAAAAAACCACCAATATCCTTTTAAAATTGTTACTTTGGAATCTGGCCACCACAGGTACCAGACAGACAGACAGACAGACACACACACACACACACACACACACATCCACGTGCATGCATTGTGTACAGACATACACATAAAACACCCCTTACAATTGTTAGTGTAGTGGTACATGCCTGTATAGTTCCAACCCTCCAGAGGCTGAGCTAGGTGGATTGCAATTTCAAGGCCAGCCTGGGCTACATAGCAAGACTTGGTCTTAAACAAATAAAAACAGAGATCAAATAGCAAGGGCCAGTGATGTTGCTTGGNAATAAAAACACTTGCCTAGCATGAGCAAGGTCCTGGGTTCAATCTCCAACACTGCAAACCCAAAAATACTCTGTGAGGGCTAAAGGCACAGCTCAGGAGTGGAGTGCTTGCCGAGCCAAGGCAAGGTGTGGCGTTCCACCTTCCGTGCACAACAGAGTTTTATTCTTACTGATACACTCAAACAGTGTGCTTGTCGTGGAAGATTACTTATAAGATAGTAACAAATATTCTCCCTCTTTGGACTGTGAATTCATGATCACTCCAGTTGTGGGGCAGAGGCTTTAAATTGAATCCATCTTCTGGGCTAGGATGGNAGCCTAAACACAGCCTGCATGTGATGCAGTGAGAAAATGAGAAAAGCTAGGATAACAGAGAATGCACTCCTTCAAATAGACAGACTGAAAGAACATCAGGAGTAAAGGGGACAAGAGGACAGCTGGAGCAGATGACCAGCAGGAGAGCAACTCAGAGGAGAGGAACCCCAGCTCCAGCCACAGCCTCCTAATGAGGAGGACACAGGGGAAGCCCAGCTCCAGCCAGGGCCTCCTAATGAGGAGGGACACAGAGGAACCCCAGCTCCAGCCATGGCCTCTTAATAAGGAGGGGACACAGAGGAAGCCCAGCTCCAGCCACAGCCTCCTAATGAGGAGGGACACAGAGGGACCACAGCTCCAGCCATGTCCTCCTAATAAGGAGGGGACACAGAAGCCTCACCTAAGAGGCAAGCCAGCCATCCTGATAAAAAGACTATGGACTCAACCCAAAGACAAGCCTTGAATCCACTCAGGCATTTTCATGAGACCAAGACTCCTCTGCATGATGAGTTGGCAATCAAGAGGAGACCTGGCCATTCTGTCACTCTCCAAGCCTCAGGGGACTGCAGCCAAACCATCCTGAGATTCTTTAAGACTGAGTTGTCCTAGGTGCCTGCTAAGGATCAGTCACAAGTCAGAAAACTAAGGATCAACCTGCCTGAAGGGTGAAGAACAGCGACAGGTATCTGCTGTTTGATGAGGAGTCCAGGGGCAGGACTGGGCACTGGAGGACACAGTGTAGGCCAGTAGCCCCTGGTAGCTAGGCACAGACCCCATCACCTGAGGCCACCTGTGGAGTCTGAAAAAGGCTAGTAAGGGTGCCAGCTGCCAAGCTCCACAGGTGACTTCAGGTGAAGACNTAATAAATACTTACACAGAGTTTAGACCATTCCTTGGGGGCTGGTGAGATGGCAGAGAGAATAAACACACTTGCCAACAAGCTGAAGACCTGAGTTCAATCCCTGGGACCCACATGAGAGGAGACACAACTCTAATAAGTTGTCTTCTGGCTTCCGCATGGACACCATGGTGTGTGTGTGTGTGTGTGTGTGTGTGTGTGTGTGTGTACATACAAATAAATAAACGTAATTTAAAAACTTAAAGTATTACTTGATACTATATAACCCCTGATTCTCTACATCAATACTAGTTAAAAAATTTAGACACAGGACAGAAATCATCTGTTAAGTTCATCTTATTACATGTCTAAATGCCTAGGGCCAGCCCATAATCATGATGTGGCTTTTTCATCCACAACACTGATTTTCCTTATTTTTCTTTGCTCTAGAGTCTAGACTCTCAACTATTACACAGCATCTTCAATGTCTGGCAGTTGCACTACTTTCTGACTAGTTCATTTAGTTGACATATGCTTCATGACCAATACATTTGAACTTGTATGTCGTGGATTCTGCAGAATTCTGCATACTGAGGCTGTAGTTCTGATATGCAGACATCAAGAGGCACTGCTAGGCCTGTTAGAAGTGACATGNAGCTCATGCAGAGTGCATGCTTAGCCTGTGCAGCTTAGCAAGCATTGTCCTAGTGCGTCAAAAAGGAAACAGCAGAACCAACACAGAAACCTAATACAATGTAGAAACAGAACGCTGTGAAATCAAGCTTTCTAGAAATCTCGGAAAACAAGAGTTATAAAGCTTTGTAACTTGTTCCTCCATAGAATCCGAGTCCTGCCTTTGGATCAAGAGAACACTCTCTGAACATACATACATACATACATACATATATAAAGTATTTAAAGACCATCAAGCTAATGTTGATTTCTTGGTTTTCAGTTTTTTTGGGGGACACAAATTACTCAAGAGTCAGAGAATCTGAGCTTGCTTTACCCAGCAGGGCTGCATAATGGGATGATTTGGCCACGGGCGTGGTTTCCAGGTGTTTGGAAGGGTCTGCACTTGGCTGTACATTGTGCTTTGATCTTGATAGGGGGAGGTCTTTTGCCTCTCACCTTGGCGTTGTACAAAAAGCTCTTTGGAATAAAGCTCTAGGAGACTGGGTATTGACCCAGGCCCTCCCGAAGCTATCCTGTGTCTGTCTTTCTTATTATCTCTTTCTATCTTTCTACCTAATACTTCCTCATTCCTCTCTCCTCCACCCAAGAACCCTTCGAAAGGTGGGAGCAGGTCGGAGCTGGTCTCCCACAGGCCCCCACAAGTTTTATAAAAACTTGATCAAAGACATAAAACTTCTTTTAAATACATATATACATTTATACATACTCCTTTACTTTCTTAGTTGCTTATAAATTATTGCTTAGGCAAACTGCGAGAAACAAACTAAAAAACTAACCAACTTTTTAAAAAATACAGTGCCAGGCTGGAAAGATGGCTCAAAAGTTAAGAGCATTCCTTTTCTTGCAGAGGGCCTGGGTTCCATCCTAGTACCCACATGGTGGCTCATAACCACCTGTAACTCCAGTTCCAGGGACATGATGCCTCTTCTGACCTGTATGTGCTCCTGCACTCACAAGGTGCACAGATACACACTTAGGCACACACACACACACGTAAAATAAATATTAAAAAATATATAGTGCCTTTCATACAGCTTACAAATGGTAGCTTACATTATATGAATTTGCATATACTGTGCTAAATAATATCAAATCAGTGCCTCCCATTAGAGAAATGTTGGCATATATCTGTGTGTGGACATGTGTGTGCACGTGTAACTCCAAGTGTCTTCCTCAATTGCTCTCCATCTTATGCACTGAGGCAGAATCTCCTGCTGGGCCACAGCTCTTGGTCTCTGCTCATCTGACTAGTGAGCTTGCTTCTGCTTCCACCTCCTGCACACTGGGACTGCAAGCAGGCCACCACACACACACGGGGGATCCGAATGCCAGTCTTCATGCTTAGGGCAAGGGCTTAACTCACCGATCTATCTCCTCATCCCTCCAATGCATATCTAACAAAATAATGACTATATAACACCCTGATATAAAAAATAAGCATATTCTATTATCAAAACCTGTGAAAATATCTTGCATGACAGTACATCCTTGTGCCAAAACTCAGAAAACAGCCCTTAACCCTCTTCTTATCTCTCCTGCACCTTGTCAACTTCCTCNTTATTTTATGGTCCTTGTTGCTGTTTCAACAGGGTGCACTGTGTGAGGCTGCCCTGAGTGATAGGATTCCANATGTGTACCACGAGGCCCTGTTCTTGATTACCTCCTTCAAAAACTTCATTAGCCCACTTCTTAAAACATAAATGTATTTGAAAATCCTCCACTTCTTAAACAGAAAAAAATGACAAGAGTTAAAATGTGGGATTTTCTTTGAACTGGGTTATTTATATATTTTACCAACTTCACTATGAATAAACTTGAGCGCTGCTTAGTCAAATGGAACATGTGACCAAACCAAACACAACATTCACAGAAGCCCAAAAAAGAAAGTGACTCAAAGCTTCCAATTACTTCTGTGGCCACATTCCCCAAAGTCTTCAGTCGGGTCTGTTTAAACAGTGTTGTATACGCACTGCCTCACGTCTCATAAAGCTCCAATCAGGGCAGACTATCCTCATGTTTCAAATGAGAGTATAAAATGCACATAACATTCAATTAGCAAGTGGCTAGGATTTGACTCTGGTTTGAGTTAGACATTACTGTTTCATACAGTTTCTTTCTGACTAGCATTTCAGTAACTAATTATTAGTCTTTCTTAGAGAAAAAAAATCAACCAGTCCTCAGGTGAAATCTTCAAGTCATTTAAGCACAGTCACTACTGGACTCAATCACAAGTGCTTGCCCAAGCTCAATCACTGTTGGTAAAGGTAAAACAGGTATTACTAGAGATTGTAATCCAGCACTTCATTCTTCCATGGTTTCAGATGGTTAATGGCAACATCATCTGTTTTCCAAGTGGAAAGGCTTGGAGAAAGTGCAGATGACCCTAGTTCACAGTGACATTGTGATTCTGACTCAGAGTCAGGACACATCACAGTTGTTCTCTGGGTGAAGGATCCCATTAGGTGTTCATAAAATTTGGTGACCATACTGTTTAGTAATTTTATAACAGAAAAAAAGAAAATTACACTAAATGAAAAACTAAAATGTAACAGAAAAAAAGAAAATTACACTAAATGAAAAACTAAAATGTAACAGAAAAAAAGAAAATTACACTAAATGAAAAACTAAAATGTATGCTTCAGTTATCCTCCGTTAACCAGCAGCAGGGTCTAGTGAGAATGTGGCTAACTTCTTAAAAAGTTTAAATGAAAGGAAAACAAGCAGGGTAAAAATTTTGGGAAAAAGTCTAATCATTCAATTTTCTAAAATGTGCATACATGTATGTGGCCACATGTGGCATGGCATGCATGTGGGGGGCAGACGACAGCCACCAAAATCACACTCAGGTCATCAGGCATATACCATGGGGAGGTGAACGCCTTTACCCACTGAGCCATTCACCAGCTCAAGTCTACTCATTTAATATACTCTAAGTGCAGATATGGACACTGNATTCATATTGCATGGTTTTATTTATATGACATCTGACAAGCAAACTGTAAAACAGGGAAACTGAACCAGGCTTGGGAGCACGTATCTTTAATCCCAGCACTCTGAAAGGAAGACCCAGGAGGATCAAGAGTTCAAGGCTAGCCCTTGCTACACAGCAAGCTGAAGACCAGCCAGAGCCACATAGAGCCTTTCTTAAAAGACAAAGCATAAACCACACAAAAAAGCAGGGAAATGGGATGGGCAGGAGAAGACCAATACAGGAAAAGATGTTTGCAAGAGAAGACTCCCTAGTGTAAACAAAAATCTTATGGTGTAACAGGTCAGTAAATGAAGCAAGAGATTAACACAGCATCTCACTTGTGCTAAGGAAAATCAGGAGAGTTACTTGTTAGCTGTGGTGGTTTGAACGAAAATGGCCCCCANAGGCTCATAGGGCCTGGCATCATTTTAAAGGATCAGGATCAGTGGCCTTGTTGGAGGAAGTCTGTCACTAGGGGTGGACTCTGAGGTCTCAGAAGCTCAAGCCAGTTCTCTCCCTGCTGCCTGCAGATCCAGATGTACAACTCTCAGCTCCCTCTCCAGCACCACGTCTGCCTGCATGCTGCCAGGCTTCCTGCCAGAATGATAATGGACTAGACCTCTGAACTGTAAGCAAGGCCCAATTAAATGTTTTCCTTTATAAGATTGCCATGCTCATGGTGTCTCTTCATACTCTAAGACATTAGTATACTGCAAATAACAAAGCTTTAAAGCCAACTAAACTACTTCTATTTTTTTGTTGTTGTTGTTTTGTTTTGTTTCTCTGTGAAACAGTTCTGGCTGTCCTGTAGAACTCTCTCTGTAGAACAGGCTGGCCTCGAACTCACCGAGATCCCCCTGCCTCTGCTTCCTGAGTGCTGGGATTAAAGGTGTGAACCACTGCCTGGCTCACTATTTCTNTTTTTAACAAGGTAAACTATACTTTTAAAAGCCAAAAGCAGGGATGCAATGACCCTCAGCCATGGCTTGCTGTCCCATGTAAGGTGGCGCACCTGTAATTCCAACTCCAGGCTATCCGGCACCCTTTTCTGGCCTCTGCAGAACCCTTACACACATACATAAACACATACACATAAATAAAAATAAAATAAATCCTTAAAAACAAATGGCTAAAACATTGTTTCTTTTCCTCTAGTGCTGGTAGATGAACCCAGGGCCTTGGGCATGGCAGGCAAAGTGCTCTACCAGCAAGCTATAACTCCTGCCTATGAGAGCTAGAATTAAGAACAAAAAGTATTTTGAAATTTGAACTTGTTTCAGAAAAATTATAATGTAATAACTAAATTAATTTCACACTAAAAAGTAGGCTATTAATTTAGCACCGAGAAGTACAAATAAACTTTCAGAGAGCNAATAAACTGCTAAAATAAAGCCATTATAGATCTCTGAATAGAAGTTTGGATGTTTTCATGAAATATGCTCACATCATCCTAAAGATGACCATGTGTAAGCCAAAAGTACTTACAACTCAGTGAGCTTTTCCCATTCTTAACACACACACACACACACACACACACACACACGACTCTCTCCAAAGGCCCA
>LZPO01075898.1:470682-484311 GCA_001675575.1 Neotoma lepida
CCATCTCTAACTTCAGTTCCAGGGGATCTGGTACCCTCTTCTGACAGACATACATGCAGGCAACACACCTACACATCCCAACCCTCAAATCTCCACTTCTTAAATGTTTTACCTAACAAAAGAGAAAAATATAGACACTTTTGTTGCATATTAGAATAAAGTGACTCTTGTGAAAAGCTCTTGGATGAATTTCATGCTAACTGTTGGCACATCTTGGCTCTTTGGCAGATACACGCTCCAGGACAGTATGCATATGGGTTGAGCTCAACACAAAAATCATAAAATTGCTTTAAAAATTTAAAGTATCTTTTTTTGTGATTAANCAAAACAAAACTCAATAACCTCAACTGTATGGTTCTCGAGTGAGATCTTTGTAGATGGCATGTTACAATGCCAGAATGGTTGGACATGCCTGTGGGAACCTGTCTCTTTAAGAAAATGAACCAGCAGTGAATGCTGCTATAGGTAACCTTGAAACTGAAAGTCAAACTATGGAAAATCTGTCCTTGGACAGAAATTCCAACACTTAGGGTGTTTCAGAAACAAATGAGAAAAGCCACACTTCTGAGGTTTCTGCAGACTAATTATAATTTTCGTGGCTGTGTAATGCCTTATACCAAGTTAAAGTTTTCACGGGCAATCCCAAGTCCCTGTAATAGCTAGTTACTGTCATCTTGGCATCTAGATCCTAGCACCCTTTTTTTGATGACTGGGAGGTATTGCCTTAGTAGACTAGTAGCTTCCACCAACCCGAAAGCTAAGAATGTCAATCAGATGGCATTGGGAACCTATGGCAGACTCCCCTACTTAACTTTAACCCACCTAACCTGATGTCCTCAAATATGTTCGGTGAGTGCATTGATTTATGACCTTCTTATGTTCTGTGACTATAAAGAGTTGACATTAACCATTTCTCCTGTGAAACAAGTCATTTGGGCGCTTGAACCCACACTCACAGGAGGACAGAGTTGGTCGTATCTGGAGACTTCTCTACTTTGGAGAGCTGTTTTGCATTGACAATACCAAGTGTGGATTTACATGTAGGCCTGAGAGTGCCATGGCACACATGTGGAAGCCAAAGAATAATTAATGGGAGTCTATTCTCTCTTTCCACCATGTGCATTCCAGGAATTGAACTCAGGTTGCTAGGCTTGGAGGCAGGCACCTTTACCTGCACAGCCATGTCACTGGCCTCAAGTGTGAACTTTTGATGTTACATAGTGAAATGTGTCAACATTTGAATGTCTATCTGTATCACTGAACTGGTTGGTATTCTTCATATAATCAGGAAGTGACCGTTAGGAAAACATCACATAATGTTAAAGGAACAAACAACTCCTCCAACCTCCACCATCCCCAAAAGAAAAGCTCTAGGAAAACTGTCCTCCAGGCCTGAACACTGACATGATCATCAGCTCTTGGTCACAGCATGGCTTCCAGCTGTTTTCCCTGATGCTCACATCTCTCCATAAAATCACCAGCACAAGAGAATGAATTATGCCAGGTGATACATACATCACATGGAGGTGTGTACAGCACACAAGGCTGACTAAAGCTCAGCCTATAATGATAATGTGGCCACAGAAATAAAGCACTAAAATGGAGGAGGAGGAGGAATAAGGAAGCTAGTCACTAAGAAAATGGGAATGGCAAGTCATATAATGGATAAAAAACATCCAGAGTCCATATCCGACAAAAGACTGTTATGAATAACATAGAAAAGACTACCAACAAATCAAAAGACGGCTCAGAAAGAAATGAGAAAAATGCTTGATTACTTAAAAAATAAAATGAGATCAGGTGTGGTGGCGCACACCTTTAGTCCCAGNACTTGGGAGGCAGAGGCAGGGGGATCTCTGTGAGTTCGAGGTCAACTTGGTCTACATAGTGAGTTCCAGGACAGCCAGGGATACACAAGAGACCCTGTCTCAAAACAAAAACAAAACTAACAACAAAAAAAAAAAATCAAAAAAGCCAAAATGACATGTATAAATAGCTTCAATAAAGCTCAACTTCATTCCTAGCTGCTGGAGGAATACAAACTAAAAACTCAAGGTTTTATCCATCCACTGAATTGGCTAAAACTGACTAACGATGTTACTAGTCCCATTCCCCACCCCTCTGGTGCTGGAAGTAAGCCCAGGGCATCATGGATGCTAGACCCAGTAATACCAAGTATCAGAGAGGTTTCAGAGCAACTCATCTTTCACACAGGGCTGTATGGTCTAAATGGTGCATTCATTTTGGAGAACTGTCACTTTCTAATACAGATAAACACTAACCTGAGCTGTGACAAAATTTTACTTGACAGTAAATACCTAAGAGAAATAAAAAAGGAGCTCCACAGTGAAGGTTTCCATGTCCATAGGTTTATTCACAATATCCCAACTGTAAACAATCCGAACACTAAGAACACGAGAACACATTTGTACAATTACACTACTCGGTAAAAATTACTACTTGTTACTGATATACGAAACACATATGAATTCCAAAATCTGCTTAAGAAGGAAGGCAGACACAAGGTATATGCTACATGAGTTCACTTCCACGAAGTTTGAGACTAGGTAGGACTGACACAGAGTGAAGGCAAGCAGCCCACTGGCTGCCTCCTGGGGAAACAGCATGGACTGAGGCATGAGGGACTTTCTGGGGTGATGAAAACTTTTTGTGTTGATTTGGGTACTTGTAACAAGGTGCTACCCAACGGCTTACTTAGGTCTGGATTGTTTAAAAACTTAGATCTAAAGCAGAACCATTTTTTAAAACTGCTGAATGAGGGGTGACACAAGGTGACTATTAGTCTGTGAACCTATCCTAGGTATGTAACATCATTCTAAAAAGCGAGGGGGAAATTAGCTATGTAAAGGCTTTTTAACTGGTGCTAGTTGAAGATTTGGATAGAGTACCACTTTTAAAAACTTCACTTAAATAAACAAATGTGCTTTCTTAGGTTTGCATGTAATAACACTGATTCCCAATATGAGCAGAGACTATCTTTAGGAAAAAAAACGCATCATTTCCTCTGACAGAAGTATGTCTCATGATCAAAAATTATATTACTGTCAATATTGTATACATTTACTCACAAGAGAAACCTGGCCAATCTTCCAGCTGTACTTGCTACTTTTGTGCTAATACTTAAAATTCTAGTTAGAACGGTTTGAGTTAATGGGATTGTTTACTTTATATGGCTGAGTTTCTTTTATGAACCCTAGTTTTCATGATTGAACAAATTCTAGTTGACTATTTCTGTGGGCTCTTAAATTCCCTCTTAAGTAATACAAGACTTCCAAGAAGCCACTAAGATAATGAATTACAAGAAACTTTAGCTGGGCATGGTGGTGCACACCTTTAATCCTGGCACTTGGGAGGCAGGGGGAAGTGGATTTCTGAGTTTGGGAGGTTGGCATGGTCTACATAGGAAGTACCAGGCCGGCCACTGCTACATAGTGAGACCCTGTCTCAAAGACAAAAAAAAAGCAAAGAAGTTTTAACCATTAAACTTACATTAAACACACATCTCCAAAGATGATTATTTTTTGACTTCTTGCCTTAAGTATTTGAAACATTTGCTGATTTTATTGTTTTGAGACAGGGTATCACAACGGTTCATTCTGGCACTGAACTGTCTCCCAAATGCTGGGATTACAGGCATGAACCGTCTGCCTGGTGGGGGAAAAAAAAAAAAAGCTTTGTTTTGTTTTTTAATGGTGAAATGTTTCCTTTAACTAGTCAATAGCCTTTGTGTAAAATTTTGGGAATTTATATTCGAGAGCAGTAGAGGTAGAGTTTAACACATTGTTAACCTTTTGAAAAAGAGAGGAAACTATCTCACCCTGTGTTGTTTCTTGGGCCACTAGAATGCCAAGTGCCACTCAAATGAGGTGCATGGGGCTTTGGGAATTGTGCAGCATGCCTCCTACTTACAATTCATTTGTGAGGTCTTTCCTTACTCAGTTGATTTGAAAGGGATTGTTTTCACAAGANGAGTATTTCTGCAACCTTGCTGGAGGCCCAAGTAAACACTGGTGTTTCACTTAATTATACAGGAGTGGAACATTAAGTAAAAAACACTTAGCACACATTTCACTCTTATTTTTTCTATAAAAATATAACTCTTTATTAAATAACATGCACAAATATTAACTAGTCATTTATTAAACAGATATGATTTAGAACAAGACTTAAAGAAATACAAATACTTAGGTACAATTTAATATCTTGTTCATGATGTTTAATAGTTTAAAAAGAATCACTGATTAAATTCAGCATCCTTATTTTTCTTTGAGAACCCAAATCTTTTTAGGTGTATACTCCATTCTGAGATTTTTTTCCTCTAGTATCTTAGACCTTCAGAAAGTCTCTAACATCAAGAGTCTTAACTATGTACTAACTCACACATTTCCTATGAGGTGCAGTAACTTAGCTATCCTGACGGCGTACAGAGGAAGTGAGTAGTAGCAGAATTGTGGCAGAGGCTCCAGCTGTTTGAGCTACCATGAAAGAGTGAGCACTGTGGGCAGGACTAGAAAGCTGGGCTGACTGAGGGCTGCACCTGCCGGGGCCCTGCTTACTAGAAGCTGTTTTTCTTTTTCTCCCCCCTCCCCCAACAGCTTGTTCTGTTTGGTCAGTACCACTTCCCACACCTCCCCCACAGCTGAACTATCAGAACAAAACGCTCTACAGATTTACTCTTCTCTTGCTCTCTTGAACGTTTAATAATCCTGTTTAATTTTTGTAATTTGCCACATGAGCTCATCAAATTTCCTTTCTAGGATAAAGAATAAACAAACTTTGCATTAAGTTGTTTTTGTATTAAAAAGTATTGCTTTTATAAATTAGCTTCCAATGTTCCTAGCCTTAATAAATATAACTTCAACAAAAACCAGTGCTTCAAAGTCTACCCTGCCTTTCTGGCCCCATTTCTTCAATGAAAAGGCCAAAGTCTTTCATCTAAATTCCTAAGGAAAACTACATCCAACCTTTATTAAATCCTCGCACTGTGTATTTTTCACATGTGCTGCTTTATTGCGCATGCAGTACAGTAAGAATGAAAATATAAATTGATGTAAAAACTCAAAAATCCCTAAGCTTAATATGTACCTTTGCACTGAAAACCAAATATTTTCTTTTACTAGCTGGGATTTCCAACTTGTGCGCTTAATTTAAACCATTTAATTCATATTTTTTACCTTTCCCTATCAAAATAGGAAATATCCGGTATTATTTCATAATTCAAGACAGTATTGTGGCAGGGTTCACAAATATTTATCCTATTTATGATGATTTTAGATTAATTTTCCTTTCTAAATGTTTCACAAGTTCAGCAGGTTTTACCTAAAGTTTTCCTGATTATCTAATCTACATCACGTCATAGGCGAAATTGTTCTAAGTATATTGCTCATTATTTTACTGTAAAAAGCATACCAAATCTTATTTCAATTATGAAAATTTGCAAATTATACATTTTGCATCTTGATACAATGAAAAATACAATATAATAATAAAATCTTCATGAACATTTCAAGGACTGGAATATTCCTAAGTCTTCTATTTATTTTGACTACCAAGTATCTTATTTTGATTTGAGCATTCAATTGTTATTTTAAAAGTGCAAAGGCTATTAAGCTTAAAAGATTAAATTTAAGCAATGTAAGAAAGTTTACAATGATTTAACATGACCAATAAAATTTATTAAACATATTTACATATATTCACAGATTCTTTCATAGTTGAGTATTAAAATAGACATTTACAATTTCAGAATTTTCATTCAAAGGCATTGGTTGTTGTTCTCCAGTGAGACGAAAGAGAGCTCGTGCTTCTTTGATGACTAATTCTGATCAGTGTCCCACACAGAAAGTCCCCAGTTCTCTTGCAGGAAACTGGGATGAGAAGTCTCACACTGTCTCAGGTGTCAGTTACAGAAAGAGTTAAATTATAGAAAGCATGCAACACAACTAAGCCACCATCTTGACAGTTATGTGATGGACACAAGCTAGCTCAAACACATGCATGCCTATTTAAAGGTTCACTATCTGAACACACTGCTATTACACTCCAAAACGACAACTTTGGTCCAACAGAACAGACAATTTTACGGTCATCTCTGTGTACAGTTTTGAGGGCCGGTCCCTTGTATACATTGACCATTAATTACAAGATGTACAATATGTATAAAATAAGTTATTAAAAAGGAAGACAATATTAAAACTTTCAAAAAAGAAAACTGTACAATTAATTTACAGATAAAATAAACTGAAGAATTTTGTGCCAAGATTTTTCTTCCATATTAGAAACTATTTGGTAGGGATTGGATCTTTGAGTTTACTCATGTACTTTTAATAAAACCTGCAAGAGATCTGAGTACTTGTGGTTAGTTATCTTGTTACTTGGAGTGCTAACAACTTCCAGCGCTGTTAACAGGTTTTCTCAACTTTTTAAAGATCTACTCAGCTTGCCAACATGTTCTAATGCAATAGTTACCTTTGATGAATATAAATAATAATTTTCTGTTAGAAACTGTATTTGGACCTAAGATCCAAAATATTTTTCTTTATTTTTATAAAATGACAGTGTTCACTACATAACCAACTTAGTTAACTTCACTAACAACTGTAAAGGCGTATTATCAGGGTTTTTCTTAAAAGGCAGTATTCCACAGTATAACTCTTGTATCGTTAGAAGATACCAACGCAAGTACCAACTGCTATATAGGAGTCAATTCAAAATCATCGTTAACATCAACAAGGGGAACGTAAAACTCCTGGATCTCATAAATACTGATAGACTTATAGGTGGCAGGATCGAGTTCCTGGAGTTTGAGCTGCCATTCTAGTCTCTGGACGGCATTTAAAGCTGCAGCTTCGTGTTGCTGCCTCATTAAAAGACAGGTCTATTTAAAAGAAGAGAATTGATTAATCTGTTATATTTGCTGTTTCAAATTAATCTCACCCACCATTTTGTTAGGACCGAGACAGATACACAAGGGGTAAGAAACAGTTCACATTACAAAGCCTCCTCTGTCCTCTGTCACACCAATGTGCCCCTCCTTCTGGGTCTGCCACTTCATATTCATCTTTTCAATTTGGGCTTGCTAGTATTCTTTAAAATTATAAGATTTCAAATTATCCAAAGAAGTCTAAAATCTAGACAGAAATGCTTTGAAGTTTCAAGTCAATTGGGGCGGTAAGATCTTGCTCCGGAGCCCAGGCTGGCTTCCAACTTGTAGAAATGTTCCTGTCTTAGTATCCCAAACAGCTAGGATTACAAGTGCGCAACTAGGCAAAATATATTTGTTTTATCATTCTATTCCTCTTATGTTAGAGCTATAACCAGACAGGTATATTGGATAATGAGTACAAAGACATACAAAACTACTGTTCCTGTGGCACTTTGATATTTTATGTATCACAGCAGTTCTTTTTTTGAAGTAATTTTATTTATTTATTCGTTTAATTTCTATGTGTGTTGGTATCTGGCCTGCATGTNTGTCTGAGGGAGGGAGTCAGATCCTCTGAAACTGGAGTTATAGACAGTTGTCAGCTGCCATGTGGGTGCTGGGAATTGAACCTGGGTCCTCTGCAGAGCAGCCAGTGCTCTTAACTGCTGAACCATCTCTCCAGCCCAGAGGTTCTTGCCTTAAAGATGTGTAAGTGTCTCTGTGCAACTATGTGCAGGTGAGTAAGTGCTTTTGGAGGCCAGAGGCATCAGATCCCTCTGAAGCTAGAATTATAGGTGGTTGTGAGTCAACTACAGGAAGAGGGAATTGAATTTAAGTCCTCTCCAAAAACGGTATGCACTCTTTGCCACTGAGACTTCTCTCCAGCTCTACTACAACAGTTCTTAAAATGGATTTGTGGTTTTTATTTCCTATTTTCCACCCATGGTTCACAGTGAATATTCATCACTAACCAATGTTTCTTTTTCTAATTATTTCTCACTTATTGGTGATTTCTAAGGACAGAGAAACATTAATTTAATTAATTTATTGTGTATGGGTGTTTTGTCTGCATGTATGCATGTGTACCATATGTGTGTCTAGTGCCTGTAGAGGCCAGAAGCCAAAAGAGGGTATTGGATCCCCTGGAATTACAGATCTTGTGAGCTACCGGGGGTGCTAGGAATAGAATCTGGGTCCCCTGTCAGAGTAGTAAGAGCCACTGCTGAGTGGCTGAGCCACTGCTCCAGTCCCAAGTGAAGCATCCATTTACCCTGGTCTAAAGGGAGGCAGCTCAGGGGGTAGAGGACTGGCTTGGCAAGCACTTGAGATCAATCTCCAGCACCACATACAACCAGCATGGTGCTGCATGCCTATAATCCTGGCCTGGAGAGGAGGCAGAAGGAGCTGAACTCCAAATCAAGTTCAAAGCTAGTCTGGGATCCATCAGAACCTGTCTCAGAACGAACAGTTAACAACTGCCGTGTAAACATACCCACCTTTAGTTTGTCAAACTTATCATCCACATCTTGCAACCAGGACATAAACTGTCTTGCATTAAATCGATCTCTCACAGAAGTTTTACTGTCGTCAGACTAAAAAGAAATGTTACATGTAGTTAAACACTTTTTAAAAAACCTTAATATCCCATTTATTATGTATGCTTCAGTTTTATTGATAGGGATGTTATTTCTCAAGAGAAAATGTAATAAAGCTGTTCTTTCCATTTCAAGTAGAAAGGGTGCTGACGGAATTCTGAAGATGCAGCGTTCAGTTAGGAAGTAGAGGCCTCTCCTCCTCCTTCTGCAGAAAGGCATGGCATAGGGAGTGCTGTGCCTGCTCTATCTTTGTTAAAGTTTGCCATAGAGAGGGAAAACAGGTAGTCATGGGGAAACACCTGCCATTAGAGGTAGTATTTCTTCCAGGACGGATCTTTTTAAGTGTTCTTAAATCAGGCCTGGGAGATGGCTCAGCAGGTAAAGGCACTTGCTACATAAGCCTGATGACATGAGTTTGATCCCCAAGACTCACACAAAGGAGAAAATGAGAACCAACTCCACGTTTGTCCTGACTTCCACATACAAGTGTCCCCTGACCTACACACACACACACACACACACACACACACACACACACACACACACATGCTGGGTGCCCAAATATGCATCATGTACACACACAATTCAAGAAAAAATTCTCAGTATCAGTTTTGGAATTAAGATCTATTTAAATTTCAACTCTGTACCTTTCTGTGTGACTCTGAACTAATTATACACTTTCAATTTTCTATGATATATATTGAAGAGTACCTCTTAAGTGTATATTAAGTATTAAAAGTGGTTAAGGCTCTTAACCACTTTTTTTGCGCACACACAAAGTACCGAATGTAACTGCCATTCTCCAAGTGTGGTCAAGGTTAACATTTGGACATCAGACCGCCTCACATTCACCAACTCATACTCTCAGCAACTTCATTTTCTCCGTGGTCTCAAAGACAGTTTGACCACTTTCAATTCTATTGAATAATATTACAAATTTATTGTGAAAAGGGTAAGCTGGAAGATGAACTGAGCCTACCCAAGGAGAGGCAGGATTTACCCTTTCCTTGTGTCTTCAGAGGCCATCTGATAGGAAATCAGTCTGCTATGACAACCTACCTAAAGCCACCAGTAAACGGATTCAGTTCTGACAACTGAAAACTGTTATGGATGAGCATCCTTGTCAAGAGATAAGCCTCGAATTCCGGTATTTCATCAAGCTTAAAATTTTAACTTAAAACCTGGTGTTCTGGTTCACTAGGAAAATTTAGGGCATGGTATAATAAAATTACTTAAATTACCAAAATCCTCTTTCCATTAACAACTTATATCATTTATATTTAAGAGAGATTAAAGAAAGTTGGGTGGCTATCTAAGAAAAGTTGGGTGACTAGAGTCAAAAGCAGTAATTTCTTCATCTTACTGTGAAAACATCTACCTTCCAGAAGATGTCTGTATCCTTTAGTCCTTTAACTATTAGAGAGACTGGCTCAGTTTTGTTACATCTCTGATTTTGAGATCATTTTGAGTTTACTGAGGAATTCATTTATTTTTTAAATTCTTGGGTTAAGCCAAGTTGCTTGCTGCCAAGCCATAGGACCCATGTGGTAGGAAAGGGCCAACCCTACAAGTTGGCTCTGACCTTCACACACATACTGTGGCATGCAGGTGTGCACACACATGATAAATAAATAAATGTACTAATAAAAATATATAATTTTTTGCTGTGTTTTTAAGAATAGCTACTACTATGTAATCTAGCTTAGCCTCAAATGTGACCCTACTGCCTAAGAGGCTGCCCAGGTGCTGAGATTACAGGTATGAGTCACCATGACAGGCTGACATTCTCTTTTTAACCCGTCAGAGGCTAGGCATTACTCAGCATGCCACAGTGTGTATGTGAAGGTCAGGAGACAACTTGTAGGATTGGTTCTCTCTACCACGTGGGCCCTGCAGACCACTCAGGTGTGACAATGTCTCTGAGCTGATGTGCCAGAGAGCCCTGTCTCCTGCTCTCATCTTGCTGTAGCACGAGGGGTCTAGACATGTGCTACCATGTCTGGCTTTACATAGGTTCCGGGGATTCAAACTCAGGTCCTCATACTTGCATGGAAAGCACTTCATCCACCAAGTCATCTTCTTAGCCCTTAATTTTTGTTAAGCAGGTAGAGTTCACAGCCTCTCGAGTTCTGGGATGAGGCCTGTACACTCATGTCCAAATGGCTACCTGGCTTTATACCAACCCACAATACAGAGGACCAGCTGCTCCAGGAATACTTTTAAAATTGCATTTCTTCTTTGACTTTAATTCAACTTTCTTCTACAAAGGTAGATCTGAAAACAGGCACATTATAGTTCTTGGAAGCATTGTGTATCAACTAGCACTGTACCTGTGAGTCCAAGGGCACATTGTACACTTCTGCATCCAGTAAGACAGTGCAAGCACTAAATGGCAGGGTCTGATTTGCCAGTGTTCTCGCAGCTCTGTAATGAACTCGCAGAACTTCTTGTTCATTGGATACAATAAGTTTTTCCTAATTGAACACAGAGTAATTAAAAAATATTCATAAAGTTATTTGTGAAATTAAAGTCACTTAAGCTACACTAAATAATCCTAATCATAGAGTACCATTTTCTTCACAGGAGGCTTGAGAAATTTAAAACTTCCTAGTGTTCTAGAAAAATCTTCCCTTTCCAAAACCGGCAGCTTTTTCCTTAAAATTGTTTTTAAAGTGTATGGATGGCACTGGAGACATGGCTCAGAGGTTAAGAGCACCTGTTGCTCTGTAGAGGACCTCCGTTTAGTTCCCAGTACCTACATGGAGGCTCACAGCTGTCTGTAACTCCAACTTCAGGGGACTGAACACCCTCTTCTAACTCCACAGACACTAGGCATGCAAGTGATACACAGACATACATGTCAGCAAAACCCTCCCAATAAATCCACTTTCTAGTTCCAGAACATTTTCATCAAACCAGAAAGAAATCTCGTATTATTAGCAGTCACTCTTCTTTCCTGTATCTTCTGGCTATCAGTAATCTATCTTTTGTCCCTATGAGTTTACTTGTTTTGAAAATTCAATTATTTGTAAATAAAATCATACATCCTTACTTAGTGTCTTGTATTTTCAAGGTTCACCCACACTGTAGTACTATATATCTACTTCTTTGCTATTGACAAATCATATTCTACTGTAGACATATATTTTATGTATGCCATTCATTAACTGATGATTTGGATTTGAAGGGTGGCAGATTTTGCCACTTCAAAACATGCTAATTTGGCATAATGCTTATTTTGAGCTGAAGACATTTTAAAAACAACTAGGGTAAGGGCACTCTGAGGAAATAGGACTCCAAGTAAAAGATATCCTCTATGCATTAGGAGAAAAGGAACATTCTTTTTNGGGGGGCNGGGTTTGAGACAGGATCTCTCTGTATAACATAGCCCTGGTTGTCCTAGAACATGCTCTGTAGACCAGGCTGGCCTTGAACTCACAGAGATCCACATGCCTCTGCCTCCTGAATGCTGGGATTAAAGGTGTGAGCCACCATAGCCCAGCAGAAAGAAACACTCTTTACCATAAACAGGGAGGTAAAGCCAAGAGAACCCTGTACAGCCCTTTTGAAATAACCTTTATCTTCCCTTTGCTTTGGTAGGTTTCTCTATCTAACCTAACATAAAAGCATTGGGGCTTCATTTCCTCCTAAGGGCTCCATGGTAAGTAAGACTTTAAATCCTATCATGTATGTTTTCTGTTGCTCTGCTTGTGTCATTTTAACTCTTAGGCCCAGACAGAAGTGCTGTAACAGGGCTGAGGTAATGTTTTGTCTCCCCGACAGTTGTTATTCTTTGGGGTTACCATGGAAGCTGTTATGAGCATTTATGCTTAAGCTTCTGTTTGTCCTGGACATACATTTTTATTTTTTATGAGGTAATAACTAGGAGTGAAACTGCTGGGTCACAAGCCTGTTAATTGTTGAGGAATCACCAAACTGTTGCAACGGAAGCTGNTATCATTTTTACATCCTGATCAATAATATATGATGGTTCCAATTTCCTTATGTATTTCTTGGTATATTCTACTATGCCATTTATCATAGTCATTCTAACAGATGTATGTATTCCCTTGTGACGTCTGCGCTCTCTCTCTCTCTGATGATTTATTTTTATGTGTGTGAGTGTGTTTGTATACTACACCTGTGTGCCTGTGCTTGCACAGGCCAGAAGGGGCACTGGATCTCTTGAAATTGCAGTTACAGGTGATTGTGAGCTGCAATGTGTGTGTTGAAAACCAAACCCAGGTCCTCTGCAAGAGCAGGGAGTGCTCTTAACTGATGAGCAGTCTCTCCAGTTGTGGCTTAATTTTTACAATGATGTTATTTACAGAAATAAACACACTCCTCTTTAATGAGTTAAGTGTCCCAACCTTCCAGTTATGGAATAGGCTGAGTCCTCAAGTTAATCTTTGGCATTTAGGAGATGGAACTAGACTTCCATCTGTAGATTGTAACCCATCCTGAGCCTGGCTATGGGCTTGTATTACTTGGTTACCCTAAACTTTCACCTTCAGTGCAAACAAGGATAGCTCTGAGACCTGTGCTAGCAAGAATGTCAAGCAGAGACTTGCAAACAGCCTTTTCAGGACAAGCTGGGAGCATGCAACTCTGCTTTCTCTGTGCAAGACAATGTCAGGGAGTCCAGCCTGCCCAGTGCTCTGCTCTCCCTTTTTGCTTTTCTTTGCAATCACATGAACTTGACTCACTTAAAAACATAGTCTAAGGACTGGTTCCAAGTTTCCTAATTGGTCCAAAGTACAAAAAAGGTTAAGGGCCTCTACCATGGGGAGCCCACTGTATATAAATCTGTAGGCGAAAGTTTGTCCGGTCCCGCCTGGCTCCCAGGGCCGCTTAGACCCAAGTAAACACACAGAGGCTTACATCACTTTTAAACTATGGCCGTGGCAGGCTTTTCGCTAGTTAGCTCTTACATCTTAAATTAATCCATTTTATAAATCATGTCTCCACGCGTTCCACATGGCTTTACCTGTGTGTTGTTACATGCTGTTCTCTAGATGGCAAAANGGCGTCTGTCCAGCTCTGATTTTTTTCTCCCTCTCCTTTGAATGTCCTGCCTAACCTTATTCT
>LZPO01075899.1:28384-45436 GCA_001675575.1 Neotoma lepida
ACAGTCATGGTGTTTTACCACAGCAACAGAGAAGTAACCAAGACAGATGACAATCACCTTTATCTGGTCAGACATCTTGCTAGCCCTTGGAGTCCAACTAGAGCATCTTAGGCAGGGTTTGGAGCACAGGTTATTCATCCAGGCACCCAAATACTGGTGATGAACTGGGAGTCACACCCCTAATTTCAGATAGGGTACAGTTTTCTTCTCCCTATCTCATTCACTCATTTGTTCATGAGGTGCTACACTGAGCCCTTAGCATATGCCTGGGTCCTGAGAGTCGCATACTATCCCCTTGAAGAGGACACCATGCACCCTGCTCACAGGACTCTTTGGATCTGCANATTAAAACCTTGGGCATAATCCCACTCTTGCCCTAGTGGCTCCTGGAACTTTCATTAACCCCTTCTTGCCTTCCTAGGCTAAAGTCTAAGTGAAATGCCATTATCCCTAGACCCAAAGTGTGGACTGAACTGTCAAGTCCCAGCTCTGCTCTCTGTAGATGGAAGTGTCCCAGGGAGGCAGTGGGATCTGCTTGTAGGCAGACATGGTGGCATGGCACTTTGTTCTCACTTCTTGGATCCTGAATTACAAGGGGTTGGGATATTTGTAGACAGCATAAATATTGTAAGTTGTAAAGGGTCCTTCCTGGCCAGCATCCTTCTTGCCCCTTCTTAAGGGCTGTGAGCATCTCTCCCCGTCTGTTTCCAACAGTGTGCAGAGCCTGGTGTGTGAGTCATCTGTCAGTGGCCGGTGAATGGGTGGGACCAGTGGACAGANTGCAGGGCCTCTCAGCAATCNATGCCTCCCGGTCTCAGGCTGTGTGTAGAGATGCTAGTCTCTGGCTTTGTGTCGCTGTAACAATTTGATTTTGCTCCTGGAGAATGTCATTGGTTTTCCAGTAGTGCAGTGGACAAAGAACAAATGGCTTTGAGTTTATCAGTTTCTGCATCAGTGGCAGGAGGCTGCCTATGGTGCTGGCTGTCAAAACTGAGAGTTTAGACCCAGCTTCCAAGCAGCAAGGCCTTGAACCAGTTCTTGTAACATCCAGCTGCAGAGGGCTGTGGTAAGCTTTAAATTAAATCCCGTGTGCAAGCCACCTCACAGCACTTGGGATGTGGGATAAAGGCTTGGGAAGAATGTTTGGAGGGTGTATTTATGGCTCCACTTAAACTGTTTTGCAGAAAACTCTCTCTTCCCAACAGAGTTTAGCTCAGTCCTTTGCATTTTAAGACAAGATATCTTCTGAAAATTATCAGGAGAAGCTGCAGAGATGGCTCAGTGGTTAAGAGCATTTGCTACTCTTGAGAGGACCTGGGTTAGGTTCCAGTACACACATGGGGTGGATCACAACCATCTGTAACTCCAGTTCTAGGGGATACTACACCTTCTTCTGGCCTCCACAGGCATCCACAAAATTGGTGCACATACGTACACTCATGCATACCCACAGACACGTATAAATGAATGCATCTCTTTTAAAAGTCATTAACAGGATAATACATGTTATTTAAGAATTCCAAAGAGGAGCCAGGCATAGTCGCACACACCTTTAATCCCAGCACACAGAAGTCTGAGCCAGGTGGATCTCTGTGAGTTCAAGGCCAGCCTGGACTACACAGGACAGACCTGTGTAAGACCTTATCTCAAAAAACATCCAAAGAGGGCTGGAGTGATAGCTGAGTTGGTGAAGTGTTCACTGTNTAAGTATGAGGACCTGAATTTGACTCCCAGACCCCATATAAAAAAGCTGGGCACAGTGACATGTTTATAATCCCAGCACTTGGAGAAGCCAAGACAGGAGGATCCCTGGGGCTCTGTGGCCAGCCAGCATAGCCCACTTAGCAAGCTCCAGGCCAGTGAGAGGCCCTGTCCCTAATAAAGGTAGACTGTGCCTGAGGAATTGCGTCTGGGATTGACCTCCACATGTATCATATGTGCCTGCATACTGGCTCACACACATGCACACACAAAATTAATAAAGTAAAACAAATTCAACAATTCAGAGAGTTTAACTTAAAAAGCAAGTACCCTTGTATCACNTCTTGGCTCTTCCATTCCCACCTCCCAGCCATGTTCTCTTTCAACATGGAGCTTCCCCAGAAGACAACATNTCTCCGTAGCTTTCCTTGTTAAGGTCAGGAACAGGAAGGAACACAGTCAAGAGTGGACAGTCAGTCAATGGCTGCCATGGGGGACATGTTGTCCAAGCCATAAACCTTAAGAGAGGTCAGTGTAGAGTGGTCCCATGGGAGTGGGGCAGCCCAGCTTCCCTGCACCTTCAGGCTCTGCCTCAAGGTCCCCTGAGGTCTCAGAGACCTGGGGAAGCCAGAGTTTAAACCCAACCACATTCGGCCCATGCTTGGAGAGCTAAGTAGGCAGATGTGGCCACATGTCATGTCCCTCTCTCCTGTCACATGTCTGGGCTTGATGCAACCCAGCTTCCTGCAACCTGGCAGGGTAGCTGCTGGCCGCTCTCCACCTGTGGAGGGTCTGTACTTTACACACGGTGTCTTCCACTACTGTTCTGGGGAAGCGGCTGGGGTTGAGAGAACACAGCTGAGGCCCCCATGTTGGTGCTGAAGGGACACACAGCACATTTGAACTTGACCCTGACACTGCTATGCGTGTGGTGCCATCCATCTGCCCTTTCCCAAGTGTTGGAGAAGAGGAGGGACTGTGAGAATAGGGAACAGATAGGTCTCTAGGTGGGGCTCAGAGTTTTCCCTGGGAGTACTGGGGGCCATGGCGAGGTTGNTACAGGGGAAGCAAGCTGACCTGCGCCCTTGGAAAAGTGGTGGGAAGCCGGGGGCAGCAGTCAAGAGTGGAGCATTGAGAGCTCATCAAGGGTGAAGGTATTTCTGCATTCAGAAGCTGTCACTGCAAGGTGCCCAGCTGGTGACAGTTTCTTTGGAACAGGGTGAGCCTACAGGTAGATGGGAGAAGAAGATAGGACAGATCTCAGATACCTTCCTCAAGGAGGAGCCTTGTCCTGTGGCTAGAAAGGTCTTTCATGAACAGAGCCTAGTGCCGTTTTGCTGTTCCTCCTCATCTGAGGACTTTGAAGCTGTCACTAACCACCAGACTCTGCAGTCTTGGCCCACGTTGTTCCCCAGGTACCCCTTCACCTACTTGGGGCAGAGGAGACAACACTCCAGCTGCACTTCTGGGCCCACGGCTTACAGTGGAGGCATTGTAAAAGCCGAAACAAGGCCCAGCTTCCCCCAAGAGGGACTATTTGGGGCCTGAACCTGCTGGCCTTGGCATGTTTGATGTCACTTACTGTTTCTTCTCCTGGCTGTGACCGAGTACCCAACTGATGCCACCTCAGGGAGGAAGGGTGTGTTTGGACTCTTGCTTTGGGGGATGCAGCCCTCTGTGTAGGGAAGTTATGGCAGCTAGGGCTCTCTGACAGCAGAAGTTTGCAGCTCAGCTTCCATCTCGATGGATCAGGAAGTGTGAGCCTCAGACTGGAGGCAGCGCAGGCTGTCCAACCTTTGGATATTGTGACACAGCCTTGCCATCTACAAAGTTCATGCTCAAAAACCTCGGGCCACAGGGTAGACACATCTGGGCTTAGAAACCTCAAGGCCTGCCCCTCCCCCAAACAGCTCCTCTGTCGAAGGACCAAGTATTCAAACACATTAGCTGTGGGGACATTCTACACCAAATAATAACACAGGTGAAGGGGAGCTAGCAGAGGAAGCCCCGGTCCAGACCCTTCCTCACGGCTCCAGCCTCCTTCTCTGAGCTCTTGAGTCCAGCTCTTTGAAGGGAATAGGATAGCGGGGAGGGACACTGCAAGACCAGGCTCTTCTTGGGGCAGGACCTCAGAGCACATCCTGTGGGGAGTGCAGCCCCCACAGTCTTCCCCACAGCAGGGAGGAGGGATTTATAAAGGGTGGTCTGAGCCTGGTCCTTAGGGCACTAGCAGAAGAGAAGGAGGGTAGAGCCCCTGAAGGTCAGGAGTAGGCAGAGAAAAAGGGGCAGCCAGGTGGAGTGCCAGACAGGGCCCTGCTTTATGGGGGGAGGCAGCAAGCAGGGCTGTGCAGTCTCTCTTCTACATGCAGCCACAGCTCAAGCTAATTTAGGTTAAAGTGAGTTGGCTCANAGCCCACTGGGGCAGCCCTGGCCCGGGCCCTGGGTCTGTGTGTGTTCAAGTGTCACATTAGGCTCCATCCAGCTTTGCACTGGGCTGTGGCTCCAGCTAGAAGGTGCCAGTCAGGTCCTGCCCACCAGTCCCCTCCCCTGGTTGGCTTCAAACCTTTTCCTCACTTGACCCAGAACATGTAACTCTCCAGGGGAAAGGTCTGGGAGGATTTGTCCCTCTGAAGGCCACTTGACTTGGAGGATGTCCAGGTCATCTCTTTTGACTCTCTGAGAGGCAGTCACTGAGTCTCTTTTACATACCTCTGGCAATGGGCAGCTCACTTCCAACCAAGAATGCTAAGTTCAGACTGTTTGGAAAGTTACTTCCTTGCTTTTCACAGGCCCTGGGTTTGAATTCTGTACCTGCCACTTGCTGTGTGCCTCAGCTGGGAACTTTCCTCCTGGCACTCAGTACCCTCTTATCTGAAGTGGGCTTGGTAAATGTCACCCTCACCTATAATCACTTACCTGCTGTGGTATTGGACACTGTAAGAGGAGCCCTGAGCAGTGAATTCTTTCCTACCCTGGCTGCAATTGGCTCTGTTACAACCTAATAAACACATACATTATTTAACAACAGCAGACATGTTGCATGTCATGCTATGTGCCTTCAGTCCCACAGNAGCCTGGTGAGAGGGGCACACTCTCAGCATCCTCATTNTNTGGGTTTAAAAAAGCTGAANCAGAGAAAAGTGAAGTGACTTGCCTAAGGTCACACAGCTATCAGCTGTCCAATAAGTTAATAGCACCCAGTTAATTATTCAAGTCATATTTACTATGTGGAATCTGGCTGGACTGGCCACTTGGCCTTGCCCTCCAGAGAGTCAATCTTGTAGAAGAGACAGAGCTGTGAGGAAGCTTCCTGGAGGAATTGCTTCCTTTGGAATTGGAAACAAAATGGGAGGTGGGCTTGGATATGGGCTGAGGTAGGAAAGTACGTTGTTGGGGTTCTTGAAGGATGGTGAGCTGATGACTCTGTGGTCCTGTGGCAGTGTACGGCTCCACACAGCCTAGAGACCCCAGAGCCTCATGTGTGGCAGCTTGGAGGATTCAGGTTGGCTCNAGGACTTTTGGCAGGAGTCTTTCCAGTACCTAAAGAATCCAGGAGATCTTATCATACTTTGATGGCCCAGAGATCTCTGATAGTCCCTGAGTCCTGGGCACTCACATCAGGGCCACATGACAATGGCAGGAAGTCAAGGCAGTTCCAGGGTCCTGTGTCCCTGTTGGTGTGCCTGGGGAAAGAAGAATATGTAAACTCAGGGTGGATGACCTAATTACTTTCCTATTGATGTGATAAAACACCATGACCACGCCAATTTATAAAACAAAGAGTTTAATTGGGTTTCTGGTTTCAGAGGGTCAGAGTCCCAATAGCAGAGAAAAGGCATGACAGCAGGAACCACTGAGAGCTCAAAATTGCAATCAAGAAGCAGAGACTGCACTAGGGTAGCTATGGGAGACTTTTGAAGCATGCCTCCAAGTAGGCCACACCTCCTCATCCTTCCCAAACAGTTCCACCAACTGGGNACTAAGTATTCAAACATATAGGCCTTNGGGGCCATTCTCATTCAAACCACTACAGGGGAGTTCAAAGCCTAGTGAGAGGGATGGGGCTGGAGGAGTGTGTTCCAAGGCTCTGGAAGAGAACTGGCCATACAGAGGGGCCTGGAAGCCCTCCTCTATTAGTTGGTTTTTCTATTGTGATAAAANATCATGACCAAGATAGCTTATAGAAGGACTTACAGTTCCAGAGGAATAGGAGTCCATCATTGTCACTGCAGGAAGTATGTCAGCTGTCAGGCAGGACTCCTCAGAGCTGGGCAGTCCCAGATTGGCATTGCTGGGTCTAGCCAGCTGTACTAGGCCAGCTAAGTCATGTCCTCATGCCAGCCCCATCTGTAGCATGGGGATGATGTTACTCATTGCCCTCCTGTATCCTGGAGCCCTGTGTACAACCTGGGAACACATGCCTGACGCCCTGACTAACTCCTTCACACCACCAAGCCTCAGCTTCCTCAGCTGTGGAAGAGATGAGCTAGCACAGTGTGAGCCACATAGCATTGTCATTAGTTTAATCCCTGGGCATGGGGCAGAGAGTGGTTTCTAAAGCACAGGCTGTGCTGGCCTCCCAGCAGTCCCCCTGGTCTTTATGCCTTTGCCTCTGAGTGACATGTTCCTCCCATCTGTCAGGGCCTCTGGCCAGGAGCTGTTCTGTGTGCTTGGCTGCACTGTGTTCCCCTCAATGTGTGATAGTGCGTGCTGACCCCAGGGCACAGATGAGCAAACAAGCATGTAAAAAGGTCANATAACACCAACATATGCCAAGTCTGTCTAGACAACAAGGTTTAACATTGGCCACATGTCTTCCCAGGCCTCCTTCTGGAAGCATCTGAGGCAGAACAGAAGCTGGTGAGGTGGGACTAGCTGGAGAAGTAACATCTGCTTGGTACCTCAGCGTGGGTGCATTGGTGCTTTAGTTCTGGTGAGAGCAGTGGTCACTGTCAACAGCCAGTTGGGGATAGGGTGAAGGCTGGGGAAACTGAGGCTGGTTCCACCTGGTTCCTCCTGGAAAGGTACCCAGTCCTCAGCTACAGGAGACCCACTGGGTCTAGCTCTTCCCTTTTAGTGGCCTTTTCTTTGGAAACTCTCAGAAGAAGGGCAGGATCCTCTGGGCTCAATAAGACCTGCTGCTGTTGCCCACAGCCACTGGAAGATGCAGGAGGGAATCAATCCTTGGGGTCCAGCCTCCACCCCGTGTTGCTCTATCCCTAAGGCCTAGGAAGCAGATAAACACAAGGGGAACTCCATGGCCCATTTTTGTGTTCAGCCTACATTCTGCTCCTGGGCTTACCCAGCTCCACCCAGAGACAGCCTCATGCATGCCTCTGCTAAGTGCCAGACACTATACCTGCCCACCAAGTGCCCAGAGCTGTATCCACAAACAGGGCTCCAAGCCTGCAGATGGACCCNGCACTGGGCTCTTCAGCCCTCTTGGAAGCTCCTGGCCTGGNCTGGCTGGCCCTCGAACAAACTTCTCTTGCCAGGAGCAAGTCTGGGTCTCTGAGTGGGGTTTGCCAAGGGCCCCCAGGATGCTCCCTGCTCCCTAGTGCCTGGTATGGCACTCACTCACCATACTCAGGGCTACTGAATCCTGGGCCTAAACAGGGATCTTATCCAGGATGTAGGATGGCCTAGAACCAGGTCTACCTCCCTCACAGACTGGGGCTCAGGGGCTGCTAGCTCTTGAGCCTGCACCTCCATTTTCCTCCTGTGGAGTGGGCACTATGACATCTGCCTCCTGTGTGCCCTGTGAGGAACGTCATGCTTCCAGGCTGCTTCAAGGCAGGGTTCTGCAGTGTGATACTCTACAGCTAGGAAAACGAGGTCCAGACTGGGAAGAACCTGCTGAGTCAGCCACTGGGAGAGAAGTTGAGATCCAGGCCGGGATCCAGTGGCCTGAGTGGCTGGGCCTCAGGGGCACCACTGCTCCAGAACAGAAAGGACTCTGCCTGAATGCTCACACCCAGTCTAGAGTCCCCAAGAGAAAGGGCCGAGCCCATGCTTCTTGCACCCACCTGATGAGATGATGGGTCACTGTGTTCTCTGCAGGTGTCACAGTGANCTATNTCCCTGGAGGCTGGGAGACCATCCCGGCTCATTCCTGTGAGGGAGTTTGTCTTCAGAAAGACAGGCTCTGGAAAGGCGAGATGGAGGGTAGGAGGGTTGGAAGGAACCAGCCAGCAAGGCTCCAGGCTCTATGCTGTGAGAGTCAGCCACGTAAGCCACCTTTGGCACCCATGACCTTGCTGTGTGGCCTGGGGGTCTCTGATGCCCACTCTTCTCTGTCTCTAAAATGTGGACAAGAACTGAGCAAAAGAGATCTCTACCTGCACTGGAAAAATTGGGGAAGCCTTCATGACAGAAGAAACACTATAGTGAGCCTTGCAGAGCAGCAGNAGTTCTCTGGGCTGACAAAGGAGCACAGGTAGTCTAGGCCCAGCCACAGGCTCAGAGCATGGTGGTTAATGGACAATGATTTAATTTCATGAAGTATATATATGGTCCTTGTTTTAAGAAATAGAAATAAATGTAATGTAAAGAATAGAATTGAAATCCTCAGGAGTCAGCTAATATTGGACATAGTTTTGAATATAGGTAAGAAAGGCCTCTGGTGTAATAAGACCTCTCTAGATTCCAGGCAGAAAAGAGAGAGCAGCAAGCTGTCTCTTGGAAGCAGAGTTGGGCCTGTGGACAGACAGATTTCTTAGTTTGGGGCCTGAAGACAGTGGGGACACTGGGTGGACCCACAGGAGAACATTGGCCCTAGAGGAGCAGAGGGGATTCTTGG
Organism: Neotoma lepida; assembly: GCA_001675575.1. Classification (NCBI taxonomy): domain Eukaryota; kingdom Metazoa; phylum Chordata; class Mammalia; order Rodentia; family Cricetidae; genus Neotoma; species Neotoma lepida. The sequence goes on from LZPO01075899.1 coordinate 36,885, forward strand.
TCCCTAGAAGAGGGGCTTTGAATACATGTCTTGTGGGGTAAGCCTGATCAGTGGCCCAGGGCTCTGGCCAAGTACCTGGGGGTCCCAAAATGGCTTAGCTGGGTTTCTGAAGACTGTAGCTGTGGGCTGTGGTATCTGGAAAAGGNCCTGGTAACAGTGAAGTCACAATGAAACTATATACCAGGTCTTCACATGTCTTCAAGATTTGTGAAGTGGCTCTGACAGCCACTGACTAGAGTGGGGTGTGTCGTACAGGAGGGGAGCAGAGCCAGCAGTGGCATTGCTGTCATGCAGTGGATGGTCCTCTGTCCTTCTGTGGGCAGAGCCATAAGCCATGGCTGTGGGGCCTTGGGGCCCTCTCCTGTGGATCATGCTGTCACTCACTCTCCTACCCCCATAGCCTTTCTCCTTGGGGGACCCAATCTCACCATCCCCTCATCCAAGTGAAGCAGTCAGAGCAGCCTGGACACCTTGAACTTCTGTCACATCGTCCCCTGGACAATCCTGGTGTCTAGAGTCCAGGTGGGATGAGGTAGAGAGTGCAAAAGACCTGTGGTCACCTGGAGGTCACCTCACCAGCTGGAACAAGAAGGGCAGATAGGTTTTGTGCAGTCTGTTCTCTGCAATTAGGAGGTGACAAGAACTCCAATTCATCCTAATTAGTGTTAATGAGGGCCACTGCACCAGGCCCCGAGATTAGGCAGCTCTGTTTGCATTTGAAAGTGGACCTGTGTGGCTATCTTGAGCATCACAGGCAGGTGCTCCACCCCATGCCCAGCTCCTTCTGGCTTTCACTTTACTCTGGGAACGGGCACACAGTGCACATGTCCACTGGCTATAGTGTCCCCTGGGTTCCTACTTGTGCACACACACACACATGCACAGACTTGTATAGGCATGCACTCACACATACAGAGACATGTATGGGCATGCTCTTATACACATCTAGATGTGTATAAGACACAGCAGTACAACAGACTACCAGTCTTTCTGGATTCAGACCTAGTTTTGCAAAGCAGACCCCCAAGGCTAAGCTATGCTCCAGCCCTTACCATCAGCTGTCTCTTATACACATCTAGATGTGTATAAGAGACAGCACACACACAGAGCAGTACAACAGACTACCAGTCTTTCTGGATTCAGACCTAGTTTTGCAAAGCAGACCCCCAAGGCTAAGCTATGCTCCAGCCCTTACCATCAGAGGTCCCTCCCCCACACCCAATCCCCCCAAAGACACCCCCCAAGGTCCCCCACAGGAGCAGTGAATATGGCAGTGGAGCTGACTGTCTGAGCAGGGAATCATGCTTCCTCTGCCTGCTGTAGCAGGAGGATGCGGGACGTCCAGTGTCCTGCATTCCAGGTTCCCTTCCTTCTGGGTCTGTGGTCATCCTGAGGGAGAGAGACAGGGAGGGAGCATGAACCTGACCTCAGCTGGGCAGTGCAAGCCACTGAGGAGGCTGTGCAGGGGCAGTGCTTTGCAAACAGGGGCTTGGTCCCCACAGGGCTGGGGAGCTCTTCCTGGGACTCAGGAATTAACACTGGGCTTACTACAACACCCTGGCACTTTCCAAATCTGGAAGCAGCAGCTCGACTTTGACATTAAACAACTGTGGATGAATTTTGAGGTAAAATACAAAAAAAAAATATTTTCACGAATGTGTGAGGTAAGAGGCGATTCAGAGGCAGCTGTACACTTTCATGCTCACCTCTGGGCAGGGTCCTCCAAGTTGCAGAAATGTACAGNGCTGTATATCTTTTGGAAGGCACTGAGGGTTCTGAGGAGGGACATTTTGTNATATTCGGTGTCATAAGATCGCAAGTCAGCTGTTTTCATGCTCTATGATGTTGGACAAACCTGTCTGCCTCTCGAATCCTCTGATCCTTCAATCGTGTAAAGCAGATGAGTTTTGTTATATATCTTAGCTGGCTTAGACTCTGACTGTGTAGCTAACCTGGAATTCACAACCTTCCTCTCTTGTTCTCCCGAGTGCTGAGTCTACAGGGAAGTGCCACATCTGAACCTAGGACCACTCCCTATTACTGGGCCTCACAGTTTGTGCAGCTGATCCCGTGTTTCCCAGGAGGGTTTGCCACAGCCAGATCATAACACATGAAAGAGGCCCAGGCCTAGATTCCCTTCCTTCTCTCCTCATCTCTTTTTTCCTTTGCCCAGCATCTGCTAGGCCCTCCCTCTGCAGCAGACATCACACTCAAGGCTGGAATTCTCCATTGGTCAAACAGATGAGGTCTCTGTTCCCTCTGAGCTTTCTATCAGTCCTCTCGGAAGTAACTGGACACCTAGTGGGGACAGAGCCAGAAAGGAGGGGGTTCTTGGGCCCTCTGTTATAAGGCCAAGCAAACACACACATATTGCACAAAACAGAAAGTCTCAGAATGGTGTGTAGGAGTCAAGGAGAGAAGGACCTGGGCAGGCAGGCTGCAGGTCACACATAGGTTTGTCTTTTGTCAGCCATCCCTGCAGTGTACAAGCACCAGGATCCTTTGCTGTCTCTGGAGTCACCGTATGGTGCTCAGACATGAAATGACTTGCCCAAGTTCACATAGCACCCACAGGCAGGGCCGGATCCACTCAGGATGGAATATCACAAAATGTCCCTCCTCAGAACCCTCAGCGCCTTCCCCGGGCACCCAGCAAACGTGCAGCAGTGTTCCTGTGGTCCCTGGAAACTCCTCAGAGTCTGTGGGGTCTTCCTGTCCCCTAATTAGCAGGCCGAGTGAGGAAATGAAACATCTCTCACATCCTTCCTCTCCCAGTGAGGAGGCCCCGCGGCCTCCTGATCTCAGCAGGGCCCTGCACTTCTCAGGCCACCTCAGTAAGTGGCTTTGCACAGTGATACCGGTATGAAGAGCCTCTAAATGAAAGGCAGCTGCCTCCCTCTGGGGGTCACAGCCCTAGGGTAAGGCTAAGGGACTGATGTCCAGGCCCCGCACGAGGCTTCAGTAAGAGATGTGGTCCAGTTGAGTTGGTCAGAGGCCATCCATCTGGGCAGGAAGAGGTTGGTTCGTGTGTGTGTGTGTGTGTGTGTGTGTGTGTGTGTGTGTGTTCACATGTGTGCATCTGTATGCACACACATGTTCATTTAAAAGGGAGAAGAAGTGCCAACAGTGACTAAGAGCTGAAAGTCAGATGGAGGGCCAGAGATAAAGCCTGCCACCAGGGACCCAAGGCCAAGAGGTTAGAGCTTGGCAAAGCCCCAGAGGTAGCTGGCTGGCCTTGGAGTCTAAACTTGGCTGTGGAGTCCCTTATATCCTTAGGAATTGTGAGGAAGTTCCTATTTTGCCTGATTGGAGCATGGTATGGTGCTCCTGGAGCCCTCATCAGCACCTGACAGGGACTTACAAGGGACACACTCCTGGAGACCACACTCTTGCTGTCATGTGAGCATGTGAGCATGTGTGTGACCTTCCCTACCCAGCTAAGGTGTGTGTGTGTATGTGTGTGTGTATGTATGTGTATGTGTGTGTGTGCATGTGTGTATATGTGTGTATGTGTGTGTGTGCATGTGCGTGTGTGCATGTGTGTGTGTGTGCACGNGTGTGTGTGGCCCTGTGTGTGGTATAGACAGTACAGAGATTCAACAGTCANAGTAGACTGTCTTCTCTCTGCTCTAGTGAAATTAACTCTAAACCCCTGACCCTGCTGAGTACTCATGGTGTTGCTGAGGACATGGGTTTGGGCCAGGCTTTGATTTCAAGGGATGAAGTCTGTTCACTCCATGTGCAGAACACAGGTCCATTTCCAAAATGACCATTCTAAGGCCTGCTGGCCCTGTAGTGTGGCCTCGGGGACCTGAGACCTCAGGGTGTGGCCCAGGGGCACGGGCTAAAGTTCTGCTTCCTAAGGAGTTGGGAGCTCACTTCTGGAGGATTTCTTTGCTTCCTCCTGTGTGGACACTGAACATTCTGATGACTCCTGGGACTGCAGAAGCACTTGGGCTCAGAACAGCTGAGGTCATACAAGGTGATTGAGCGGAGAGGATCCCACTGGGATGTCTACTGCTCTTGACCATTGTTCTAGTCTCATTTCAGTTGCTACAATAAAACAATCCAACCCAAAGCACCTTAAGGAAGAAAGGCTTTATTAAGCTTACAATTCCAGTGACAGTCCATCACTACAGAGAACCCACAGAGGCAAAGAGCCAGAAACAGCTGGTCATTACATCATCCACAAACAACATCCACAGTCAAGAGCAAGGAAAACCAATGCAGCCATGCTGCTGACTGTTCCTGCTCAGCTGGCTTTCTCCATGCTTACACAGTTCAAGGCCCAGCCTGGGGAATGATACCACCCGTAGTAGACTGGGTCTTTCCACATCGATCAACAATCAAGACAATTCTCCAGTTAAAGTTCTCTTCCCTTATAGGTTGTGGCAAGACCCTGGGTCCCCAGATTGCCACCACACCATGTTCTTTGAGGTGGACTTTCTAATTTGGACAGCTCCATGCCTTGCTCTTCCAGCTTTGAGATACCACAAACAGTGTCCCAGCCTGNGTGCCAGATGGAACCAGACTGTCTGGGTTCAAATTTTGACCCAAGAGCTGTGCTACTCCAGGCACATCACTTCACCTCTCTGATCTGTGAAACCGACATAATAATTATACCTACTTCTTGGGTTATCACAGGAATTAAATGAGTTACTAGACACAGTGTTGACATTTGTGCCCAGCACTTAGTAAGAATGTGTATCACCTCTTCTCATTCTTAACATCACCGTTATTGCCTCAGTCCCCTTTCCTACACTCATGTCTAACCCTCTGGCTCGAGCTGAAACTAGGAGACCACTGACACAGCCCCAACTCCTGTTGGGTCTTTCTCTGAAGCTAGACAATCTTAGAGCTGGGCCCACTGTGCTCCACTCCGGCTCTCTATGATAGCATTTTCTGGCAGAACTGATAGGCCATGGCCCAAACTAGATAGCAGCAGAGCCCAAAGTATGTCTTGCCAGTATGGGAAGTCATCAATTCACAAGCTTTGGCCCCACCTCTCTTGTCCCCTTCAAGTCCCTCCTGTCCATTCCCTTAGCTCCTCCCACCTACCAGCACCAGCCAATGGAAGGACCGGGTGGGGGCATCTGTGGGTTCTCCAGATGCACAGACCAAGAACCCAAGAAAATGATGGCAATGATAACAGTTGCTGCCTCAGAGCCGTACTTGGCCACCTGAAAATCTGGAGCACCAAGCTTCTGGAGAGCTCATGTGACACTCAAAAAGTTTGGGGTTTGGCTATCAGGGGTTAGTAGTGCTCAGATAATCCAAATTCCAGAATCTGTACCGCTTCTGGTCCTAGGCATGTTGGATAAAAGCCAGGATGAAGTAGGAGATCCTGCTAGAGCGCTGCCTCGGCCTGGGAGCCTCTGAGTGGGAATGGTGACCAGCCTCCTGGCAAGGCTGCATGTCTAAGCCCCTGTCTGTCTCCTTCGCACCATCTTCCATGCATTCGCTCCACATACCTTTCTTGATGACTCCAGGGAATAGCTGGGTTGCTGCTTTTCACTTTTTAAATTTATGTTATTAATTATTATTATTATTATGGGGGTGGACTGCCACAGCCATCAAATGGAGTTAGAGAACAATGTAGTCACTTCTCTCTACCTTTACGTGGGTTCCAGGGATCTAACTTGTGTCATTGGGCTTACATTATGAGATTGCAGCCCCCTTTACCCATTGAGCTGTCTTGCCAACCCCCTGGGGTGCTTCTCATGGGGAAAAAAGAAAAGAGGGCCCTGCTTCTCTCCCTCCCTCCCCCCTCCCACCAGGCCTAGCCTCAGACTCTATGATTCATCTTCCTTTGGGCCTTGCTGGGGTTCTGTCATAGCCCCCTCTTCTTTCCTTATTTGCCTCCTCCATCCTTTGAGCCAGACACCTTCAGTCTGTCCTCTTTTGCACAGGTCTCAGTCACCCCTCCTTGGGCCACGTGAGTAGAATAAACTGTAGCTGCCCTGGAGACCCCCCCCATTTACTATCCAGTGAGCCCCTCAGGCCTGAGTTCTGGCTGTACTACTAAGGCGGTTCCTGGCCCTGGGCTGTGGGAAGCCAGTGGTGGGTCTGAAGAACTGGTGAGGGAAGGAAAGGGCCCAGAATTGCTGTCTCTGCACCAAGAAGGGATCTGCTGCTTCTGGGAGATTCAGCCCCATCCCCAGAGTCTGACAGTTTCCCAGCAGTTCGGGCAAGAGGAGATGAAACTCATTGCAGAGAGAGGCAGGTGGTGAAACAGACAGAACGCTGATAGGTAGAGGGGTGCTGAAGGAACTATGACATCATATTGGCAGGAAAATTGAAAGCCAAGCACCTGGGCCAAAGCAAGCAATTCCAAGTAAAGCTGTACCACCTCAGCTCGGCTCCTTAANCTCTCTGGACCCTTCTGCCCATAAAACAGCCACTCATCTTTGCCTCCCTGGGTGTTGTAAGAATCAAGTGAGATCGTGAAATGAAGGGCTTCTGGAGCTGTCAGNCAAAAGTATTGGTGCAGAGTTGGGCTGTGATTGATGTAAAGCAGGTGTGAATTTGGTTAGATACCAGAAAGAACTTCCTCACCTGCAGAGAGTGAGGCTGTCCTCTCTGAAGGTCATTAAGACCCATTGGCTGTGTAGAGACAGTGCTAATTCAGGCCTCAGTTTCCCCATCTGAGAAAGGGAGCTGCAATGGCTACTCCATAGAATCCCTGTTAGTCAGTGGGCTGGGACCTGAGGTCTGTGCACATGCCTCCTGTTAGCTGCTGTGAGTGACTGGATGGCACCGTATTTCCTGACATGGTTCCTGACAGGCAGGCTGGGTAGGAAGAGCACAGGTTTAGGAACCATAGAGCCCTGGCTTGCAGCCTGCCACTTAGCAGCTGTGTGGTTTTGGGCAGGTTACTTCACTTCTCTGGTTGGCTCCTCAGCTGTCAGTCAGGGATGATGATAAACCTGGTTTGAGGGGTTATGGTGAGATCGGATGAGACAACGCCAGCATTTACAGGGAAGTGCAGTTTCCCTTTCCATCTGCNCGTGGGAAATATCTTCAAAATACCCCCCAAGCCCAGCCCACCATATTCTCTCAGCCAGCGAGTGCCTTGTCTCTCCCTCTGCCTGACTTCTCCATGTCACCTGTTTGAGCCTGTCAGACACTTAGTCACAGCAAACGATGACTAGGAGCCTTCTCGCCTTTTCCTACAGGGGCTGGGGGACAGCTCCATTAGGAATTCCTGGGGTCTCCTACCCCCNCCCTCCCACTCAGACCTGTGCCCCTGCCCTCCAAGTTCCCAGGCCCCCTTAATACCCGTGAACCCATTCAACATTTCAGTCTTGGATGTGTGATGGGCCAGGTTGCCCCAGTAACAGCACTGAGTATTTTGGGATGGATCACTAAGCCTTTCAAAGGGTTTCGTTCCAACCAGGCTCTGAGGGATGAAAGGCAGGATGGGAGAGCAGATGAGGGTGAGGCGCAGCCACCATGAGACAGAGAGGACCTGCTGAGCAAGGCCTGGGACCTGGGCTTCTGCAGCTGACATAAAGCCCAGCACTTAGGACTACAGGGAGTTCAGCAGGCTGGCTGTCCTTGGAGTCACCTCCCAGGAGGACTTAGCTTGGGAAAAAGAACTTTGTCTCAGTAGTTTGGCCGACCTCTAGTGTGTTTGGGCTGATGAGCCATGTCTTCATCTGAAACACAGGAATGCCACCTCCCAGCATGGAGGACCCAGTGAGGACAGTGTGCCGAGTGCTTNTGAGTGTCAGCCCAAGGCAAAGTACATTCTGAGGAGGATGCAGGGTAAAGGGTAGGGCAGCAGGCTGTCAGAGCTTGGGGTTCTGGACATGCGTGTGCCTTGTGAAATGAGAACTTGGAGACAGTCCCCACCAAGTTGCTGTCTTTGAGAATTTCCCTGGAGGGAGGAACCCCAGGAAGGGTCTGAATGCGCCGGCAGGGTGCGGGGAGATGGCAGAGCCCCAAACCTGGCTGAACTCACAAGCTTGATGGGGCCTCCCAGATGCTGCCTTGTCCCATGGCCCCTGGACATTCACGGCTCACTGAGCACCCAGCAGGAAAGGCTGTCCTTTGAATTCAGTTTCACTGCAGCAGCCTTCCCCTCAGGCACCGCCCCTCTGGAGCCTAATTAGGCTTTCACCGCCCCCCGCCCCACTGTGTCTGCCCTGTGCCATGGGCAGACTCCCCAGGATTTCGGGCCAATTGCTTGTTTATGAGCCCAGCCCGTCTGTCTTGGGAAGAGGCCCAGAGGCGCAGTCAAGCCTTCCCCGCCCCCTAGCCAGAACTTGATGGCCAAAACTGGTGCTGCTCCCACGAGTGTTTTACATGTTAGTGTGGGTTTAAGTACCAGTCGTGTTAACTCAGCTGTGCACTGTTCATCCAGTTCTGGGACCTTCTAGCCACTTGCAGGCTTCGTGGCTTCATCCACCAAGATAGTGACAAGATCATGCATTTTGCTGAGCTTTTTGGAGGATCAAGTGAGTTTACAGGCCCTGGCATCATCTTCAGCTTCCATTCAAAAACATCAGTCCCTTCCCTGTCTCGCCCCGCCCCCCGAAAACCTCCAAGCC
>LZPO01075899.1:54076-82046 GCA_001675575.1 Neotoma lepida
GACTCTATCTGTGGCTCTATGGGAGGGATAGAGGGCTGCTGACTCCCAAGCCCAACCTGGTTTCAGAAACCAAAAAGTTCTTCCTACCTCTGTGGCTGTCAGCAGTAAGGGCAGTGGGTCCTGAGATCTGGGGATGTAACTCAGTGGTAGAGAACCTATGTGCCACCCACAAAGTCCTGGGTTCAATCTCCAGCCCACTGATTGTGGTCAGTGGTCTGGAAGCCCTGAGATGTCCAGGTATATACCCACAGCCCTGCAGGGGATTGGTACAGAGGTTGTTACTNAAGCACTAGACTGTGGTCTCACCCTTGGGTGAGGAGACCTAAGGTCAGGGACACTGTCCCAGACACCTTTCNAGAAACATGAACCAGAGACCAGAAGAAAGGCTGAGAGAGCTTTGGATTTGGCAGAAGTAGGAAGACATGCTGTGGAGGGTCAAAGACGAGCCTGTGTGAGAGAACGAAGAACCTGGTTCCTCAAATCTTGATCCAGTGAGGCTTTTGAGGTGGGCGTGAAAACTGAGTTCTGCGCAGGATGATACCTGAGCTTTTTGACATGAAAACTGCTCTCCGTTTCCTTAGACCAACCATGGAAAAAATAACTAACCACACTCTATTAGATTAACTTTGGGTCTGGTAAGGTCTGTTCTCAGTAACCCCAAACCCAAGATGGCTGTTTAAGGATAGGAGATAGCTAACTGTACTGTCACAAACTCATCTCTTATCTTTGGGCCAGAAGGAGTTGGAAACGGTATTCACTGTCATTGGTTTACATTTTAACTTTGTGACCAACTGAAAGGCCCAAGCTGTTCTGGTTCATTCCTGGCTCAGCAGCGATGAGCAGCTTGAGGACTGCTTGGTGCAATGCTAGTGTTTAAAGATCCTTAGCTGCCTCTTAAGTCAGTCTCGCTTCTCTCCCCAGGTCTAACTCCTTGCCATCCCAACACACACAGTGACCCTCTGCTGCCCTGGGACTTCTCACCATGCCTCTGGGAGTTGACTTCTCCTGGCTCCCCACTTCCCCCAGAAAGTCAAGCAAGTGCCCTTGGCCACTGCACACTTGACTGTATTCATGCTCAAGAAGTCCCCCTGGGGTCTGAGCTGAGTGTTCTGCCCCCCAGGAACAAGGCAGTCCCCGTGCTTTGCTGTCCCAGCTCCTAAGCCTGCTGTTTGCACGGGGCCTCTGCTCACGGTTCTCTTGAGTCTAAACAGCCAGGTTTCTCAGGGGACAGTCCACTGAGGACATTGGTATTGGCTATGATGGTTTCCTTCCTCCAAAAGCCCGGATCTATAAACCCGTAGTAATGAAGCCAAGCTGGCTGTAGGCAGGTCACAACTGCAGCTCTCCACTTCCCGAGTGGAGATGGAATGCTTTCCGAAGCTGCTTGGTAATTCTATTTGTTCCTCTCCTCATTGCTATGACGAATTGCCCGGCAAAAAGCATCTTAAGGAAGGAATAGTTTGGCTCAGTTTGGAGGTGCAATCAATCTATCAAGGGGGAAAAGGCATGGAGGCAGGAACTTGAGGCAGCTGGTCACATGGTCTCTGTAGTCAGGAAGCAGAGAGAGATGCATGCTGGTGCTCGCCTCACTTTCTCATTTTTATTCATTCTGGGATCCCAGCCTATGGGGTGGTGATGCCCACATATAGGGCACATCTTCCCTCTGCGGGGGAACCTAGAAACTTTCTCACAGACATGGCCAGAGGCTTGTCTCCTAGGTAACTAGATCCTGCCAAGTTGACAGTCCATGTTAACCATCACAACCTTCTACTCCTGCTTTGGAGGTACCCTTGCAGTTCCCTTCGTGCTAGAGATGGGTCAGGGGCCTGGAGTAACTGTCCGCTCCATCATGCCCAAGCTGTGAGAGGTGACGTAGTCACTGAGGATGTGCTAGGCAGGAGGCAAGCCTGGGTGTGAGTGTATGCTCTGTGCTTCCCATCTGGTGTCTTACCCTCTCAGCCTCAGCATCTTTGACTGTCGAGGGACCGACTAGCTATGCTAGAGGCTGAAGCTCGGCAGATGAAGCAGCAGCAGATGATTTTTCTCTGGACTCCTCTGGGCTATGGTGGGGTGGGCTTGCTGTCCTGGTCTTGGTGGGTGGGATGCTCTCCCAGGAGCTTCTGTGGGCCTGGGGCCAAGAGAACTTCAATGTTGAACCCAGCCCTGCTGCAGGGTTCCTGCTTAGGGATGAATACATACCTCAAACCTGAACATGCTCTTTGTGCATAGATAGCATGCAATCCAGTGACAGGACCACCTTGGCTGGTGAGCTGAAGAACTTCCTCATAGGGGACCCGTGGAGGGTACTTCACAAAACTACGGACTGAGGCCCAGTGCAAACTGCAGGCTCAGGAGCTGGGGCAGAAAACACTGGCCAGTGCCTCACTCCTAGAGCGTAGGCCACTCGTATCAGACCCCAGGGGAATTCCCTGAGCATGGACACAGCCAAGTGTGCAGAGAGATCAAAGGTACTGCCTTGCAAGTAGTGAAATTGTCTTTGCTACAGACAGTGGCACCAGGCATGCTAGAGGAAGACATCTGGCCTGGGGCCCCTTCCAGATTAAGACACCCCCATGTGGCTCATTCCTACCATAGCTGTGTGCTCCACCTCCCAGAGAGGAAGTGCAATGGCCTGTGACATGAGCGGCAGGGGAGCTGTAGGTTCTTTTATTTCTCAGAGCGGAACATGGCCAACTTTCCTAGCAGAGACAAAGAAACCTGCGGGCGCCCCCTAGTGGATTGTCCCTTCCTCATCAGTCAGGTCCTACATGTAGCAGCTCTCTGACTGGGAAGCCAGGGGCTTTAAGAAGGACCTGGTCTCAGTGTGTGATGACCCGTCTGTGCTACTCCTAGGCATGTGCCCGAAGGATTCCATGTCCTACCACAGAGAGGCTTGTACATCCATGTTCACTGTTTCTCTGTTCACAATAGCCAGAAAATGGATGAATGGATAATGAAAATGTGGTGCATATACACAATGGAATTTTATTCAGCCATAAAGAAAAATGAAATTTATTAAATTTGCAGGCAAAATGGGTGGCACTTGAAAATATCACATTAAGTGAAGTAACTCAGGCTCAGAAAGACAAATAGTTTTTTCTCATGCAGATCCCAGCTTCTGATTTTTATTTATGTGTATTTATGTGGGAGTAAGCACTGGGTAGAGGCCAGAAAACTAGCAAGGGGCCCAAGAGAGGGGGAAAAAGAGACTTTAAGAGAGGGAATAGGAAGATATCAGAACACATATGATATGAAAGGTGGATTGGGGATGCTAAGAAGGAAGGGCTGAGGAGATGGGGGAGACGAGGGAGTACATAGGAGGAGCAATCAAAACTAAAGAGGTACAAAAATGCCATAAAGAAACTTGCTGCTTTGTATGCTAATTGAAAATACATATACAAATATGAATACATAAAAAGAGGATTTGTAAGCCCTGCATGGTGTTATACACCTGTAATCCCAGCACTAAGGAGGCTCATGCAGGATTGCTGTGAGATCAAGGCCAGCCTGGGCTACAGTATTAGATTCTGTCTCAATAAAAGAGAGAGGGGGGAAAGAAAAAGGATCCAGAAAGCAGGTCATGCCTTCCCCTCCTCGCCTTGGCCCCCGGGGATGCATCACTGTTAATGGGTCCATCCCAGCAGCCAAGTCCGGAAGGCAGCCTGTGCTCTTGGCTGAGAGCAGGCTGTGTTCTGCTGCTTTGCCAGCCTCGGCTAAGTGTGCCCTGCACTCTGCCAGCTGGAGAGGAGAATGGGACATTTGTCTTTTGTGAAGTTTGAGGAGAAGGCTGAGAGCTGGGGACAGGCTGAATCAGCCTAGTCCCCCTAGGACAGCTAAGAGCTGTCCCAGCCGGGTCCTCTCCTCGCTGACCCTGTCTCCACTTGGCCCTGCTCATCTCTACATCAGCCTCTCCTCTCCCCTCTCTGCTTCTGCCGTCTCTCAGTTTCTCTTCCTGCTCCCTTTTCTTTACCTCCCTATCTCTCTGCCTCTCTTTGTTCCCTGCTCACCCAGCTCCCAAGCCCAGTTCACACAAGCTTAAAGTCAGTGTGGATCAGAAGCAAGGCAGAATACTCAGACTGCTGCCATCCAAACCAGGGCTGTTCAGCCCCAACCCAGAATAGATCTGGATAGGCCAAAATCACGTGCAAAAGGACTATACTAGAGCTGTGGGCGTGTGTGTGTTCTAAGTATGTTCATGTATGTGCAAGTACACATGGATGTGTGTTGTGTGTACATGTGTGGTGTGTGGTACCCTTGTATAATTTATTATGGGTGCATGTGTACATATTACATGTGCATGTGTGTTTTGCTATGTATATATGGTGTGTGTACCTGTGTTGTGTGTTTTGTGGGTTATGTAGTAGTGTGTGAGTTGTGTGCAAACACTCATACGGGCGGCATGTGTGTGGTGGGGTAAGGGGCATGGACGACATGAGAAGCTTTTCTATTTTTCTAAGACAGGGCCTCATGTAAGCCCAGGCTGCTATAGGGGCAAAGATAATGATCTTGAACTTCTGATCCTCCTGTGCCCCACCCCCCAAATGCCGGGATTACAGGTGTGCCCCCATGCCCAGTTTGTGCAGTGCTAGGGACCCAGCCCAGGACTGGATATCCTAGGCAAGCATTCTGCCTACTGAGCTACAGCCCCTTCTGGAAGGTTTTCTGAAAGGTTCCAACCAGTTCTCTTTCCCAACTTGAAGCTGTCTGTGTGGTTGCTCCTGTAGAAGACGGCCACTGAGTCAGACCCTGGTGGCATCTGGGGGTTCCCTGGGGGGGGGGGGGGTTTGACTTCCTCCTTAGCCTGGTTGTCTGGACAGGACAAACAGAATATGACTTTAGCCATCCCAGGACCCTGACCCCCAGGTTTGCAGCAATAAGACCTGGACATGGAGCAAGCCCTGCCTGGTTCTGGGACCTTAGTCTGAGGACAATTGGCCCTGTGGCCAGTCACCTAATGGCTAGCCTAGCTAACAATGATAGCACATGTGTGAGTCAGTGTCCCCCAACACTAGCTCTACTGACAGTCTGTCTTGGCCATTTCCTGTGTGTCTCCTCTGAATGTCACAATACCCTATACCCAACTTACCTAAAGAGTGTTTTTAATTTTCACAAGGGCAGGGAGGGGATAGAGAAGGAAGAAGTGGGGGAAGCGAGTGAGTGTATTGAACAGTTACATGAGCTGTACTATGCGGAAATTTGGGACTGTTTATTAGAAAGAAGTACCAGGACATTCCCCATGGGTAAGAGCGCCCAGGCTCTGCTACCCTGAGTGCTCAACAGAGGTAGAAATCAAAGGGTGGGAATTCCCTGGGAGGGCATCCTGGGCCCCTGGGGAAAGTCCCAAGCAGCAGGAAGCTGTGTGAGCAGGAGGAAGTCACTTGGCTGGAGGAGTCCAGGAGGGCGGAAACAGCATTGTGTCTGGTGTAGGTATTGCAACCTGAACTTTGAAACTCACACCCTGTGCAGGGCAGATCTGCACTGGGTGGGAGCTCCCAGCTCCCTGCCTCTGGGCAGGTTTCTCTTCCCTTTTCCCAGGCCAAGATTTGCCACATCCCTTCTTGGCATCTCTCCTGAGCAGCCCATCCCCGGGTGAGCCTGTGTCTGCCTTGTGTGTGTTGGCTTGTCCATGCCCAGAGTATCTCAGAGCAGGGATGGGGGNCCAAGGAGGAGACAGATCAGAGGTGTTGATGAGAGCTTGAGCTGTGACGTTTGGCTGTGCATCCCAGGGCTGGCTGCTTAACCTCTCTGAACCTAAGACTCTTCATGTATAAAATGGGGCTAACCAGATCTTCCCAGCTATCAGTCTGTGCTCACAATCCACTGGGAAAATGTACATCTTGCTTAGCTCCACTCCTGACTTGGCACATGGGAAATAAAAACGATCAGTGTTGGCCATTCACAACTCTTAAGAACTGAAAGCTCCTGCAGTCACCCCCAAACTGCAGTACCATCACCTGCAGTCACCCCCAAATGGCAGCAAGACCACCTCCTCTTAGAGCCACAGCCCAGCAGTAAAATGGAGGGTGGCTGCCCAGGGCACTTGCCCCTCCCCCAAGCTGCAGAAAGGAGACCACCACGAGTGGCAAGCCGCCCTGAGGTGGGGAGAGCAAAGANCATGGCGGTCTCTGTTTTCCTAGATGGTGCCCAGGCTGCCGTTGGTTCTCAGTGGTCTTCCAAGCAGATCAGCAAAGTTGCTCTTAAGTAAAGCTCACCACCTACCACCTCATGGAGACGGCAAAGCAATCATGCATGGGCACNTGCCAGCCATAATTTGTGACTCCTGGACACCACCAGCACTGCAAGCATTACTGTGGGGTCAACAGCCTGAAGACCTGCCAACAGTCAGGGAGGACACAGAGCAGGGAGTGGCCCTGGAGAGGCCATGTTGAGTAGAGCTGATGACCAGCCAAATGGAAGTGCCAGATCTCTGCCAGGGTGGAGGGTGGGGAGGCCGCAAAAAGACTCTGTCTCAGTGGCTGCCCAGCCCAGAGATAGCCAGACTCAGCAAAGCCAGGTCAAAGGGTGCAGAAAAGACTGGGGAGCAGCAGCCAGTCTAGGTTCCTTGCTGGAGCCTGGGAAGCTTTCTGGCCTATTTCACACTGATCCCTGTCCTCAGCCCAAGACTACCCAAAGACTACTATGTCTTTGAGAACTGTTGGGTTTCCGGCTGGAGTCACCTTTCCACCTAGATGTGCCAGGNTGTCCCACACTGTCTCCAGCAAGGCTGCTACTCATCTGCCATGCTTTCCCTGGGCTGCAGGCCTTCTCTTANCACAGAGGCAGCAAGAAGCCCCAAGCAGGAGAGGATTGGCCTGGGACTTTTCAGTCTTCACACCTTTGGGCCAGTCATCACCTCTCCAGCATTAGCTTCCTCGTCTATGGACAAGAGAACGCAATAGAGAAGAGTCATGGGAAAGGCTGGGCCTGATGCCATATGTCCCAAGGCCAGGGCCTGTGTCAGAGTCAGAGGCAGCTTGAACCTGAGTGCCTCCCCATCTGCCTCCTGGAACAGTGGTGTGTAGGGCTATCAGGGATGCAGAGAGCCCACAGGTTACTCCCTCGGTAGAGCAATGGGCCAGGGAGATAGTCCCATTGTGGATAGTCTAAGATAGGCCTTCTCTCTTCAGACATTGCATTGACAGACCATGCAATGGTCTAGGGGCCTGTCTGTGTCTTCCAGGTGTCCTTCATTCTCCCCAAAGTGGCCCATGCTCAACAGTTTGGGACCTCTCTGGGGGAGCTGTGTTGGAGCAGAAAAGCCATAGTGGGAACATGACTGGGGTCTCCCAGGATGAGGATAAAGTGACAGGGTTTCTGATGGGAAAAGAAAATCATGAGAGAAAATCCATCAGAGCCATCCACCATGGCCCAGGGCATCAACGAAGTCAACGGCTAAGTGGCTGAGTTCTGAGCAAGAGGCAGGTTCTACAGCTCACCCAAGTGGCCTGGGGACACTTTCACAGCTTGGGGACATCTTCACTCCATTATATCATCCATCTTCATTACCAGTCCCATGTTATTAGGAACGAGGGACCTGAGATTTCCTCAGGCTAAGCCCAACACCCTGATCTCCTTCTGGCCCAGTGCAACCAATACAGGCTGACCAGCCTGAGTGTGGCCAGGAGGATGGGATATCAGGACCAGTCCCTGTGTGTGCTCACTGTGGGTCCTCTGCTGGTAGCTCCAGCAAGGAGTGAGTATGGAGTTTGTAAGTGTACTAAGGAAGGCAGGCCAAAGTGCTTCTTCCTATTTTTGGAGCCAAGTCCAAAACAGTGTGGGTGAGGACCAGAGCCTGAGACACATAACATCACAGAGTCGGCATGACAATTTGTTCATTTGTGAGGCCTCTCAGGTGCTGGGGGAAGGCAGCCTGCAGCTAGCGGCAAAGTCCTGCAGTAGGAATCTGCTGGGGTGCCTCTGTTCAATGCTATGATGTGGACAGGGCCCACTGGGAGAAGTCAGGAAGGCCTCTCAGGGGTGAGGCTGGAGCTTAACTTTAGCACAAGAGCCCACCCAGCATGGGAGGGCCCCACACCAGAGCATCCTGGTTAATCTGTGGAACATAGGAATTTGGTGAGTGGAGCAGACAGGGCTCTGTGTTGGACACCCAACTCTCCTCCCCTGGACTTTCTGGGAGTCCCACTACCTTCCTGACCACCTCACACCTCTGTTTCAGCTGAAGATAACATGGATTCCCTGCTTCCACTGAAGATAGCATGGCCTCCCTATTTCCATGGCAACCAGAGATATTGGGGCAGGGGAAAAGTGGCCTTGAGGTTGACAGGGTAGGAAATCCAGCCTGGGATCCCCAAGAATTCAGGATCCCACAGCTTGGATAATTCATAGAGGGAAATGTCCCCAAAGGGAGCCCAAGCAAATTCCAGCAGCAGCCTCCTCCCAGGGCCCCCAGGTAGGGCTGTTCAGGTTGTATACTGTACAAAGCAGTGTCTCCCAGTGACCATGTGCTCGGAAGATAGATTTATTTGCCTGCATTGCTCATACGTTTTATTGCAACTCTGTGGCTCCAAGGGTAGATCCTTGGCGTGTTTGTTATGAGAACAGTGATTTATGGCAGTGAAGGTCTGTCTTACAAGATGAGTACGCTCCATCTATCACGGAAGGGTGCGTGGTACGATGGTGCCCACATGGGCCTTATGGCTGCCCTCTCTCTGCAGTTTTTCCTGTTCATCCTGATCATCTTCCTGGTAGAGCTCTCAGCAGCCATCCTGGCCTTCATCTTCAGGGAACACGTATGTACCACTCAGCTTCCCACCCTGCTGCCCTCACTACCCACTGAGTACCGGGGGCTGCAGAGTGATCCCTGCCTTCCCAAAGAGTCTCTTAGAACTAGCTGTCTCATATCCAGTGCCTAAACATGACCTGCACCTCAGGGAGGGGCCAGGGGCCAGAGCAACCCAGCCCAGTGAAGTCTCCTTCTGTAGGAGTATTTCCAGAAGTCCTCACCCAGGGATGCCTATGGGTCCCCTCTCCTGAACCACCTGATATAAGCTCCAGCCTGATTCTAGAATCTATATCCAACCCAATGAGAGCCTGATGATGGGTGTCACATGGTCAGGTGGAGAGGACAAACCCAGTCTGGGTATGTTGTGTACCATGCTAGGCTACTAGCCCCTCTGATTAGCCTACGTCATGGGCCATTCATTCCAGAAGCTTCATCCAGCTCCTTACCCTGAGGCTGGTGGACAAGGCCTGGCACCACAGCTAGAAGGGCCTGGGCTCCAAACAGGAGGGCAGGAAGGACAAGACACATGGGCTGGCCTGAGACAAGGAGCCAGCTTGAGGAACAGTGATTTTGAGGACATAGCTGGGTGCTATGGGTAATTGAAGGCTCCCTCTTTACCCAAACCCTGGCTTCCCATGGGTTGGGCCTGGCACCTGCTGATTCTGAAGAATGGGATGACAATCACGCCCCCCCTCCCCCTGCAGCATGCTCATCCTCTGAGAAAAGCTGCAAGGCTGAACAGGGTTCCCAGTGTGTTCCATCCTGGGGTTAGCTGAGGCCTGTGTGTGTAGACATCCTTGTCACAGCAGTGGCCTGTGATGACACAGCAAGGCCCCAAGCCTTGGGAAAGGGTACCTGCCCAAACTGGACANCTTAGGATGACCTGGGGGGCCAGACTGAGAAGATTCAGCACCCTCTCCTCTGTCCCCAGCTCACCCGCGAGTTCTTCACCAAGGAGCTCACCAAGCACTATCAGGGCAATAATGACACAGACGTGTTCTCTGCTACCTGGAATTCNGTCATGATCACAGTGAGTGCCCCTCCCCATGCCATCCTGGGATGCATGAGCATTCAAAGCCATAATGTTGACACGAAAAAGCTCTAGAGGCCAGTCCCCTGCCTGTGCCAGACATCAACAACCAATCAAGAATCACTGATCCCATTCTTGGCCTGTGAATCCTTTGTACAGCACTCTAAGCAGTCACAGCTAGTGAATCACAGTCCAGACTCTCCTCAAAATCTATTCACTTCGCCTGACTTTAGTCCTCAAGCAATAGCCATTGTCATTGGTGTCAATAATAATTAGTGCAGGGGCTGGGGAAATGGTTAAGTCAGTAAAGTGCTTGTTGTGATACCACAAGGAACTGAGTTTCATTCCCAGCACCCAGGTAAAAAGCCAGGTGTTATGATGGATGTTTATAATCCCAACACTGGGAAAGTGGAGACAGGTAGATCCTTGGGGCTCACTAGCCAGCCAGCCTAGCCTAATCTATGAGCCCCAGGTCCCAGTAAAAGCTTGTGTCTCAAAAAATAAGATACAGCTGGGTGGTGCAGGCACATGCCTTTAATCCCAGCACTCGGGAGGCAGAGGCAGGCTGATCTCTGAGTTCAAAGCCAACCTGTTCAGTACAGAGCAAGTTCCAGGGCAGCCAAGGCTACACAGAGAAACCTTGTCTTGGAAAAAGAAAAAAAAGGACAGCCCCTAAATTATGACATCTGAGACTGACCTCTGGCCTCCATGCATATATACACACACACCCAAATACACACACACACACACACATCTACATATGAACAAATATACACATGCAAAGTAACAATAATAGCATAATCTCTGGCCTCCATGCATATATACACACACACCCAAATACACACACACACACACACACACACACATCTACATATGAACAAATATACACATGCAAAGTAACAATAATAGCATAATCTAAAATCATAGCAACTATATGTGAAGTGCTTACCAAGTGCTGGTGAGGTAAGAAACATACTGTCACGCCCCTCTTACANAGAGGACCCTGAAGCACAGGGACACTGGGCATCACCACCTTCACATGGAGGGCAGAGGGAGCTGGGCCCTGGCAGAGGCTGACATCCCCTCTGGCCCAGCTCTGGCTCCCACTTTCCATTCTCTTCTAGTTTGGCTGCTGCGGGGTCAANGGGCCCGAAGACTTCAAGATGGCCTCAGTGTTTCGGCTGCTGACATCAGACAATGAGGAGGTGCCCAAGGCCTGCTGCCGGAGGGATCCCCAGACTCGGGATGGGGTGCTGCTGAGCCGGGAGGAATGCCAGCTGGGAAGGAATCCATTCATAAACAAACAGGTACTGCCCTGCTCCCAGCAGACACTCCACAGACATGGGCAAAGCTGGGGAAGCAATGTCTACCCAGAGGGTCTGAAGGTGGTCGGGGGCTTTTTCTAGACAGTTCTTGCTGCGGCACAGGCTTCGACTCATGCCTCTGAGATCCAAGGAAGTGAGGAGAGGATCACACTGGTAGGAGACGAGTTGGGTTCAGGCTGGGGTGGGAATTGGGACTGTAGCTCCCAGGTGAGTTTTCCAAACTTCTAATAACAGAAGTCAAAGTTGCGGGAGTGGGGAGGGCTCCTTGGGGATACACTCTGTTTATGAGGATGCTTACTCTGGCCAATTAGGGGCGTTCTTTGATCCCAGGGGAACAGACTCTCATTGACTTGACCCTAGGTGATCAGATAAGTGTCTAGAAGTGTCTTTCTTCTCTTGTAATCTAACGGTTTCATCTCAGCCTTGTTTCCCTTAGGGGGAGACAAAGGTCCCAGCTTTGTCCCCTCAACAAGGAGCACTGCCCCTCCATAAAGAGACAGAGACAGAGAGAGGTTGGGCAGGGCAAGCAGGGAGGAAGGAGGGGGTGAGCATGAGAGCCACACCTGGCTTTCTCCCCTGGCCAGACTTCCCTNGGAGAATTCCAAATGCTGGGAACTGGTGGAGAACAAGAGACAGGAGACAGGGCCCCGCTCCCCTGGGGACCCTTATCTAGGGAGAGGTGGTAGGCGGTAAACCAGTGAACAAAAGTGATCCTTGCCCTCAGTGGTGGTTGTGAGGGTGAAAACCGGTTGAAGGAAGTGCCGGAATATGCATGGGNTGGAGCTTAAAGTTCTCAGAGTCCCAAGGGAGGGCATCATAGGGCTGAGACCCGATCCCATGGCCTCAACTTGACAACAAGAACTCAGTTCTTGTCCCTGTACCTCATCTGGGATGGGCGATAGGCCAGAGCTCAACTCCTCTGTCACACAGCCTGCCGTCCTACCCTACAGAAACAGACAGAAATTAAGATGGGATGTGGAGGCAATGGAGAGAGCAGGCCACCGAAGGTTTGGATGACAAGGACCTATGTGAAGAGCAGATCCAATTTGGGAAGCACCAAGGATGTGGGGAGTCTCATGCTTCCACTGCTGACACGCCTTTAGCCAAACCTGCTGACTCAACTTCTTCCCTGTTGCATCCCCTGCTGGGGATGAAAAGTCCAGGACAGCTCAGGAGTATGAGGCAGAAGCCTTGCCTCTCCTGCTGTCTCTCAAAGGCCCTGGAATCACACATTTAGCCAAGGGGATATGAACAAAGAACATTTGGGCAACTGAGTCACACCCTTATGAAAAAGTGTGACACCCCCGCTTCCACCAGAATGCAGCCACCCAGGACCTTGCTGAGGATAGGGAGCTCTGTGGTGGCAGATCTACAAAGAAGGAGCAGACCATAGAGAAGATGCACAATTTCCTCACTGAAGAAGCTGCTGAGGGATTGGGAGTTGGATGGGGTTGGGAGAGAGTCCCACAGCCAGGCTCCTGCCCCACCCCACCCAACCCGCCCATTCTGAACTTTCTCCTGCAAGTTCCTGGTTTCTAGACACTTCCCCCATGAGCATACTCCGCCTGTCTCCTGGGCTGAGGACCACACAGCCATATTGATTCTCCATCACAGAGAACCCCTCTGGGGGTTTGGTGGGGCTAGTAGCTACTGGGGTTGCTTCTCTCACTCTGAGCCATCTTTTCTGTTAAGAGCCTCCACTGGGAGGCCATCTCCAGTTGGATTCTCTCAGAACTGCCTTCCACAAAGCCCAGGACACATTTGTGACTGGCACAAGCCAGACTGCTAAAGAAGTGTGTAGTTCCTTCGGGGATGTGGAGGTGGCTGGGTTGGCACTCTGGCTGCCCCAGAGCTAGGAAATCCAAACAGTTCTGCATGAACCGAGGAGGAAGGATGGTACGGCAGACTGGAGTGGTGGTGAGGTGAATTACTGGCCTTGTGATAAATCAGTGAGGATAGGCATGTGACAAAGGTGTTTCTATGCTTCCTGGGTTGAGGGATGTTGTGTGTGAAGCTTGAGGAATATGTTGAGTATGAAGTACCTTTGAGATAGCCAGGCAGGGGAGTGGGGTACTCTTCCTGGAGCCTGTGAAGGGCACCCTAATGATAAGAATGTGAGTGTTCCTGCTTAGGGTGATCTGCCNTCTTTTTGGTTGTTTTGAGGTGACTATGAGCAGGACCCAGGGTGGGGAACAATCCCCCCCTGAACATTGGAGGATAGACCCTATGATCTACATATCTAGAGAGTGATGTTCTGTCCCTCTGCCAGATGGGGGCGCCCCATCGTGGGGTGATACCCAGGGTGTTGTAAGTTCCAGACTGTGATAGAGGAGCTTGGCCACATGAGGACAAGCAATTCTAAAGTATAGTTCTGTCCCCTCAGGATAAAGGGAAAAGGAACCCCAGGCCCCTCTCTGAATCTGGGCTTCCCCCCTTGCTGTGTGTGTGGCCTCAAGTGAGCCACCACCTGCTCTCTCCCCATTTCTGAGGAGGTAAACCACAGATAAGCTGCTTCTCACTAGGGGCTGCACAGAGGACACATGAAGCCCAGAAAGCTCCTGGCAGAGGGAATTCGAAGTGTAGGTAGTATTACCCCCTGAGGGCTTTCCTGTCCCTGGGGAGTTTCCACCAGCCAACCTTCTGCTTGGCTCGGGTCACTGGTGCTAGGGTCTGTGTGTGTCTAGGCAGTCTGTCCACTCACTCCATGATGCTCTAGGGAGAATAGGGCCCCCTACCCTTGCTTAGCTCCTAGCCAGCCTCCACTTGGAAGATACTGTGACTCCCACCTGGCCATTGTCCCTGATCAGGTCCTACTGTCTCCTTGCTCAGAGATAGCCTCCTTGGGTCCACTTCTAGCCAAAGATACTGGGATTCTGGGTAGGACTTGAACACCAAGACCCCAGTCTTGGCAGAACCCCAAACCCAACAGTCACCCCACATAGATGGGTACAATTCCTACCCCTGCCACACCACCAAGCCAGTCCACTTGGAAGTCCTCCTCAGTTGAGCCCAAAGAACATTCTTCCTGGCTGTCCTGGAAGAAAACTGTTTCTTTAAGAATGTGTTTCAGATGACTGAGGGTATAGCTCAACCAATAGACTTGTCTAGCATGCACAAAGCCTAGGTTCCATCCCACCACCCTATAACCTGGGTAATCCTAGCACTCAG
Organism: Neotoma lepida; assembly: GCA_001675575.1. NCBI lineage: Eukaryota > Metazoa > Chordata > Mammalia > Rodentia > Cricetidae > Neotoma > Neotoma lepida. Next base: position 68,343 of record LZPO01075899.1, read on the forward strand.
GTGATAAAGCCAGGAGGATTAGAAGTTCAAGGTCATTCTCAACTACATAGAGAGTTCAAGAGTAGCCAGGACTACACGAGACCCTATCTCAAAAAAATGCATGTATTTCATTCGGAGCTGGGGTGGGTGTGGCTCAGTGGTAGAGCATTTGCATGGTCAGTGTTAGGTCCTAGGTTTGATCCCCAGCACTTCTGTCACAGAGAGGACTTGTTATGGACTGATGTCTGTGACCACCATGGAGGCGAGGGGCAGGCTTTCAGTGGACACAAAGTATGATGTACTTGGGGCCCAATGGGGGAGGTCTCGTCTCCCAAGGTGCTAGAGAGGCGGCAGGTGCATGAGTCACATGATGTGGCTGCTCCTGTGAGACTGAGGGATAAAGCTGAAAAGTTAGCAGTCAGGCTGGCCAAGAGAGGGACTGAGGGTCACTGTGAACCTCTGCGAGCTGCTGTCCCACCTGGGGTGGAGGGACCATAAGTCATTCTGATTGAAGAAGCCCAGGCAGCTCTGTCTTCGGGGTTCAATCCCCACTTCTAAAGAGCACCAGGAAGCCTTGGTGTTTGGACATTTCCTCATACTCTGAGTCTAAGGCTGAGTTAGCNTTGGGAAGTTTTCANCTTGTCTCGGGAGTGGATGTCACTGAGAAGGGATATTGTCAATTCTGTCAATGACCTGGTACTTCCTCATCCCCACATCAGTATAAAAATGTCAGCCTGCGGTTGCTGAGCCCTNGGGCCANTGNCAGGGACTTCGGTGCCAACAATGGTCCCCAGCTGCAGGATGTACCTCACTCATCCCTGGTCTTTCCTTCCCAGGGCTGTTACACGGTGATCCTCAACACCTTCGAAACCTATGTCTACCTGGCTGGGGCCTTTGCCATTGGGGTGCTGGCTATTGAGGTGAGTAGGGCCCCCTAGGAAGAAGCCCCCGGGCTTGGACACCCCGCCTACTTCCCAGATCCATGGTTGCTGGCTGCTGCAAACATTTGCTGCTGGAGAAATTCCTGTAGCCTGAAGCTGCATGTCTGCTTGTCCCAGAACAATGAGAGTAGGCAGGCCTTGAGAGGCACTCCACCTCACCCCAGCAGTCCAAATGCACTTTGTGGGATACATGAGCTACCTTGAAGGCTGGGGTGCTTCTTGATAAGGCCCTGCCTTTGCAAGTATTCAGGGTGTCTTTTTAACTTGGCAATAAAGCGTTAGTACCCTTTATCCCAGGGCCCCAGAGCACACACATCTGAGTGGCTGCTGATCTTTGAGCTACCACTAGGTGGTGCCTCAGCCTTCCCTTCTCACTGCCCACTGCCCAGTTCTAGGATGCACTTTGGGGCAATGAAGCCAGGCAGCCTGATGCTAGGCCCTTGCCTCCTGCTCTTTAGGGTCTCCTTCAAGGATGCTCTGGTCACCTGGCACCCTGGATATCATTCCTTGTTCAGTGTCCTCTGTGCCTTGTCTCTCGGGATAATATAAACCACGGGGGAAAAGGGGGCAGCATTTGTTAATTCCACAAGCATATATTGAGCCCTTGCTGTATGNTAGCACTGCTGAAAGTAACAGAGCCTCCTGTGGGAACTCAGACCAACAACAGACACACAGATCTTCCTGGGGCTGGGCAAATTTCAAGAAAATGTCCTGTGTGCATAGCTTTCCCTCACNGTAGNAANAGGTCAAGGTTAGGGTACTGTAACCTCTGCAAACCTCATCATGTCCCCGTGAGCTGGCTGAGAGTGCAGGGGCTAGAGCCAAGGGCTTTGGGGGCAGTGTGTCTCTGCTCAAGCCGGGCTGTCCCACGGCAGCTGTGTGACCTGAATCAGGTTGTACAACCTCTCTGTGCCCCACTTCCTACTGGTTAGAAAGCCTGCTGATATGACACTTAAAACCTACTCTACATGGTAAGTGCTTGGTACACCCTTGGGGCCCAAGAAGGGGGTTATGCTTTGCTTGGTCTTTGCTGACCCCAGAAATGCAGATTTGAACTATTTAAACAGATCGTTTGCTTTCCAAACCCCCTTCTTAGATGGATGGTGGGCACATGCTTGCCATGAGTGGTATCAAAAATCCTCTCAGGAAGTGTGCTGGGTGGCCCCCTGGTCGCACCCAACTGACTCTGGATCACCTTCTTCCTTTCTCTGCAGCTTTTCCTCATGATCTTTGCCATGTGCCTCTTCCGGGGCATCCAGTAGGCCATGGTCTGAAGAGACCCAGCCTACCACTGTCCAGTAGCCAGCCCCCTCCCTTCCTTGTCCTCTGGCCCCAGGGGAGGAGGCAAGGCCAGCCCAGATGGCCAGGAGCATAGAGCTAATTTTTTAAAAACGAAACAAAACAAAGACAGATATGAACTAAAGGGGCCTCACCTTGGCTCCAAGGCAGGAGCCATAGATGTCGACAAGGACCTAGGGCTGGCCTGGGACCAGCTGTTCCTGAGACCAAAGGATTATCAGCCTCAGAGCCCCTGGGCCCTGTCAGACTGGAGTGTCCCATGGCCTGGGTCCCCTCTCTTAGCATTTCCGGGACCTGAGCATCCAGAAGGCAGAAACACACCCTGGAGGATGAGCCAGAGCTCAGAGGCCCCAAGGAGATGCACTTTTCACAACGCAAGGACAGAATCTGCAGCGCCATCTGCTGGAAGGCGAAGCTGTCCCNCTCCTNGCTGACTGAGGGTGACTGTGTGTGGACACTNGATCTGAAAGTGGCTGTNTTGGATTTCCTCATCTCTTGGATCAAAGCCTCTCCACGGCCCAGAAAAGGGCAGTGACCTGTCCACAGTCACACAACATGACAACACACAGTGCATGACAAGGTCATCTCTGGGCTGCTGTCACTCCAGCCAGGACTCCATCAGANCTGCCTCAGCATCCCAATGTAAACTGGCCAGGAACTGCCTGCACCAAGTTCTACAGCTGAGAAAAGTCCCTACTGTGTCCACTCTGCCCTGCTTGTACCTCTACCTAANCCTACTGTCGTACATGCCCTGTCCCTGTGGGCCATACCCCTCCCTCTTCTCCCCAGTGGAAGACACCCCCAGGATTGTTCATTTCTCTTTCTACCCAGAGCTGAGGCTTGAATGTGTTCAAGATCCCTGCCAAGAATTCTTCCCTTGCATACCTCCACATGTGGAGCTCACTACCTCCCAATGCGGCCTCCTGCCTTCAGAAGCTCTGACGTCACCATCACCTCAACAGACAGAAGGGTTTCCTTTTTCCTGTGCTTCACTCTCTCCTTCCTAGCGGTTAAGGTCATAACTCTTGTCTGCAGACTTAAAGAACCCCACAGCCTCTCAGCCATTCCTACCATGACACACTTTCTGTCCTTTTGCTGTCCAGATGACATTTTGCTATTCTCTCTAGGCTCAGATTACCCAGACTCACAGGTTCACAACCTACACACACACACACACACACACACACAACTCAGACTGCAGACTAGGCTGTCAACTGGGTTGCAAGACGCCTGATCCTGTCAGGACCGTGTTGAATCCATTAGTGTTGTCTGTCAGGATCTCAAGTTTGATTAATTATGTCTGCCATGGGCTCAGCAGGGGGTGGGGTGTGGGGGGGGCAGTGGTGGTAGGAACAGAATGGTGCCTGCTCTCCTCTCTGAGGAAGAGCCTGATCTAATTCCAGCTTCCCTCTGCCTTCCTGCCACCTGGGAGTCCTAGCTGTAGCTTGGAGCCCAGGGCTCCCCTGCTGCCTGTGCTGTCTGGGTTCAAGGGGACCCTCCTCTCATTCCTTTCCTCTTTTCATGTCCTCACCCATGCTGGACTTTCTCGGAGTCTTTGAGCGCCACTTTTCCAAGTTGTCCTTATGACAACTTACTTGGCATCCCAATAAAATGAAGCCTAGAGACTGAGTCACCAGGTCAGAGGACCCCACGACTGGCTCCCAGCCCAGACTAAGAGAACCTTGGCTCTGACTCAGAACCCACTGCATACTGGGCTCCAACTGCCTAGGAAGGCAAATGGATCAGCTGAGGTCGATTGGGAAGCTCATGGCCCGGCTGAACCNAACCACAGGGGCTGCTGCCCAGAGCTAGCCCAGGCTTCCAGGGAAAACAGGGCTGGGACAAAGAGGGTTGAGAAGGCAGATAGCTAGCCCAGGCAGTTCCAAGGTAGATGAGAGACTCTCACCAGGAAAACTTTGCATACAGATGTTGAAGAGTCCCAAGGTAGCTCAGGTCCAAGCCAGCTGTGGATCCAACTCCTCAGTCAGCACCCTCATAGGACAAGAGGGAGGCAGGCAGTCCACCTTGTGAGGCTACTAGTAGCCATCTACAAGGTTGTCTGAGGTCACTCTAATGGGGCTTGGGCTGCTCTGTGTACTCCCAGGGGAGGGGAATGGAACCCTCCCTTCACCTCTCACCCCAGGACCAACAGCTTTACCTGAGATGCCCTGTGACCCTCACCCAGTAGTGAGCAGANCAGCCTCTGCCTGTTCCAGAGCCACTTGCCAAAGGGACAGCAATATCCTCTAGGAAGGGAGCTAACACTGGATTTGTGGCCCATGCCCTTCTCAGTACTCTGTCCCAAGCCCCTGGCCTACCCAGGTCCTGAGCCCAGCACCCTGCCCCCAGGAACCCCATCTCTCTCACACACACACACACACACACACACACACACACACACACACACACATACACATCATATATTATAGTCTATTTTGGAATCTGTAAATGTCCCTTGCAGTAGGAAACAGAGCTAATTTATCATTGTATCCCCCCAGCTCCCCCTTTTATATTCTATATCAAGAGAAATTTTGTAATATAAAACAGGACACCACACAGATCGTTTTGCACTGGTTTTTGTGACTGTTTCTTACAAAAAGAAAAGGGACTGAGGAATAAATAGTGACCATGACAGAGGAGGTCTTGGGGGCTGAGGCAGAAGCATGACAAGAAGAGCTGAGGGGCAGTCAGGGCACCCCAAGCTTGGATTCAGGGTGGGGTTGCTAGCTCCATCACCACCTCCTTCCAAGCTTAGCATCTCCCTGAGGCCACAGGCATGTCTGTGTGCCAGGCTTGGTCTGGCCTTGACCCCACCCCATGTGAAGGTATCACTGCAGTTTGACCAAGGTGACCTGGCCAGCCCACCCCCACCCCAGGGAAGGACCTGCCACCTCCTGTCACTGAGGGGGAAGACTGGCAGATGTCCCCCGAAGGGCTGAGCATGGCTGACATTTTCCACTTCTCTGACTACCTTCCTTGGGACTCTATCTGCATTCGCAGGGCATCCAAGAGGATAAATCCCCATCACCGCTGNGAACAGTCAACAATGCCACCTTGTCTACAGCAGCTGGGACTGTACTGAGAGGTGGCAGTGGCTGGGCCTGTGCTTTGAGTCAAGAGGTGGGACTGAGGGCCTGGCACACAGCCAGCAGCAGAAGGTGGATGCACACAATGGTCCCTTCTTGAAAGCACAGGTTCTCACCACTCTGCCAGACCATGGTTAACAGAAGCAGCCTGGGCCACCNCTGGTCATNTCGTCCATTGAAAACTTCTCTAGAGTCTCCTCTGCTGGGCCTAGGCCATTGTCATGGGGCACTTGGCTGCAGGGCCAAATAAGCTCAGGAAAGCTATAAACCAAGGTGCCCTAGAGAAAAGTTCCCCAGGCCCGGGGTCGAGGGGGAGGGGAACCACCCTCTTGCAGAAGGGAAAGAGATAGGCCTCAGCCTACCTCTCTTACTTAGTGTGCTTGCTGCTGAAGGGAAGGGAAGTGCTGGGAGCTAAGACCAAGGGGGGANGGGCCACATGGGCTGGTGGCACTAGGGCTATGTCTTCTGCTCTAGAGGCCCACTGTCAGGGTGCTGAGGAAGGGCAGACCCACTTCTGTTTCCCTACTTCTGTAGAATTGGAGGGGCTGTAGGCCTTGGGACAACCTCTGGAGGGGATCTTGAGGAGGCACTGAGGCAGGGGTAGCCATGCAGGCCTTGGAGGCCATGCCAAGGAAATGTTCCTGCTTTGCATCCCTTCAGAATTCCTCATGCACTAGGAGCCTATGGCCGGCTGAGGTGCCAGGGCCTGTCAGGGCCTGTGGTGTATTGTCTGACCCTGGCCTGTCCAAGAAGGACTCTGGGGCTCTGGAGTGCAGACAGCCAGAGTATCAGAACACTCTACAGCAGGCCAAAGAGAGGGTCAGGTATGCAGGTCAAGGATGGGGACCGAGGCCCAAGTGAGGCAGCCATTTCCCTTGATAGCTGACCACAGTAAGAGCACTGTCTCTTATACACATCTAGATGTGTATAAGAGACAGCGTATAGGGAGACCCAGTTTTCAGGTTTCTGAATGGAGAGAAGCTGAGACCTGCTGTTGGGGCTGATATAATCTCCTAGTGAGAAAAGGGCTTCCTGACCTTGGCTCAGCCCAGACCCCAGCACTCCACTCTAGACTGTGTGTCTCTTAGAGTCTAGAGGTCAAGAAAGCCAGGGAAAGGGGTTGTCCCTGTACAGGATGAGGAGTTGGGTGCAGAGGCCCCNGCCTGACTTGTCACTCCCAGAAGCCTAGGAGGTCCAAGCTGACTCCAGGGAGTGCCTGGCAGGGAAGGAAGGTATGTGCACCCTGCCTGTCTGCAGACCTGCCTGGGACCCACAGACGGTGAAGTCCCCAGCCACTCTGGCCCAGCTCCAGGCCCTGGCAGGTCCCAGCCAGCTACACTTTCTTGGGTTTCCGGCCGACCTGGTAATAGTAGTAGATGCTGACAATGACAAAGAGGAGGCGGCTGGCCAGGAGCAGCAGGGTCCCCAGGGACATGAGGCCTGTCTCAGCAAGTGTGGCAGTGACCACTGTGAAGGAAGTCAGGGGAGTCAGAAGTCAAGAACAGAGATGTGTTCAAGTCCCTCCCGCCATGGTGCTATACTAAACACCCTCCTCCATCACCTTGGGGGGGGGGATTGCGAGGGGAGGGTTGGTTGACCTCCAGGAGCTCAACACTAGCCCAGTCCAGCTGACAGATAACCCTAGTTTGCTGCCCCCAAGTGACAGGTGCCTAGCAACGCACATCCCTGAGTATCAGTGGGCAGTGGGCTTGAAGGATGCACCTATGGGAGGGAGCAGGTGGGCTGTGGATTCAGGACATGGGTGTATGTCACAGTCCCCAGTGTTCTGTTCCTTCCTTCTTCCTGCACCCTGCCAGCCTTCCCACCCTCCGCTACTCACCCAAGGACTGCACCCCAAAGTAGCAGGCCTCAGTGAGCAGAGTCCATCGGATAATGACCTTCTCGGCTGTGTAGAGTGCNTTCCACATGATCAGAGAGATGCCTGTTGGGATCAAGCACAGGGGCGGCCTGACCTCCAGCCCAGGGGTCTGGACCTCCTTATCCCACAACACCGACTCCTGAGATCAAACTGCCTCTCTCACAGTCCTTGTCTCGGCAGACCCAGCTCTGCTCTTGAGGCTGTTCACAATGTTTCTAAAGCCCCATGCAACACAGGCCAGGCTCTCCTCCCTGGGGCTTAGTGTCTTCATCTGCACAATGGGGTAGGTCCTCCAGCTCCANGNTATCTCTGTCCTTGTGATGCTGTGTGGAGAAATCTGGGAACTCAGTTACCTGGGCCCACAACTTAGTGTCCCTAACAGAGGAGCCCCGGGAGACAGAAAACTTGTGCCAAGGAAGGGTNTACTCTCAGGAATTCCCCTGAGAGANCAGGACAGGCCTTGATTTTAGTGGCGGAACANCCATCATGGCTTACTCCTCGGCGTCTGATCTCTGGACACCAGAGAAGTGGCCATAGTGTGCTCAGGTGATAACAGCCATCCTGATAGCCCATCACCACCACTGCCTTGCTCACAGCAAGTTTAGGTCCAACTGGCACAAATTTGGAGAAACTGCATGTGCAAAGGCCCAGTGGCCTTCTGAAACTGAGGAGTGGGCACCTTTTAGTGTGGCTGCCGTTGAGACCGAACATATAACACAGAGGAAGCAGATAGGGAGGTGAGGGCTGGATCCACTGATATGTCCAGACCCCACACAGGACCTTGACTGTCAGGCATAAATCCAGGACTTTGATCACCAGTGGTAAGCCATAGAATGTTTTAGGGAGGGGAGTGATGGCCCTCATGTTGAACTTTAAAACTATCATTTGGCTTCTTGTCATCTGTTGTGCACTCAGATTAGAGAAGAAACCAAAAGGACCAAATGCATTCGGGATAAAGATGGAGTGGGGGAAGGGTCTAGAGGACACTGTTCTGAGTCTGCCCTCCTCTAGGCTACGAGACTCTGGTAGGCAGGACCTCAGTGCTCACTCCCAGGGCAGTGTGCTGGGAGCCTCAATACTCCCAACCAATCATGTGCATTCCACCAATGGCCACAAGGTGGCAGCCCATGCTCAGCACAGTCACAGATGAAGGGACCCAGGCTGCCAGCCTGCTTGGGAATGAAGGGAGGCTGTATCAGGATCCCCAAGGGTCTAGGTATTGCCTTGAGGCCAGCTGAGCCTTCCCACAATCCCACCATCGGTCCAGAAGTACTCACTAAGGAGGGCACCACCGTAGAGGCGGATGGGGGTCTTGCTGGTGACCTCAGCCCCATCAAAAACTGCATCATAGAGCTGGTCAGGGAGGGCGAGGGCCTGTGAACAGCAGAGGACCACAGGGTCAGTTCCAGGCAGAGATGAATGCTGGGGACATCCTTCTTCCAAGGACATAGCCAGAGTCTCCAGGGTAGGACCTGATTGCTCCCTCCCAGAGCCCAGATCATGAGGTGCTAGTTGCTTTGGGGCACAGCACACTGGTGAGGGGCAGACTGCCAGCCCTAGAACTAGCAAAGACCCTGACAGATGGACCTCCATGTGGAGATAGCAACTAGTGATGGGNTGGAGAAGCTGGGGGAGGGCAAAGGTCCACACCCAACCACCTCCTCCCTCCATCTAGTTCTAAAACTGAGGTGCCAACAGCTGACAAGCACCAGACCTGCTTGCAGCCAGGACCAGGACACAAGGACTCACCATGATGGCCACACTGGAAAACAGCATAGCAGAAAGAAACTGCCAGACCCTGGGGAGGTGCAGAGGGGAAAGTTACAGCCACACTCTCAACCCAGACCCTGGGGGGACACTTTGTGAAGGCCAGACACCCAGGGCTATTTGGAGAGGTAATGAACAATGTGGGTGGAGTCCAGAGCAAGGCCCAGTAATGAAGGACCTTACACATACCCAGGACACAGAACTATCAAAACAAGACCTGCTACTCACCTGAGTCCCAGAGGCTCCCGAACAGCAAACTTAATCTCATTGCCCAAGACCTGGCTGATCTACGGACATAGAAGTCAGAGGGATCAGGGAAGGCAGCCTTCAGCATCCCNCCCATCCACCCTCCTCCCAGGACCTATGTGTACACCTGGGGCCCAGGGCACCTCTGATTGACATAGANGTCTCCTCACTGCAAGCTCAAGTTGAGTCTCCAACCTATCCTGCCTCCCTTAGCACCCAGATAAAAGAGAAGTTGNTAGTTAGGAAGGAAAGCTCAGGGTCTGCCCACCATGGGCTAGAAGCCTGGTTCTGNCCATCACTGGTGTAACCTCAAGGAAGTTACTTAGTGTCTCAGTTTTCTCATCTGTACATTGGGTCACTAATCACATGGATAGCTCAAAGGCTGCCAGCAGGGTCTGCTCATGTCTATAAGACAGTCTATGCCTGTCCTCTAAGAAGCACTGGGTGCTTTCCACAAAACTGCTATCACTATAGGCATCATTCCCCTGCCATGGCAGAGGGTCCTAGAAGCACAGGGAAGTTGTAGGCTCCAGCAGCTCTGAAAGCCTTGCTTCCTCTCCTAGCATGACCCACCTTTGACCGGTGCACTTCTCCATCATCATCCTCCCCGCCCACACCCAGGATCTTCCTGGTCTTCAGGCGGCTCACAAGGTCCGTCTGGCTGTGCTTCTTCATGAGCGGAGGAGGCTGTTTGGCTGCCATGTTGTCCTTTGCTGAGGGACATGGGGAGACACTGGCCTCAGCCATCGTTCCTGCTGGACTTCCAGACCCTGGGTCCCAATGTAGGGTGAGAAGGGTGTGGCCAGGCCCTACCCAGGGCCTGAGAGAAGATGAAGCTGCGGCTGCCTCTGTTTCCTCTCCTGTAAAATGGGTTGAGGAGGATGCTGCCAGCCTGGTCCCCATGGACATGGCACAGCCCAGGTGATTGGNACAGACAAAGCCTTACAGTCAACCNTTGGGCGGCATATGGGCTTTAGAAAAGGCATTTGAACCAGGATGGATCTCACTGACAAGATTTATGAGTCATAATGACAAAAGAGACTTCAGAGAGGTAAGGACTCTGCCCAAGGCAAGAATGACCCTCCTAAGCCCTAAGCTCTAGACCACATGGACCTGCCCAGACAATCCTCACTGCCAGCAAGCCAGCCGGCTGGTCCTCCTGCCCCCTAGACAGCCTCCTCCACTGTCCAGGACCTAGAGAAGGAGAGGGTTCATCATGAGGGAAAGAGGCATTAGGCCCAAAGAATGAGGCTTCAGGTAGTGGCCATACTGCCCAGACCTCACCCACTTCCTGCCATCAGCACCCACAGCCTCTGTCCACCCACCCACCCACCCCCACACATACACATCTGCCCACCATCTTCCACAGCCCCTGCCCTGCCAGGCAGCAACATCACAGGCCAGTCCTGGGCACGTACTGTGAGATGGGCAGTAGGCCAGGTGCTGAAACGGGCAATGGAGTCCGAGACGAGCACTCCTCTCCTGTGTGCAGTCCTCACAGTCTAAGGAGACAGGGTGTGGGGTGGGGGGTGACAAGATGAGGCTCTGGCTGACCCTAGGCAGGCCCAGAACTCTGCATCACAAGGCCCTGAAGGATGGGTGCAAATGAGGATGATTCCACAGGTGAGGAGAGTCCTGGAATGTACAGAGGCCAGCTGAACAATAGGATAAAAGCATCCCAGCCAACCTGTGCANCGGCCAGTGTCAAGTGCCCGCTGTACCCCAGCATCTCATTTTCACCCATAGCACCCTCTAGCACACTCATTCCAAGGCAGAGTGCAGAAGCTGCCTTCCCTCCTCCAAGCCACCTGCTGCCCAGTGCCATGTCCCTGAGCACATGTCTTCCAGCCCCAGGGAATGCTCCCAGATCACCCAGGTTCCTTTTCAAGGCTGCCAGACTCTTGAAATGAAAGAAGCCATCCCAACATACACAACAGCAGAAAGGCANGGATAGCGGATANCAAGGTGGAATCCATACGTTAGGAAGAGGTCCAGTGGCTTTTGTTCAAAATGACAGCAAGTCACACTGGGCCAGCTGGAAGAGTGAGGCCTGGGCCCCAGGCCCTGACACCCTGTCCTCTTGCTCCTCATCTGTAAAATGAGTGGCTATGTTTTTCCTTCATATGCCTGCTGAGGGTGCTGGAAACACTGTCAGAACTACAAAGGCTGCCCATTATAAAGGCTTCTGACCCCAGACAGACTGAACACACTCCCCAGCATCCCTAACCCTCCCTCTGCCAAATCATACAAGGGTGCAGAGCTCAGTCCAGTCCACCCCTCCTCTGATGATGGAGAGGTCAGTCACCTGGCCATATCCTTCCCATGTTCCCTCTTACTCTTCATTTTAATCCACACAGACATGACCTTGCAGATAATTCATGTCTGCCTCCTCCAGGTCAGGACACTGGGTTCACATGACCAGACTGCAGTGGACACGTGCCATCCCAGCTACACCCTGATCCCCACTTCCATCAGTCATGGGTCTGATGTCTGTTACTCTATTTTCATCTGGAGTTTCTCAGATGTTGCATAAACAGAATCACAACAGGATGCCTTTCCGGACTCATCTAGGCCTGGTACCCCAAGTNCCCATTCCTTTTTAGTGCGCATCAGTATTCTGAGGGACACATGAGGGACTTCCGGTTGTTTCTAGCCTTCCTTTGTGTGTAGTTGGTAGGATCACACATTCCTATGCCTCTGAGGTAAATGGCCTCAAGTGNGCCTGCTGAAGTGTGTGGACAAAGTGAACATCCGGAACACCACACATGCCTCCCACAATGCACATCCACTCCAGCTCCCCCACGCTCCCGCCAACACTTGCTGTGGGCCATTTTTATTTCAGCCCCACTCTTTAAGGCCCCTGGATTCTTAAACTTTCTCATGAAGCCAGATGTGACAGGCTACTTGACTCAATCCTGCTGTGGCCCTCACTAGTCTTGTGACCTTGGGTGAGTCACCTCACTAATCTGAGCCTCAGTTTCCTCAAAANCTGTGAAATGGGACTTNAGCTCCAACTTCCTAGAGACCTTGAGGCAGTAAAAGAAAATGGGTCAGAGTATGCAGAGAGGCAGGTGCACAGAAGAGAGCCCTCTGTGACAGCGTGGGCATGGGACACCAGAGCTCAGCTGGTGTAGAGAATAGAGCATCTTGTCATCAGCAGTTAGAGCAAATGACTCCTTCCCTCTGAGGTCCAGTGCTCCCATCTGGGCTCTGGGAACAACCACTCACCCCCGCTCCCAACCCCCCTCCCCTCAAGCTGGTCTAAGGAGAAACAAGACCCTGGAGAGAACCGAATTCAGAAAGTGACCGCTCAGGCCACAGCTGGAGGGCTGCACACTTGCTGCCTAGACTCACTTCTGGAATCTCCAGTGGCTTAAGTGGGCCTGTAAGCCAGCTGCTTAGCATCTGTGCCTCAGTCTCCCCACTTCTCATGTGGGAAAGAAGGGGCNAACTCACAAACTGCTGTGAGAAGCACGTTGTCTCCCTCAAGTCTGCACTCAATGTCCTGTCTTGGACAGTGTCCAGTGAAGATGACAGTTACCAGACAGGGTACCCCTACCCTTCCCAGCACTTCCTCNACACCCTGTCCAGTGACTCTGGACAGAGAGGACCAGGAGACTGGTTTCATTAGCACCTTCCCCACCACGTAGGACCAAGCCCCCAGACTTCAGTGCAAGACCCTTTGTCAGACCAGTTTTAGCATGTCCCTCCTTGTTGATCTGGAAGCTTCCCAGCACTGTTTTCCTCTGCCCCATGACTCACCCACCCACACACACACACACACACCAGGTGCACCAGAGGTCTTCCGGCCTCCCTCCCCCACTCTTCCCCACCAAAGCCACTTGCCAAGGGTTTCAGGCCTGATATCATTTTAACGTGAGTGACGGCCCCTCCTCCACTCCATTCCTGGGAACCCTGGCCACACACNGGCTTTGAGCCAATGAATCTGGCCTTGAATCTTGGCTCTACCTATTTGTGAGCTGCAGGCTTTAGGAGAGCCACTACAACACTCTCANCCTCAGTTTCCCTCTGTGAAATGGGGGTCAGGGACGCAGAAGTGCCAGTGAATGTAGGTGTGTACCCTCCAGTCAAGGGCCCTTCCCTGGGTGGGGTCTGTCCTCCCTCCCTCTGCCCTTTCTTTCCTCACCCAGCCTACAAGACTGGAAAAGGCCCCTGCCACTCAGGCCTGCCTGGCTTCCTGCGTGCTGCTCTGAGGGCCTCCACATCCCCACTGTGGCTGTGGAAGTGGGAGGGGTGGCTAATCCTCCACCTTCATGCTCACAGATGTGGAGATGGAAAGGGGTGTCAGATGTCCTGTCTGCTGTCCCTGTCAGACTCCATCCCCACTAAGCCAGCAACTCTCCAACCTTCTAAGAGTGACTCTGAGCCCNNTCCAAGTGAGNAAGTCCCCCCTGCCAGCTCTACCCTGCCCTCCTCCTCAGGGCTCAGCTGGCCTCCTGTGTTTACCCCTGGCCATTTATAACTTACATCCTACCACTTCTCATTT
>LZPO01075899.1:86449-119893 GCA_001675575.1 Neotoma lepida
ACTTATGAGATTGGGGGGTGGGGTCGACGTCCTCTCTCCCCAGTGCCTAACTCTTCCCTGCCCCACTCCACAGGAGCAGCANGTTACTGCTTCNGGCTCNTTGCACAGCTATTCTGTGGAACTGGAAAAGCATCGCNGACCATTCTTTAAAATGGCCTCAACACCCCAACACTCTGCATGTTCCCCTGACCTCCGCCCTACATTATAGAATTTGCTTTCTCCCTCTTTCCGAGAAGGGGTCTTCCTACATAGTCCAGGCTGGTCTGGAATTCAAACTCTTCCTGCCTCAGCCCTCTGGGTGCTCGGACAACTCCAAAGTACCACGCATGACCCAATCNCTTATTTATTACTTATTTGCCGCTCCTTGCTTAAGCCACAGTACCACCAAGAGAAGAGTCTTCACGGCTTCCACAGGTGTGCAGGGACCTGTGGGACCTGTGGGACCTGTGCTCCATTTGTGTCATCACTCTTTTGTGTAGCTCTCCNAGATACTTTAGGCAGTAAAGAAACATAGAAAAGGCCAGAACAATGAATGAAGACCCTGCCCCGAGCCAGGAGCCTCAGGCCTCTCCCCAGCAGAGGGGGCTGTCACAAGTCCAGCCTAAGAGTTGAGACAGAGGAGCTGCGAGGTCGGGGGCAGGGGACATCAAGTGGAGGCAGCCAGACTTGAAAATTCTGCAGAAGAGAAGCCAGAGTAGCTCCTAGGGCACTGAGACCAGAGGGAACTCTAGGGGAGGGCACCGTCTGGACAAAGGCGACAACAGAAATCTGAAGTATACTCTTATTTCCCAACGACCGTACAGGAAAATAATTTGTTGTTGTTGTTGTTGCCTCAGACTGAGCCTGGGGCTGCCACTAAGAGGCAGGTGGTGTCTCTCCGGATTCTTCCACGAACCCACCATAGTCCCACCGCCGGCTCCGGGAGCCTCCAGAGGCGGCGTTCCAACGAGAGGCACAGCTGTAATGGGCGTCCCCGCAACCCAGGGATTTATCCACTCCCGCCAGGCCCCATCCAGAAAAGTTTGTCTTAAAAAACGAAACAGGAAGTGCGGGCACGGGGACTTTGAGGAGGCCTTGGCCGTGTGCTTCGGGCTTTGGGGCAAGGTGGGGGCGGTTCCTGGCCCTCTCCTTGTTCCTCNGCCTCACTGGCGGGAGAAGCCAGCTCCACCCAGGCTGCTAGAAGGAGGCGAGAGGGGACCCTAAGCTAACGCCTGGTCCTAAGGTGCACCGGGAATGGTGCGCTGAGTATTTTTGCGCACTACACGGGACCCCAATACACCCTGAGGCAGCCAATGGCCCCACGCTGCTCCCTCGCAGCTGATCTGGCGGATTAGAAGAGGAAGGATCGCCCTGGTCCACCCGAGAGCCCCTCGTGACCCCCTGGACTAGGATCTGGCCCAGCCACGTTTCTGTCCGCTCCTCTCCAGCAGGGACTCTGGAGTGTCACCGGCCTTGCCCCTTCCCCCTCCAATCTATCCCTCATCTCCACGCTGCACACACTCGTCCACTTTGTGAGGCGGGAGTCCGCGACTCTTCCAGCCCCCGCACCCATATTGAAGGTCCGGCCAGACCAGTGGGCAGCGGGAACCCTGCCACCTCCTCCGCCCGCATACCACTGGGAGCAAGGACCCGGGAACTCGCAAGTTTGCACGCGTAATCCTCGGGCCAGGAAACAAAGGCGGGAGGGGGTGCGGTGGCGAGAAAGGGGGAGGGGACCGAGAACTAAGCACGGAAGACAGAGACCCCGCGATAGAAGAAACTGCTTCACGCTCGGNTCTTTCTGTCCTCAAAGCAAAGAGGTATAGCCGGGGAGGGGCCGAGGGAGAAATAAACAGCCCCAGGGAAAGGAGGTGTCACANAAGAGAGCTAAAGGAGAAAGGGAAACCGAGTCAGTGCAAGGAGACAAACAAAAAGGACGGAGNACGGTGCCTCGAGGAGCTCAGCGGGGTCCCGGGCTNCGGCAGACCCGCAGGTACCAAGTGTCCCGGCGCCCGGCTGGCTTGCGCGGGGTGCTCGCTGCCCCTAGAGGTCCCTAAGGCCCCCAGCGTCCCCGGGCTCCGCTGCGCAGGCACCGGCCGGCCGGCGCAGTGGCAGCGGCGGGGAAGTGCGAGGCTAGCAGCAGCGGGGACAGAGGACTTACGTTCCTAGCGCACCGGGTGCTGCGCTCGCAGAGCTAGCGTGCCCCGCAGACGCTTCGGCCGAGGGAGTGTCACATCGCGGGGCCGCGCTGGGCGAGCTGGGCAGGGCAGGGCAGGGCAGGCTGGACTCCTGCGCCGCCGGGCTCACCCGAGTCTGGCGGCCCGCACTGGTCCCTCCTCTAGTGCCGCGCACAAGCCAATGGCGCGCCGTCCCCTCCCACGCGCCTGGCTGCCTCGCCCCCGAGGTGGCCAGGGCGGGCACAGAGGGNTTGGGGGACCCAAAGCTGCAGCCGAGGCCTTGCCGGGCGCTGCCTGNGGGGGGCGCACCCCCGCTTGGCCAGGGGATCCCCGGACGGGGACACCCTGCTGCTTCGACACCCAGGACTTTCTCGGAAGTTCTGAAAACAGCGCCCCTTTCCCGGGACTGCAAACATCCCCCTATGAGTTGATAAAATACTCATTCTCAGACCTAGACCAGTGTCTAGGAAGTAAGGGGCCGGCTTTGGCTGGCAGTCCCCGCACTCAGTGTGAAATAACACTGTTAATAATGGTNAGCGTTTGCCAAAACACTTTCAAGAATGAAATCTTCGCGTTTTCGGCAGCCCCAAAGAGGTAAATAGGACTAGCCCCAGTTCACAAAACCATGAGTCACTAATGCTTAGCCTAGGCCTGAAGATANTGGAGAATAGGTGTTCTGTCAGCCCAGCTTGCCTCCTCAGCTTGAAGGGACTGCCAAATGACAAGAGCTCTCACCCCACTGAGACCTTCGACCTCAATCCCTGTGCTGAATGGTCATGTGTCAGGGCTGGGGTCTTACCTGAGACTGCAGAATATTTGTTGGGAGAACCAAACAGCCTTTTATCTCAGCCCATGCCAAGAGAGTGTTTCTGGGTGAGTTTTGAGGGGTCCTGGAAGGTCTTCAGGAGCCTATCAGCCTAAAAAGACAGGCTCCTACAGTATCCCATCCCTTGCCTGGCTCCGGGAGAAGCCCTTTTAACTGTTGATGGCCCAGGGCCTGCCTCCTGCTGAGATCTTGCCTTCTGGACTGAAGGTAAGGAACTACAACCGGCCTGGAGGGAGNGTGGGGGTAGAGAGAAGCTGGAGGGAGTGTGGGGGTAGAGAGAAGCAAGGTTAAGAAGTGGGGCAGAGAGGAGAGAGGCTGCCCCCTAACCCCAACTAGGTGTGCCTCTGGCTCCTGAGTTTTGCTTTGCTTTTCTGCTGCAGGCTTCAGAACCAGAATACCTGAGTTCAAACCCTGGCTCTGTCTTTTAGCATGGCCCTGGGCAAGCAAGTTACCTAACCTCTCCTGCTTTTCTACTCCAGGCTACAGAACCAGAATACCTGAGTTNAAACCCTGGCTCTGTCTTTTAGCATGGCCCTGGGCAAGCAAGTTACCTAACCTCTCCTGCTTTTCTACTCCAGGCTACAGAACCAGAATACCTGAGTTTAAACCCTGGCTCTGTCTTTTAGCATGACCCTGGACAAGCAAGTTACCTAACCTCTCCAAGTCTCCGTATCTACAAAATGGGTGTGGCTTACAGCAGGAAGTGCCCTGTGGCTGTTGCTGGGATTTCTAGTTACCCCAGCAGCCCCTGCTTACCAAGCCTGACCATGTGTGAGGTGCTAATGTGCCAGGCAGGCTCCATGGCCCTCCCAACAGCTGGGGCTCCACCGACCGGAGGGGCTGTGCCCTTTGCAAGGAAGTAAACAGAGCAGNGCCTGGGTGNGTAGCAAGCCAGCTCTTAGTGGTTGTTAGCCTCCTGATTACCAAGGCAACTAAACTCCCTTCCCACAGTGCCACCCGCTCTNGCTGAACACCTGGCTAGTGATGGCCAGTAATGAATGAATCACTCAGCCAGTCACGTCTGTGGCTCTGGATCAGGCCTGTTTCGAGGTGTGGGGAGTGACATGCACATCCAAACCACCTGTCCCCGACTGGGGGCTTCATCATGGTCTGGTCTCTGAACAGTTTAGAGTCTCACCTATGGATAGAAATGGAATGATGAGTTTATTGTCGCACCATCTGTCTCTTTATTGTACAGGGCTCTGGGCTGTGTCCCTGGAACTCAGTGGCATCCCTGAGCATGCTCCCAGACTTGGAGATACCTCCTAGTGTTCCTGAAGGTAGAATTCCAGAGGCTGGACCTGATGATGACTCTTACCCTTGATTAAGGGGCTGTATTAGAAGGAGTGAGTTCACTGTCACTAGAAGCATGCAAGCAGAGCCAAGGAGGAGCCAGAGAGGATCACCAGTGGCAGANCTTGCCCCTTCAGTGGTGCTGGATATAGACAGANCCTCTGTTCTCTGGGTATCTGTGTTCTGGGATTTCCATGTCCATCTATAAGGAGGTGGGAGCCCCATAATGCTTTGCAAAGGAGGTATAGCTACCCAAATGGGCCCTGTGTATCAGGTAAAGTGCTGAGTCCTAGGGCCTTGGAGTTGACAGAAGGGTATCCTTGTTCTCAGAGGATTCCCAACCTCTTGGGAGGACAGATTTGTATCCATGATCTCAAGAAGGGAAGCAGATCCCAGCCTCAGCTGATAGACTGGGAGACTGAGAGAACACAGAACACGGAGCTCAGAGGGTNTCCACACCAGCACATCCAAGTGCAGACCCCTTGGACGGACCTCATCGGCTCTCTCTGACTTTGGCTTGCATGCTGACAGACACAGAGTGCCCATTACTACTAAGGCAGCCTCTTCCTAATTGGAAAAACAGTGCTGAGTGACAAGAGACTGGCTACCCATCTCTCCATCCATTTCCCCTAGAGTGTCCACCTCTGTCCGTACACTTCTCCAAAGCAATGTGCNTTTGTTTAAGAACATTCCTGAGACCATCACTCAGCCCTTGACATGTCCGCAACCAATAAATGGAGACAGGATGGGGTGTCCTTCCCAGAAGTACCTGGCAGTGTAAGAGAGAATGCATGCTGAGCCCTTTGTCCAAACATGTTTCTGAGTTACCTCATCTTCCCATTGGCTAGAGGCAAGCTTACCTGGTCGGGCACAACGTAACATGAGGCAACACAGATATTTAGCCTGCATGGATTCTGAGGGTAAAAGCCACTCCACACTCTCTGGCCTGGTGACCCTTTATTACACCTTGGAGGGAAATGGACATACAGCCATCACTGTTCCTTGGAGCTTGTGAGAAGCCAGCGAAATGACTGAACAAAAAGGATTGCCAAGTGGAAACTTGTATTCGTATTGTTCCCATAGAGGCTGGACTGTGAATGTGCTAAAATGTNCTACTGAAAGCCTCAGGAGCGGGGCTGGAGTTGGGGAGTAGCCAACCAGTGAGGGTCACTCCTACAGAGACCCAGCAGCTGCTGCTCCATCTGTCCTGTCCTGGGCTTCCTCAGCAAGGACGGCAGCACCTCTGTGCCCTAGAGGGAGGGCNCATGGGCAAGTGTGTGGGTGACTGTGCCAGTGCTGTGTGCAGGTGGGTGTGAGCAATGGGGGAGGGGCACACAGCTCACTTCCGGACTNTGGTCCCTGAGGAAGAGANTATGAAAGAGAATATTTCAATGAGCAGGGCATGGTGACACACGCATGGCTGTGATCCTAGCACTCCAGAAATGGAGTCAGGAGGATCAAGAGTTGNAAGGCATTCTCTGCTACATAAGCTTTATGAGACACCATCTCTAAATGAAACCGAAAAACCAAGGTTCTAGTTAGAGAGATGGCTTAGTAGGGAAAAAGCTTTACTGCACAAGCATGATGGCCTAAGTTCAATCCCTAGGCCCTACATAAAGATGGAAGGAAAGAACTGACTTTACACAAGTTGTTCTCTGATCCCAGTATGTGTGCCGTGACATGGGTACCCCCATCATACACAATAATAAAAATAACAGCAATAATAATTAAAAATGAAGGTACTTGCAGATAGAATAGGATTACTGGGGAAAGGAGAGGGCTATGGGAGCTGGGTTACCAGGGAAAGGAGAGGGCTATGGGAGCTAGCACTGGACATATCTTTGGAGCAGGGCCCAGACAGAAAGATCTCAGCATTGCCACCTCCCTGGACATGTTGGAGGAAGTCAGGATTGTCTGAGTCCAGTGGTAGCTGAACCTGGGGATATTGGACTTGACAAACATAAGTTTAAATCCTGGCTATGGGACTATAGGCAAGCAGTTCTACTTCTCTGAGCCTCTGTTTTCTTCTCTGTAAAATAGAGTTAAGAACTGGGTGGACTTTGTAGGGGAGTCACAGAAACTTCAGCCATGACACTAAGCCTTTGGCTTGGAGCTGCTGCTGCTGCTACCAGGAGCAGGGTAGAGGTACTTCTGAAACAGTAAAGGGTGACTCTGAAGTGACAACTGTTGAGCTAGGGTGAGCTGAAGCTGCCACAGGGGTACCTTTGAGGCCCAAGCAGAAGCTGACTCCTCTGAGATCCCAGGCTCCCCTCACTTCCACAGCTCCCTTCTTTCTGAGCCTGCCTAGCCAGGACCTTTTGGGGTAGCCTTAGGCTGAACACAGCTTTGGGGGTCTGAAGGAGAAGGGGAGGTTCAAGAATTTCCAGGCAGGCTCTCCCTCCCTCCCTCCCTCCCTCATGCCCTCTGCTTCCCTCTTCTTCAGCTTCTTCAGTATGTAAACTAGCCAGGTCTCATCTCCGACTCACGCCCCCACGGCTGCCCCCCCCTGCTGACTCATCTCCACTGCCACACTGTGGATGCTATGGGAGTAAGAAATGTCACACAGCTCCTTACCTGGAAGAAAGAAGCCATCAGCAGGGGAGGGGGGCAGGAGGACCACAGTGAAACTCAGGCCTCTCAGAGGAAGAATGGTGGGCAGCTTGGGAAGCCAGCCCATGCTGTTGGTGGCAGGAAAGCTGGGGAGCTGACAGGACCAGACCAGCAAATCTTTCCTGGACCAAGTGAGGTACAAGGCCCTGGCTCTCTCTAACTAGCTTAGTGGCCTTTTGACAAGTTACTCAGCTTCTCTGAGCCCATTCGCCTGTCAAATGGAAAAAGAAATCATGATGATGCCCAGGGTACTGAGGAATTGAGGGAGCTGGATGTGTCAGCCCTTAACTCAGGGCCCAATTCACAAGTTCTCAATAAGACACTCTTTGATTCGATGATGAATGAACAAAAGATGACAGAGATAGGTGCAGGAGGTGCATGCTGCTTCCAACAAGAAAGCCATTCTCCATCCGCTGGGGATAGGGTAGGGACCTGGTATCCCAGAGGACATTCCCACAAATCAGGTAAGAGCCTCAGGGTAGCTGGAGACTCTGAGAGTGCAGACCCCTGGTAAGAAAAGAATTGCTGTGGATAGGAGGGCACAGAGGGCAGCAGATTCTTGGTCCTCAGCTTGGTAGCTCCCAGAGGCCCTCACAACAGTCACTCTGGGCTGAGGGCTTTGTTTTGGCCCCTGAGCCTCCAGTTTAGGTTATAACCAGTCTTTTAACTGTCTCCTGCTCAAAAGGATGCTGGGCCCCTTAGGTGCCACCCAGCAGACTTCATATTCTCTCAAAGAAGGACATCCTGACCCCAAACTAGGAGCTTTCCTGGTTTGAGTGGCCTTTAAAATGTATGCACCTCAACACAGGCAACAGAGTAGAAAGCTGGGCTGGGTAGGGGTTCCCAAGGAATGACCTTCCCACAAGCCTCCAAGGGATTCCACAGAGTGTGCTAGACAGACTTGGGAGAGCTGTCAGGCTCCCACATTGGCTCATTAAAACGGGTCCTTTTCCAGACAAGATGCACACTGGTAATCCCAGTACTCAGGAAGCTGAAGCAGAAAGTTGGTGAGTTTGAGGCTAGCCTGAGCTGCATACCAAGAACCTGTCTCAAACAAAGCAAACAAAACCAAAACACCCTTAACATTTGGAGGGCTGGGATGGTACGGCATTTGCCTAGCATGCACAAAACCCTGGATTTAATCTCCAGTACACAGAGGAAAGGAAAGGGGAAGAGGGGAGAGGAGGGGAGAGGAGAAAGGCTGGGGGGTTAGTTCAGTGGTCCAGCCCTTACTGTAATATGAGATCCTGGTTTCAACTCTCAGAACCACAAAGGAGAGGAGGGTGGGATGAAGAGAAAGGAGAAGAGGAAAAGGGAAAAGTAATGGGGAGGAAGACCAGGAGGAGACAGAAGAAGTAGGGAGGATGAAGAGAGGAAGGAAGGCTAGGAGGAGGCAGGGAAGGAGTGGGGAGGAGCGGGAGAGGGAGGCTGGGAGGACACAGAGAAGGACTGGGGGGGGCAGGGAGGAGGAAAAAAGAGAGGAAGCCCAGGAGGAGGCAGAGGGAGACTAGTGTGAGTAAGCACTTTAATGAACACTTAGGTGCTCTTCTGCTGTTTTACAGGTAAGGCCAAGGCCAGATACCGTGCACCATGAAAATGATAGCAAAGTGGCTGGAGCCCACGCCGGTGGGGTCTGAATTACTGTTTGCTTTCTCAGCACCCACCTGGTGGGTGTGGGGAAAGGGGCTGGAGAGGAGCTTGGAGGGAGCATCATCTTCCCGCTGCGGGGAGGGGCGCCGTGGGTGTCGCTCCCTCCCAGCGCTGCAGCCCCAATCGTCCCGCAGCTCGCCCGCCCGCTTGCGTTCCGGGCGATCGGTTTATTAATACTCAGCGCTGCCGAGGCGGATCGCAGCAACAAAGGCGGCTCTCCCGGCGCCCAGCGTCCTTATGTAACTGCTGGGAGCTGCGTAGCCCAGGAGGCCTGCCTCACCCCGGGCTGGGCCATCTACATGAGCACCTGGGAGGGTGCTCACCCCGTGTTCCTCCCTCTGCAGAACTAGGCATAGCCCCCAGCCTCGGAAGGGGTCTGGTGGNTAATCTCCAATCCCAGCGGACCCTTAGGACTGAGCAGGCGCTCCCCTCCCTCAGCCTCCAGCGCCCTAGGTTCTCCCTCCATCATAGCGAGGGAGAGAAAAACCCAGTGTTGTGTGGGACTTCAGGGTGCAGATCTTATGGGTGCATATCAAAATCAGCAACCTCTGGGAGGTGACCCATCGCGCTAATGGGAAAAGGGGGTCCAGGTTGGCTTTACACACACACACAAAGTTGAATTCTTAAATCTGGGGGTGGCTGGTGTTCTCCCCAGCCGCAGACTCTGCAGATAGATCTCTAACNGCCACAGATCTTATTGCCCCCATTTCTTCAGAGCAGGGCTTCAACCCTCCTGATCTTTGCTCAGGCTGGGCCTCCAGCAGCACCCTCATCCACAGAGGTCCTTCCTGCCAAGATTTGGAAGAGCATCTTCCAGTTCTGAGCACACCTGGCCATGGCAGCTGCCATACCGAATCACAGAATCCATTGTCACCTGGCTGTCCCCAGAAGTCCTCAGGCACTGAGAGGTGGCCCTTTGTCTGACTCATCCATCTTCATAGCTCCTCAGCCTGGCCTCAGCCAGGCCCCCAGACACAGTGCCTTTCAGAGCACTGGACCTTGAGACCCAGCCCTTGGAGGTTTCATGCTTGCTGAGGGTCTCAGACCTCATCTCCAAAACCCCACAGTCCTCAGACTGAAACTCCTAGCTGTATAGACTTGGCTGGCTTTGGCCTCAGTCTTCTCCCAGCAAAATGGGTCATGATTCTGGGACTCTTTGAACTCTCACTACTGTGCCAAACACCTCTATGGTGGGTGACTTTTGAAACTCTGCACATAAGCCTGTGGAGGGGACTGCTCAGATAGTCACCATTAGCTATGTCTCCCAAGCTACCTGTTGATAGAGACAAAGCCCTGGTCTCTCTGCCCCCTTCACAAGATTATTTAGATAATTTAATGAAAAATTGTGGAGGGCACATAGTAGGTATTTGGTGGCCTTGACAACTTTGCTTGGCCCTTTCTTCTACTCCATTATGCTCCAACCCCAGAGCATTCTGGGAGTCTCCCTGCCTCGCTGGAGAAGGGATGCAGAAGAGCTGGCAGAAGGCAATGACTGGTTTCTGGGTATAAATAAGTTACAGCCTTATAACTTTATGTGAAGGGTACAGTGTGTGCCGACCAGCCCAGCAGGCACATAAACTGCACCTTCCCTGGTGTCACCAATGGCTAACTTGTACTTTCAGCCCCCAGCCTGAGCACAGATACTGTGATGCCTTGTCCCCAGGTCCAGTGGTGAGCAGGGCACCTACATTTATGGAGACAGAAGAGATTGTAGGGATGCTGAGGCAGGGAGTAAGTTCTTTCAAGTCTCCCCAGCCATGAGTACTGAAGTGGTGCGTCACACATCTGAGCCTGTTGATACAGCTGCTAATGGGGGCACAGTCAGTATCTTGCCCATTTCCTTGGTGGATAAAGCGGGTATAAATGTGCTTTACTCTCCTGACAGTAAGATGCTGTCTTACCCTCATTCTCACTGAGAGTGATAGGAGTACCCAACACCCTTGTATATTTTCTATCCCTCTCTAAGTGGCCACTCCCATCTCCTCCATCCCCTCCCCCACACTACTGTCAATCCTAATTCATCCCCAGTTCCAAGCACTGCTTCTCCAAACCATTCTGTACCCACCAGCCCTATGGAGCTTATACAAAGCAGATCAGAGAGCAGGAGACACAGCTTCCCTTCTCCCTTGTCGTTGTGGCCACTGTGGTCCTGTGGGCTCTGTTCCTTGCACACAGCCCCTCCTAGATAGCCACAGGAAACTCATCTTCCTGTGTGTTGCATCCAGGGAATGTGTGTCCACCTCAGGCCCTTTGCACATGCCCTTCCCTCAGCAGCAAAGGTTCTTCCTAAGCCTGCTTTTGGTTCCTTTCCTCCCTCCCTCTGCTGGTCTTTGGCAAGACACCTCAGCAGATCACACTGGATAGTATCCCTCACCTGCTTTATCCTGCCCATTGACCTTATCACACGTATCACTGGGTACCATAAGTGTTCCTATTTCTCTGATAGGCCTTACACTCCGCCATATTCTCAGATCTTACTATCTCCATCCATGTTATATAAACAGAGAGGAAGAGAATGGGTAATTACTCCTAATAAATGGCAATGTAGAGCAGGGCCACAGGCTGTTACTCTCAAAGCAGATGGAGCAGTTCAGTGCACAGCCTGTACGACAGTACATTGTGGCCGCAGGGTCCAGGCCCTCATAGATCTGCCAGTTTGTTCGGTAAGATTTGTGGTGAACTTTAAATGGCCCCATCTGAAACAAATGAAGGAATGAATGCACATTACACACACACACACACACACACACACACACACACACACACACACACACATCAAAGGCCTTTGCACTGCAGTGAATAAGAGAAAACAGAGAAGATGTCATTGCCAGGATCCCTCTGTATCTCCCTCTGTCCTCATCCTTGCTGTCCCTCTGCCCAGGTCATCTCCACCTTCAATTATCAGTCCTTGTTCACATTCCTTTTATGCCAGCATGGATATTATTTTCTCTGGAAAGCCTTTCTAACTCCTGACCCTCTAGCCCAGGCCCCCACAGATACCTCAAACTGTTAACCACTCCCAAGAGGCACCGTAGGAGATTTGACAGCTGCATTCTATAAGTGCTCAGGGCTGGCTCTGGGCTACTGTGCCCAGGACCATATGTTTCTTCCTTTTGTCTCTTTTCTTCTTTTTCTTTTCCTTTTTTTCCCCAGAGACTCATGCAACCTAGGCTAGCCAAAGATGAACTCAAACTTCTGATCCACCTGCCTCCACCTCCCCAGTACTAGGATAACTCGTGAGTATCACCATGCCCAGTGTATGAGATGGTGGGGCATGGAACCCCAGGCATGCATAATGAGCAAGCATTCTATCAGCTCAGCGAGATTCCCAGCCCGGATGGATTCTTGTTGTTTCTTCACACCTAACCCAGTGCCAGGCACATGGGAGGCATCTGAAAGGAAGGGGCATAGAGATGGGGGCAACTTGAAAGGGAGGTAGGCTTGGCTGCCCCCCCCATCTCCCCCAGGCCCTGNAGTTCTGTACACTATCAGAACTCCAGAAGGAGCCAAGAGCCAATGGCAACCTCGGACCCCACCCCCGCACACCTGCTGTCCAGCCTGTCCCTTCTCCCTCCCACCCTAGGCGGCCTCCCAGATGGTGAGAAATCAGGCAACCAGGGCCTCTATGTGTCCAGCCCTCTTCCCACCCGGTGACATTTTCTTTGTCTTCCTTCTGTTTCTTCCCTGAAGCCCCTCCCCCAGCCTGGTGAATGCAAACTGAAAAGAAAATAAAAAGGCCACCTAGCTGCATCAACAGTGAGAAATCACCGGTTTAAGGAGTAATTGCTGCTGTAACGTTGTCAAAGCCTGAGTCACCACAGGCAATCAGGCTGAGGCCCTGGGACTCCCAGGCTCCCAGGGCTGAGTTCAGTGCTTAAATCCAGGACATCATTGTCCCCATGGGCACAATGGAGGGGATGTTTTCAGCCCTGAGAAACTGCCTCAGTGACTGGAACTCAGAGGTGACAGTGGGACACAGCAGCGTCATCAGGGTCTTGCCTTTCCTGCCACAGATGAAGAAGTCCTGTGCCAAGTGCTTCCGTTTGGGAAGACCTTGGAGAAGGTGCCTAGAGACAGCTGGGATAGGTGAACGGGAGCTATAGTAAGTGCCAGAGTGAGGAAGGTCATCTCCTTTAGAGACTAGGCTGTGGTTCTAGTCCTCACTTTTCCTTTATGGATTGGGAGGCTGAGGTTCTGAAAAGCTGTGGGGATTGGCCAAAGTCTCCCAGAGAGTTTCAGGCATCCCAGATGGACATCTTGCTTGGACCATTCTTGCTTCAGTGGCCACCAGTTCTTGGGGACACAGTCCTCATGAATGCGCATCTTGAGGCCAGTGACTCTGTGCTAAGCACCTTTTGAAAGGTGTTGCCTTTGCTGCCTTCCTTTCTCAGAGTCAAGGCAGGCATGCAATGTAGGCCTTGTGTTACTTTCTAAAACACAGAGAGGTTAAGGGGCTTATTCAGAGACACACAACAGGCTTTTTCGGCCATGCAGCCCCTCCAGGCTTCTCTTTGTTCCCATTCCCTAGATCTTAGGAGAGAGCATTTCTTTGGCAAATCTTGGAGGACTTCCTACCTTCTGGTGGAGAGGACTTGATTTAGGTAGAGGTAGGAGAAGGGGAAGTGAGGGGTGGAGGAAACCTGAGGTGTCTCTCCAGGAAAGCTGGGTTGTCAAGGAGACAAGAGGGCAGCCTTCCTGGCCCAGAGGATGCTCCAGCTGTCCACCTGCCTCTCACCCAGACCCCACGCTGTGTGTGTGTGAGTGTGTGTGTGTGTGTGTGTGTGTGTGTAGGCATCAGGAAGAACAAGATGAGAAATTGTGTCCTAGACTCCAGACCACTAATAAAATGGGAGAGATGTTTCAAACAATTCCACTTATTTTCTTTTAAGAACTACTTTTAGAGTGCTGTGGTACTGTGGGATTTCCTTACAGTTGATTTGGAGTTTCTGTTGTTTTTATTTAGGATTCACTGGGGATGAGGGAGATACCATAATCTCTTCAGGACTTGAGGCCTTTGAATGAAGCTATGCAGAGGAGAGCAGTGTTTCAGGGGATCCCTCTTTTCCTCTGAGGACAAGTGTCCAGAAGTCATTAACTAAGGAGCCACCAGCTCTGCAAGAACAGACCTCATAAAAATTTATTTTGGAAAAGAGCCTGCCTTTGGGAGGGGTGTGTGTGTGTCTCAGTTTCTTCCTGGGTTAAGTGGGGAATCACAATTATTCCCATGCCCCTAGTCACAGACCTCTGACTGTCACCCAGGCTGGAAATAAATAGAAACAGCCAGAGGGTAGTATTTGGGAGACTTTAATGGACTCTTGTGACATCTATTAAAAACACAGACAGGAACGTGGCTCAATTGGTAGAGTGCTCTCATAGTATACATGGGGGCCTGAGTTCGATCCCCAATACCACTTAAACCAAGCAAAGTGTAATCCCAGATTAGAGAGGTGGTACCATGAGGACTGGACATTCAAGGTCATCATCAGCTACATAGGAGCTTGAAGCCAGGGCTAAATATTCTACCTTAATCAATCACTCAATCAATACGCAGATTCTACTGGGCTTGGTACACTTCTGTAGTCTCAGTACTCCGGGGCTGAGGACTGCCTGGGCAACTTAGTGAGACAATGATCAGAGAAAAAAGAGGGCTGGAGACACAGCTCAGTAACCGAGCACCTGTCTAAAGTGTGTGAGGTCCTTCTCGAGTGTGGGAGGTTCTAGGATTCTACCCAGGCCTCTCCAGACCTCCCAGGGCATTTATGAGGCCTGGGCTAGATGACCATGAGAAGTCCTTCTTAGGGGAGTGTCTTTGAGTTGGGTGTGGTAGTCTGGCTCCAGGTCTAGTCCCAGGACAGGGGCCTAGTACAGGAGGGTGCCCGAATATGTAAGTGCAAGACAGACCCACTGCCCCCTGATTCTGCCTTGGCTCCCAGACTCCTGGATGACTGGACCATCTGCGCCTGCCAGGGCCAGGAAGGGGCAGACACAGGCCACGGAGCTCTGAATGGGCTCTCTGTAGGGAACTGGCCTGAAGAACAGATGGCCAGCCCCTGGCCCCTGCTAAGTCACACAGCCCTCTTCCTGGGAGAAAAGGCCCCCACAGTCATCCTGTGACAGTAACCAGGAAGGAGCTGGTCTAGGGGATTAGCAGATTCCAGAACAGTGTGAGGAGGGGTGCGAGTGGCCAGGCACAGCCACAACTCAGCCTAGCTGTGAAAGACAAGTCAGCTCCTGGCGGAGTGTGTGTGCTCAGAGCTGCACCAAGCGGGCTCGGCTCATTTACCGCATGGCTCAGCCAGCACTGAGGCTGAGGATCAGCACTCTATATGAGGAGCCCAGAATGCTAAGGCTCCTTTCCTTCTCTCCTTCCTTATCTCTCTTGTTCCTGCACCTGACATGGTAGATGGCTGGCCAGGTCTTCATCTGGGAAGGTAGAAGCCAGGCTCTCTATACTGAGCAGCTTCAAACTGCCATTGAGGCTGTTCAGCCTGATTCATTCATCTCACTATTCATTGTCCATCTGACCCCTACAGTATACCAGGTGATGGGGGCATNGGACAGTGTAGATAGCAGGCCTGGATCCTCTGATGAACCCCAAACTTATCATCTTATAGGGGAGACAACAGAGTTGTGTCCAGACTGACATAGTGACCAAATGTGACAGATAAAGTCCTTTTAAGGCTGACATTACAGTTGCAACCAAAGAGTGAGCCTGGAGAGTTGGGGATAGATCATCAGTCACGTGTCCCCTACAGGGCCAGGGAGTATGGCCAACCCAAGAAGAACCAGGAGGCCTTCATTATTATTATTATTATTATTATTATTATTATTATTATCATGAGGGTCTAAGATGGCCTCAAACTTCTGACATAGACAAGGCTGACCTTGAACCTATATCCTCCTGCCTCCACCTCCCAAGTGCTAGAATTACATGGGTGTGCCATCACATCCAGCCTGTGCAGTGCTGGGGATAGAACTCAGGGCCTCCTGTGTGCTTGGCAAGCACTCTACCAGTTAGGCCACAGCCTGAGCCCCCAGACGTGCTGTTTTCAAGGTCAGAATCTAACTGGGAGAAGAGGCCAGGCCAGCACGTAAAAAGAGCCCAGGATGGGACCACTGATGGCTTCCATAGGAGGTGGCTCTCCGGATGATGACATGGTCACTGCCTGGCCCAATAGTGCTGAAGGACCCTTGGATCCTGGCCTTTGTACTCACCTTTCTATTATCCAGTCTGTCTGTCTGTCTGCTTTGCTCAAGCCATGATGGCCCCTACAAACAACAGTCCTCTAGCTAACTTTGATCTGGGGCGGTGCTTTCTCCCTCTCAAATGAACTGAGCTCTATTCCCTTAAAGGGTAAAGATCCTGCCAGGGCCTTGGGATTATTTATTCACTGGCCAGTAATAGACGGGAACACACACCCTGGCTGGAAGGGAGGGGAGCTCCGGTGGGGACCAGGCGCTTGTTGCTATTCAGCACAAAAGCCCATTTGTCCCACTTGTGCTTACAAGGTGATTGATTTGGGGATACTTCCCTTGACAGCATCCTTATCAGGAGCAGATTCTGCAGCTATGGACTCTAGGGGCCTGGATGTGGCAGGTCCCTGGTCATGTCCTTAATGTATGAGACTGCTAGCTTCCTCCATAGAGCAGGCTTTAGGCCTACATCTTCTTTGAGGCCAGGTTTACTCTGACTTATCAAAGTCCTCTGCGGGGTCATTGTGGTGATCTTTAACCCTGCTGTCCACCCAGGCACAGCAGCTCTGGGAGGAAGTATGCCCTTCTGTCAGTGTCTGGGCCAAACAGGCTTCTAGGTTCCATGTGGCCCAATGTCCTCTGGTTGTGGGGTTACGACAGAGACTTCCTCCCATCTGGTTCCTCCAAGTCCCTGAGGCCCTCAGATCCCCCCAGGTGTCCTATATGGGCTGTCTGGTGCCTGCCTCCTCTCCCCTTAGATTCCTGTCTTTCTCCCACAGCCACAACTCAGCTAGATGACTCCCTAGAGCATGCTCCGATGCTGTTCCCAGGCAGCAGTTTCCATGCACTTGGCATCAGGACACATTTATTAATAAAATGAGCAAAATAACCAAATGCTTTGGCAGCACCAAAGCTTGCCAGGGAAGCCTGAAATGCCAGAGACACCAGAATGTGGAGGTGGGGAGACGTCTGTGAAAGCCATGGGGGCCATATCCCTGACCAGTGGTGCCACTTTTCTGAATCCACAAGCTTGGGCACCTCTCCATAATTCAGTTCCATGGCTTATGGGAAAGGAGTTCACGATGAGGTCAGAGTGGCTTTCAAATGGCCACTTGGGGGACAATCTCATCCAACTGTCCTCTAGAGAGGGGGTCAGTCCAGACCCCCCAGCCTAGGGTGACAAGCCTAGGTTGGCACATCTGCTGGGGAGGTGCCATGTGCNTTAAGCAATGCTAGTGAGGGGTCACCTGACGTTCAGTGTTGCCTCTGCCCCTGACTGGTTGAGTGGTCTTTGCTAGATCACCTGATCTGTAGGCTCCTCATCTCTAAGTCCCCTGATTCTGCTGGGTCCCCAAGCCCAAGTCCCTCAATCTCATTGGCCCTACACCTCCTCCAAGTGTCCTGACTTAATTGAGACCTTCGACTTCTAAGTGCCCCGACTGCGCAGCTCCTTTCACTTCAAGTCTCCTGACCTCATAGTCCCCTACCTGCAAGTCCCCTGACCCCATAGTCCCCTACCTCCAAGTTCCCTGACCCCACAATCAGTCACTTCCAAGCCCCTGACCCAAAAGACTTTCTACTTCAAAGTCTCCCATCAGGTCTCCCATCTCCATGTCTCTGACTCCACAGGCCTCCACTTCTGTCTGCATTGCAAACATAGTAACTTCATCCTTGGCTCTCAAAACTAGCTTCTCCACAAACCCAACTTGATCCCCACTCTTCCTGCACATGCCAAGAGCCCCAAGGAGTCACACTTTTAACACCGGAATGTTTTCACTTCCTCTAGGGTAGTGAGGGGTGTACCAATGGATGCCTACCTCCAAACCCCAGATCTAGCCACCATGGCTGGGATAGTCACTGCACTGTCTCACTAGTCAGCCGGTCCTCAGAGCAGCCCTGGGAGTTGATGCCGCTGTTAGGACCATTCACAGACAGGGAGACTGAGGCTCAGGGACAAGAAGTGATGTACCCTGCCGCACAGATGGTGGTGGCTGGGATCCATTCAGCTGCTTGGCCCGGCGCCCAGAGCATCATAAATACTCATTAATTTGTGGTCATCTTTTTCATGGGCCCACTCTGTGGCTGTCTTTGGAAGAGAGATGTCGTCCCTGTTTTGTGTCCCCGCACATCCTGCCCTATCCCATGCCTGCTTCATACTACAGGAAGTGCCCACCTGTCTGGTGGATCTCTAGCCAGGCTTGGCATCTCGGGCACATTAGCTGCCTCTCTAGGCCTCCCCCAGGAGCATGCTGGGAGATGGATCCAGCCAGGCTACTCAGCCCCAGGAACACCCACTGGGCCCACGCACTCATCCGCTTTACCCTGAGCCTTGGAAACTCTCGCCAGGTGGAGAGGGAAATGGGACGCATGCGGTCTGTTTCCTCGGCTGGCGCCTGAGCGTTCCAGTTCACACGTAGGGCTTTTCTTAGAGCGGGTGTCACTTACTCTAGTTGAAAGCAGAGCTTCAAGAGGGAGGGTTCCAGGCACTGGGACAGGAGCTGGGCACACTCTCTCGTCCATGTTATCAGCAGCCCTGCTCAGGAACGGTCTTTCAGTCCATTTTGCAGCCTAGTAAACCGAGGCCCAGAGACAAAGCTACCTGGGTTGGCAATACACAGTAGCTGACATTCCTCGAGGGCTTTCTCCTGCGATCCTAACCTGCATCCATCCACCTCTTTAGTCTGCACGCAGAAGATGAGTCACTGCCCCGGCTCCGGCTCCTCGCGGGAAAGCCAGATTCCAAGTTAGGTCTGTGTGCTTCCAAAACATTTCCTTCTGCTCAAAATGTCAGCGTTTGGGGACTGCATGGATTTTCTTAGTCTCTGGAAACCCGTCCCCAGGTGTGATCCAAACATTCCTGCTGGGATCCCTGAAGAACACGGAGTTGGAACTTCCACTTGCTATATGAGCTTGGGCAACATCTCCTGTCTGTGCCTCCCCTTAACTAGAAAGAAGGAAGGGTGAAATTTGTCTACATTATAGACTTGGGAGGATCAGCCTGGAGAGAAATCTCACCAGTGGATACATCTATAGGTCCTAGGGAGGACTTGAAGGGTATGTCGCTCATTTGGCCTATGTTCCTGCTCTGGGTCACTTTATGTTAGCGCTACTCCAAGTCAGTTCATTACAACAGAGGCTGGGAACATGTATTCCTAGTGTGCTGGGGTCCAAGGTGAAGCAAGAAATGAGGTCCAAGGAACAGATGACTGTCCATCCAACAGACATCTGTGGGAGACTCCTATGCTGAAGCCACTTGGGCCACCACCCAGACAACCCTACTGGGACCTCCCCAAAGCAGGTTTCCTTCCTAAATCTCCCTTGTCCTCAGAGGTCCAAGCTCACCCCTAAGAAGCCTGCCACAGCTTAGACATCTCCAAGCAACTTCCCTTGGGTCTCCTCCTTGCTTTGGGAGAGACCTGGAGAAGGGAGTAGAACCTCCCATGTACATACAGAGCCAAGCTGCTGGCTAAGGGCTCCAGCCCCAGCTCTGCCCTTTGTGCCTGGAACCCAGGAAGATCTCCACAAGGGACCAAGAGCATCAATGATAATTACCAGGAAGAATATGATTTTACAAATTCCTTTGGCAGGATCAGCCTTTATCTAAAGATCAACAGATTTATTGAGACCTAGAACCAGTTGAATATTTTTAAAATATTCCTTGCAGGGGGACTTGGAGGGTAGCTTTGTGGAGATGCAAGATGGATGTTCATGCTCACAAGCACCTGCCTGGGGAGGTACTCAAAGGGGTTGAGACCCTTCCAGGGAGGGGCAGGGTTATAATGCCTGGTCCCTCCCTACACAGGGGTGATTGGACCCAGTTTAGGCATGTGGCTCAATCTGGGCCAGTCAGTTCTTTCCTTCCTAGGAAGGAGAGACCAGATGAGGTGGGGGACACAGTCATGTCCAGGCTGGCCCTACCTGCTTAGCCAGGCTGGGAAAGCAGAAAGATGTTCCCTTTGCTGAACCTGCTTGAGTGGGTTTCTCTGAATCATGACTCAGGAGCTGACCAATTTGCCCTGCCTCCATGGAGACCAGAAGGACTCTAAGACTCCATCCTGCAGGCTTATGTGGTCAAAGCTGAGACTAGGAAGGTCATGGAACAGAGATGGCACTATGCCCTGGGAAGCTGGTCTCTTCACTGTTGGAATACCAAGCTGCCACGTAGCTGTGTGTTCCAGTTGAATGTTATCATAGTCATTTTGCATCAGAGGAGCTGTGCTCACCTACAGNAGACATTCAGGAGGTCAGGGACACTTGTGGAGGGAAAAAGAGACCCATGGAGACAGGAGACATTCAACCCCTCCCCTTCTTAAATGCTAGTTACCACTAAGAGGTGAACAGTGTCTGAGGGGAATCCCCTGCAATACTATTGAGACAGGAGTTAAGCACCCCTTGGGTAAGAAGGATGAGACCAATGGTAGATTACAAGGCAGGTAGCACACTTGACCCTCCCCTGAATGGCCAAGTAACTCTCCATTGGGCTGAGAGAGCACAATAAGGCATATGGACTCCTTCTTGTCTTGGTCCACAGTACCCTCAGTACTCACTGAGCACACCCCGGGGCAAGAAACAGGGCCTTCTCTCAGAATGAGCCTGAGCACCATGAAGCAGTGAGTGGAGGCCCACCTGGCACAGTTTGCCTCCACTAGCTGTATATAGAGATGTGTTCACACGGGAAGGCGCACAGGGGAAGCTGTGCCATTCCCAAGTGGTGAGAACAGGCTGGGAAGCCAGGCAGGCTTGGTGCCCAACCTGCTGCTTGGCCTCCTTTTCCCCTGCTTAGGAGAGAAGCATGCCCTGGGTGTTTCTGAAGTGGTTGAGCAAAGCCAGCTGGGTGCTTAGACCTCACAGGCCCTCCATAGCATGGCTTCCTTATCCCTGCTCTCCACAGGAGGAAATGAAAGTCGTTTTCTCAGACCTGAGGAGAAAAGAAAGGAAGAAAGGAAGGTTTTATTTAGACTATGCTCAAATCTTCAGAGAAACTGCTGTCTGAAAGTCAGAGGAAAGCAGGCGTTCACGAGCAAGGCCTTCATGCACTGTGCCTCACACATCCAACAAAGGAAGAGAGTAGCTGAAGGAAGGGAGCAGGCACTCTATCTTCTAAATGTGTCTTAATGCTTCCTCGACTCTGCCTAAGGGTCCCTGGGTTTCCTTGTGACATCCAGGCTGGTTGCTATGGGGACCAGGTTGCTGGAATGTCCATCAGGAAAGCAGTGTGATAAAGGGTCTGGTCCAGTTCACAGAGACAGGAAAATGGGGCACCCTATGAGGTTTGGCAAACATCTCTCCCCCAGGCCCTAAGTGCACAGATCCACACAGTTACACTCCGTGTGAACCCCCAGCCTGCCACACTTGGCCGCGATCTGACAACATGAATTTGGGAGCAGTTGGTAGCATCCTAGTCATCCCCATAGCAACATGGGGTCAGGCCTCCCAGCAGAGGACTCCCTCTGAGACCCTGGATACCTGCTCACTGGTTCTGTCATTGCCTCACAACGAAGTGGGAAAGGGACTATCTCAAAACAAACAAAATAACAACAAAACCAAAATGAGTCTGTGCTCCCAATAGCTTCAGTCTGGGTGAGGCTACACCCTGCTCCCAGCAGCCAGCCACAGGGCTCAGTCCTGGCCTCAGGGGATGGAAGGCAGCAGACAACCTTCCTAGAGAAGTCTCCTGTTACTCCCTGTGGCTCCAATGGCTGAGGCCTGAGGAGGGGGAGATGCTTGGTGTCAATCTTCGAGGTAGCTTCCTTGCCTCCATGGTAGGCTTTTCCCAAGACAGAGTAGGTTGCCACACCTGCAACCTGCTGCTGTCCTGATCTAGGCCCCTCCTTATTCTCCAACCTTGGCCCCCTCCACCTCCTTGCCTGGTTGGGACACCTCTGTAGGAGGCTTCCCACTTTTCTTCTGCTGGGTCCTCTCTAGATCTAGAGTTCCTGGGTAGAGCTGGGGTGCTTACCCTGAGGAAGGGTAGAAAGGCAAGGGACATATTGAGAACATGGGAAAAGAGAGGAACCCCTCACTCTGGAGTCTGGCGGAAGGCTCTCATCACCAGAGATGCAAGAATTTCAGCACAATTAACAACTGCTGAAGGCCTTTCTCCCCTCCTAGCTGAAGACCTGCAGTTTTCTAAGGATCTCACCAGAAAGCCCCTTCCAGCAAAAGGATGTGCCCCAACCTCCTTGTGCAACTCTAGTGGCTCCTGGTTTTACTTTAGCAGAGTATAATCCCAAGGTACCCGCAGAGCACTGCCAGCATTCACCAAAAATAAGAAAGAAAAAAAAATAATAACTCAAGATTTCTTAGCAGCCTTTTGAGACGTTAAGACAATCACCACTCTCCTTGAGGAGCCTGTACCCACACT
The DNA here is from genome assembly GCA_001675575.1 of Neotoma lepida. Classification (NCBI taxonomy): domain Eukaryota; kingdom Metazoa; phylum Chordata; class Mammalia; order Rodentia; family Cricetidae; genus Neotoma; species Neotoma lepida. The sequence goes on from LZPO01075899.1 coordinate 108,543, forward strand.
CGGACCTGTCTTGTACTTGCCCTGAGTGCTTCCTGTTCCCCCTGTACCCACACTCAGACCTGTCTTGTACTTCCCCTGGGTGCTTCCTGTTCCCTAACCCCGTGGCTTTGAATCTATGTTGAAAACCTCTTTTAAAACTGGACAGTGGTGGAGCACGGTTTTATCCCAGCACTTCGAGGCAGAGGCCGGAAGATCTCACTTCTGTTCTCTGAGTTTGGATCTCTGAGTTTGAGGCCAGCATGGTCTACAGAGTGAGTTCCAGGACAGCCAGGGCTACACAGAGAAACCCTGTCTTGAAGCAGAAAAAAAAAAGAAAGGAAGAAAGAAAGAAAAAATGTCTTTTAATAAACTGTGTCTTCTTTGAGAAGCCCATGCCCGTGTGTTCATGTGCGCATTCTTCTTTCCCTGTGTGTCTTTCTATTTTCAATAAAACCTCAGCCTGGCATTATACTGGCTAACCCTGAAGTTCTTTTCTGTGCCAAAGCCAGAAATCCTGGGTTTGCCTGAGTGGAGAGCCCTAAAAGATTAAAGGTTGCCTCTGTGCCCTCCCCACTGACAGTCATAGTGGGGTTATCATAAGGATCAAACTTGGGATAAGTACCTGGTACTAGATAAGTACTATAGAAATCATGTTGTAAAATTGACAAATGGGAGAGGGGGGGAAAGGACCCCCACAGCAGATGCCGGAAGGAGGCATTTCCCACACACTCCTTGCCTGGGAGCTCAGAGGACCACCTTCACCAGTGGGGTGAAGACATATCTTAGCCCTGCTCAGAGTGTCATTTCTTCTTTGCCACATGACAATAGCAGCTCTTCTGGGAAGGTCCCTTGACTTCACACTTGTAATGTGGATTAGCTATCCACTTGACTTTCAGTGTGCTCTAGAAATGGGCTATGTTTCCAACTCTGACCCTAGGCAAATCTGTCAGGAGATTGTCATGGGGATGAGTGAATGGCTGGCATGAGATTCTGGGCCCAGGCAGGATGATTAGGATATGGCATCCCCTTTCTGCCTTAGCTCAGTGGCCCAGAGGGATGCTTGTTTGTGTCCCCAGGGGTATTCACTATGTCTTTGTGGTAGTCTAGGGTGGAAAATCGGAGGCCAGCAGATGTCTACTGGAGACCAGAGCCTTACTCCTAGGAACCAGTTAGAAACCATCTGGCCAAAGAAAGCGCAATTGGGTTTTCGCCTGTACTTCTTGCAGAAGGCTTTAGGAAATGATGGCCAGTCTATTTGGATGGGGAAATCAAAAGGAAAGGGTCCAGTCCATGCCAGAAGGGACTGGTGGCTACTGTGACTTCCTGAGGCCACCACAATGGTGGTAAGAAAGAACCACGGAATGAGGGCTCCAAGGGAGGCCTAACAAGGTTGGAATGTCCACGGCCACCTCCCTTCCTTTTCCATTACCCTGCAAGGTGCCTGGCTGCCAGCCCAGGCCAGCAAAGACCTCCCTGCTGAAGGCTGAAGGCTGAAGGCTTGGTCTATAGCCCCAGACTCAGAATAAGCTTGCAGGCTCGCAAGCTCAAGCTTGGCAGGCAGTGTGCTGAGTTCCTAGTGCATTATCTCATTTAATTTCATTAGTGAGAACAGCCTTTGAAGCCTGGTGACAGAGCTTTGAAATCCTGGAGCACTTTAGCCTGGCTGCTTTTAATTTAAAGGGAGATTGAAAAGGCTGTGATCATAGAAATTCCCTTTAGGGACAACACCTAGCTGGCTCTCGTACTGGGGAGTGTAGGACAGGGGTGACAGTGGGAGCGGGCAATTCCAGTGACAAAAGGTGCTCCTATATTGCTTTATACAATCAATGAGACTGTGGTGTGTGTGTGTGTGTGTGTGTGTGTGTGTGTGTGTGTGTGTATACTAGGTGTGTTTGAGCACACGTGCATGCACACATGCGTAAATGTGTGTGTTTATATGTGTTTACACAAACAGGGGACAGTATCTAGGAGAGAAGAGATTAAAACGAACGAAGCTTGCAGCTGCTTAGCTGCTTCCCGGAAACAGGAAAANGAGGCCTCACTTGTCACAGGAGGAGACAGTCAAATCTAAACAACAGAGATGTTCCATCAGGGCAAGGAGCCAGGCTGTGTAACGTGATTCTCTTAGCCGAAGCCCTGGAATCTTATGAAAAACGTAGCCTTCTGTCCTGTCCTTGGATGTCCTGGAGACCCTTCCATCTCTTTCCTGCTAGATGGTACCAGTCTTGTGGAGGAAAGCATGGTTTCACCCCTAACCCTGGGCCCAGTCTAGAGCCAGGNTAAAAGGAGCTAGAAGGTCCAGTAGCTAGGTTTGGACTCAGTTTGTCTTCTGGGTTGGTTTTATTTAATGTTATACTGTTGGGGTGTGGACCCAAGTCTTAAGTGCCTAGTTTTGGGGTTTCCTGAAAAATGTCTTGGAGTCTGCCCACTGAATTTGGCATGATGCCTGGCTGAGTGTCTGGGGTATATGGAGGAGTCAGGAAGGGCCTCCTTGTGCTGGGCACTGGAGCTTGAGGAAGAGAAGGGGATGAGCTCACAGTGCACGCTTGAAGGGCCAGAGCATGAGACTGAGCAGGGAGGGCTCTTGCTGCTAGGCNGGGTTGGGAGGCATTCGCCAGGGATTCTGGGAGCTGCTTTGTCATCTAGGCAGAAATGCACCAGGGTAGATACACCTCCAAGAGAGAAGCAGCATCCGAAGGGCATCCTGGGTAGTTTGTAAGTCACCTGGGACTAGATAATGATTTTCCTGCCTCCCTGTATTGTCAATGTCATGGTTTGAATGAGGAATGTCACCATAAGCACATGTATTTGAATACTTGGTCCTGGGCTGGTGGTGTTATTTGGGGGAAGTTACTGAACTTCTAGGATGCGGAGTCTTGATTGAGGAAGTACACNACAGGGGGTGAGAGTTNACAGTCTCGACCAGCCTCTGGTTCACTCTTAGTTTCTTATCTGTGGTTGAAAATGTGATCTTCTAGCTTTCTGTTCCTGCCACTTGTGGCCAAAGCATCCCTGCCATGAGGAACTCTTACGCCCCTGGAACCATACACNAGACAGATACTTTCATCTGTAAGTTGCTTCTGGAAACGGTGTTTTATCCCAGCAACAGAAAAGCAACTAATGCAGTTATTTTTCTCATGACTCTGACATGGGCACCCCCCACCGCACCCCCCTCCCGACAGACACAACCTGAGAGAGGAAGATGTATTTGGGGTTGTGNTTTTCTGGGGATTTCAGTTTGTCAGGGAGGGGAAGGCATGTGGTCCATCCATTCTTGGTGATTCAGACAGTGGGTTTGTGAACTGTGAGTGGCAGGAAGCAGAGAGAACTAGACCAGAAGAACCAAGAGGGGACTATGCCTTTAAAGACCAGCTCCCAGTGATCTCTACCTACACCAACCAGGCTCGCTTCCTAAAGGCTCGGCAGGCTCGGCAGCTTCCCCAAACAGTGCCACCAGGGACCAAGTCTTCAAACACAAGAGCCCATGGGGGACATTTCATATTTAAACCCTAATGCACTTTGAGAAAGCTGTGGTGAGTTTCCAGGGAAAGGATCCTGGAAAGAAGTTACTGGGTTTTACTTCACGGCCTATTGGTGCAGGCTCCATATCTGGGTGACAGGGCAGACATCTCATTACCTTGCTGAATAGTAAATTTTCAGAGGGTGGTTTTCTTGGGATGGGCTATTTGCCTAAGAAGCCTCTGAGTGAGGCTCTCCATGGCCTCATGGGTCAGGTTCCAAATGCTTACAGCCTTAAGGGTAAAGAGTGGGAATTTTGATTTTGTTTTTGGTCACCGTATAAACAGTATAATCAGAGGATTCTGGGATGAGGGTGTAGACTCTTTTGTGGGTTCTGAGGCAGTCTACAGAGCAGGGAATGCATGGAACATCTGGCACCTGAAGCCCTGCCATGATCGCCAGGTCTGCTCTGTGGGCTCTTCCCACTCCAGGTCCCCTGTGGGTTCCACTAAGATCAGACCACAGGGCAGCCTCGCCTGTTGGCCCGTCCTTCTCCCTCACTAGGGGCAGATACTTCTCTGAGCATACCCAGTGTATCCCTTCCAAAGGAAGCCTGACCCACCAGGAGGCTGTTCCCCTCACAGAAGATTCTCCTCAATTCACAGATGAGACTTAAGTGTGGAGGGAATGCCGCTGCCTTGCTCAAGGTCACAGGGATGTCAGAAGCAGAGCCAGGACAGGACCTCAGTGTACAGACTGAAGTTTTGGGGTCCTTGGTTTCCCTGCTCAGCCTGCTGTAAGGCTGGTATGAGACCTGGGAGGGTTCTAGGGAACATCAGAGGGCAGGGTGGCTCCAATTGCTTCCCAGTCCTCTAATTGCCCACCCTTCTCAGAGGGCCTAGGCTGCTCAGGCTGCCTGCTAGCCTGTGGCGTTTTGCTTTCTCAATCTTTGTTACAGAAATGTGCTTTGAAGAGCCTGCTGGCTGTTTGCTTTGAATTTCCCCTGTGGCTCCTCTGCCCCAAATCCTGACAGCTGAGCATGGGAAGGATGAATTTCTCATAGCTCCATCATGTGCTGGGGCTGGGGGATGTCTGCTCTTCTTGGAGGGGGACTAAACCCAAGAGCAGTGGTTCTCAACTGGTGAGTCTCGACCTCTTTGTGGTCAAATGACCCTTTCANTGGGGTNGCCTAAGACCATCGGGAAACACAGATATTTACATTCTGATTCATAACAGTAGCAAAATTACAGTTATGAAGTAGCAACAAAAATCATTTTATGATTAGGGGTCACACACCATGAGTAGCTGTATTAAAGGGCTGCAGCATTAGGAAGATTGAGAACCATCGCCCTAGACCCTCCCCAGAGACCTCAGGCCTCAGCATGGGCAGTTCATGGCTGAGACAGCATTGTGCAACCCACTTGGTCTCTCCTTCTTACCCTTTTCTTCCCTGCTCAGATGCACCCTGAAGTCTGTTGGTTACTTGCTCTCTGGTTGGGGGCAAGCAGCATGGGGGTGAGGAGGCAAGCAATANGACCCCACAGGGCGAAGCAAAGTGTTTCTATTCTTCCCCATCCTCTCCCTCCAGATTTTAGGAGTCACAACAGTTTCTCAGTCTGTTTTCCATTGCTATAACTGAATACCCAAAGCTGGGTGATTTATAAAGACAAATGTTTGTTTAGTCATGGTCCTGGAGGTTAGGAAGTCCAGAAACATAGTACCCACACCTGTCCACATCTAGTGAAGGCCTTCCACTGTATCCTGGTGTGTCGAGGTCATCACATAGAGAGACAGGGCAACCATGCCAGCTGGGGTCACTTCCTTTTACTCTAAAGTGATAGATGCCATTGTGAGGGACCCATCCTCATACCTTCATGAAGTTCTAGTCATCTTCCCAAACTGTACCTACAAAAACCATCAGTATATGAAGCAGGGGGTGGGGGGGAGGATACACTCAGACCTTAGCAGTTTCTCCATGGTGATCAGCTCTGGTACCTGCCACCCCCCCAAAGCTCTCAAAGGAACACCCACCCAGCTTCCTACAATCTCTTCGGTAGGGTCTTTAAGACATCTGGCCCAAATCCCAACCCTGTGACTGTGTCCCTCCATTTAGCAAAAGGGGCTCTTTAGTTGTGACTAAGCTGAACTGTTGAGAGGGTAGACTCCTGGTTATCCATGAAGGCTGATGGTGGGATATTCAGCATCCTTNTTGGGATTTAGGAAGGTTACAGTGATAGATGTTGGAGGAGGGATTAGAGAGATGAGGCCAAGATCCAAGGAAGGCAGGAAGTCTCTAGAAGGCGGAAAAAACAAGGGTCATATTCTTCTCTTGAGGCCCCAAAGGAGCCAGCTCAACTGACTTGGTTTCAGTCTNTCATGGTGCACTTCGGGACTTCTGATTTCCACGAAGAAGTTGCTACCATTTTGAGCCACTAAGCATATGGCCACTTTTACAGCAGTGATAAAGGACAGCTCTGCCTCCTTCTTTTATGGAGACAAGATATCATATTCTAATCCTGGCTGTCCTTGAACTCACTTTGTAGACCAGGCTGGCCTCAAATGTGTGGTNGTCCTCTTGCCTCTGTCTCCAGAGTACTGAGATTACAGGCAAACATCACCACCACCACCAGGAAATTGCCCCTTGATTAGCTCCTCTGCNGCCACACCTCATGCCTGCTGCTGTTTCCTCACACAACCTGGTGAACAGCACCACTGGCAGATGTTAGAAACTGCATCGGACTGTATTATTCACCCTTTGTGATCCATGGACTGGAAGGACAGTGGGTCAGAGGTCATGCTGTCCACAGGAGCCAGTGACAGCCAACCCTGTCATGCCCTATAGGCTACTGCTGACAGCTGTTAGAGCTTGGGCCAGTGCTGAGGATGAGGGTTCTTGAGTGGAGGTGGGCTACCTCCAGGCCTGCAGTCGGCCGCTTTGCCACATGCTCAGGAGCCCACAGGGTAAGGGAAGTTGAATGCTTACTTCCTGCTTCTGAGATTTCAAAAGACGCGGATGGCTTTTCAAGGCTCTGCTGAAACCAACGGTCTAGGCTCATGCCCTGTTGACTTACTGAGTTCCTCTCAAGCCTCTGTTTCCTTTCTCTGTAGAATGGGAAGGAATTCAGGATGGAATTATAAAAATTAAAATACTTGCAAGGAATGACCAGCCTATGGTAATTGCCTGCTAAATAGGAAGTATGGTTATCTGAGTGTACCAGACACTGTTCAAGGGATACCAGGGATAAATCAGAAATATCTTCTCTCTTGGGGTGAATTGGGAGTTAGGACTTGGGGTCAGATTCTCCAAGAGGTGACTTAACTCCTTCACATGATGTCATTTCAGCAAGCAATGCATCTCTGGCCAGGTGTTGTGTGGCACTGATGTAGTCTGGTACAGTCCTTGCTCACATACCAGATACCAGTTGTTTCTCNGCCTCTTGCACAGCCANNGACTGTACCACATAGTTGCCTGGCTCTGCCATTGATTGTTAAGCTTCCGTAGAAAGCATTTTACCTACTGAGNCATCTCACTAACACTCAGGAAAGTCTCTGAATGGAGTTTGCACTTTTATACCCTTGAGCTTGGGATGAGTGAGGTCGTCCTGATCCTGAGATTCCTCAAATCATCTCTCCTCTTGTCCAGACATAAACTCCACAGCTTCTCTTCTGCAGCACTGACTTTGTTAGTAACGACACTCTCTCCTCAGCAGTGAGATGTGCTCCTTTCCTGGACACACCACATGCTTTTCAGACCTTTCCACCCAGCCTTTGCTCCCAACTCCCACTGTAGAACTTAAAGGCAGCTGGCAGTGTTCATGTCCCAGTCTGAATTCTGAGCTGCCTGCAATGTCCTCTACCTGATCGGCTGTCCTATCACCTTGAAACTTAGTGTGCCTTAGTNTCAGGGCACACACATAACACACTCAAATTCTTGTGCAAGTATGTAACATGGATGGCTTCTGCTCTTGTTCCCAGTTCAGATCTCACTCTGCTCTGATCCTAAGCATAACCTTGACTGTTACATTCCAGTCCTCAGAATTCTTACCAGAGCCACTCATCAGTGTCTCCAGGGCTCATGGTCTCCTCTACTGCTGCTCTCACGGATGTTACAGTACTGACCCCATCTTCTGGCACAAATTTTCTGTATTAGCTTTCCATTCTGTAACAAAATGCTTGAGATAAATCAACATGTACAAAGAAAAGGCTTGGGGCTGAAGGGACGGCGCAGTGTTTAAGAGCACTTGTTGCTCTTGCAGAGGAACCAGGTTCAGCGCCCAGCATCCACATGGTGGCTCACAACCATCTGTAACTCCATTTCTAGGGGATCCAAACCCTCTTCTGACCTATGTGGACACTGCACACACATAAAATAAATACATCTAATAAGAATAAAATTTCAAGAAGATATTGGAAGGAAGGAAGGAAGGAAGGAAGGAAGGAAGGAAGGAAGGAAGGAAGGAAGGAAGGAAGGAAGAAAGGAAGGAAGGAAGGAGGCAGGCAAGTCAGGCAGGCAGGCTCGGGCACCTAGGTTCATTCTGTGGCTGATGGGCTTCACTTTGGGTCCTGTCATAAGGCAGCTCATTACGGTTGGAGAGGAACCATAACTCACTCCATAACTACAGGGAAACATAGAGGAAGGATCCAGTGTCCAAATGTTCCCTTTAAGCGCATGTTCCCATTGACTTAACATCCCCCAACAAGGTCACATGTAACGTCACAGGCTGGGGACCAAGCCTTTCCTAAATGAACCTTTGGCAGACATTTCAGGCTGAAACGATAGCACCTTTCAGAGGCCCCACTTCTAAATACCATCACACTGGGGATTGGGGTGAACATATGGATTCTAGGGGATACAAANATTCCATCTCAACCTCCTATCCCAGCTGCTTCCTCAACCAGGATGGGAAATGCCTGGCATATGCGATGCCATCATAGTCCTCACTCCTAATCACACATAGGGGCTAGACTTCTTCCAACNCGATGTTCCCTGGAGCCACTTACCACTGAAAACTGGTGTGTATGAAGACATCACTTTACCATCTGTCCTGGTTTCATTCCTGTTACTATGATAAAATGCCTGACAACAGCGACTTAGGGGAGAAAGGATTTATTTTAGCTCAGAATTCCAGGTTACAGTCCAGTATCGTGGGGGAGGCACAGTGACAGGAGCTTGAGACACATTACACCCACAGNCAAGAGCAGAAAGAAATGAACATACATGGGCTTTTTGCTTGGTTTCTGCTCGGCTGGATTTTTCTACCCAAATAGCACCCAGGGAATGGTGCTGACCACAGTGGGCTGGGTCTTCCCACACTCATTAATTTAGTTAAGACAACTCCTCCCATAGATACACCCAGAGGTCAAACCAATGTGGATAATCCTTCATTGACACTCTCTTCCCAGTTGATTCCAGGCTGTGTCAAGTTAAGAATTAAAGCATTCATATCTCCATGCTCCTCATACTGAGGCAGCCCAGGATAAGAGGTTTTCCAGGTTCTTCATTTACAACTGTCCTTAGCAACTGGTCTTAGCTCCCTGCANCCATGTACCCACCATGCTGGTTAAGTCTCCTCCCCAGACAGTATAGTTTCCATATCACACCCCTTCCTAATTGTTACACTCAGCCCCATCTCTACCTCACCTCCATTTCCACCTGGCCTCTACCACACCTCACCTCACTTTTATCTCATCGCACTTGCTGACACCTCTGCTCTACATCACTTCCACTTCACCTCATCTCATCTCCAACATCCCCCACCTTACCCCCCCCACTTTTACCTCGCCTTACTACATCTCATTTCTACCTCACCGCCACATCCTCTCACCTCAGCCCTGCATTCCCCCAACCTCACTTTCACCCTCCCCCTCTCCACTTCACCACACTGTCATCACACTTCTACTTCCAACTCATTTCTCTTCACCTCATCCCCATTCCGTCTCCAAGATTCTTCTCCATGTCTTCCTTGGGGCCTGGGGCTCCTTTCTCATTTTGATATTTATTGAGTCTTATCCACCCTCAGGTCCCTCATCACCAGTGTGTCTCTCAGACTATGCTCTTGGCCTCAACTGAACGCTGGAATCACTTGGGCTCTGTAAGGAACGCCAAGACTCCGATGACTTAATTGGTCTGAGGGCCCCGGGCACCAGAGCGAGAATAATCTGCAGCTAAGGTAAAATCACTCTCAGGGACCTGAGGGAACTTTCCTCATGGCCCCCGAGCTAATGCCGTGGCCAGCCCTTCAAGGAGATTCTTAAGGAGGATTTGCTTTTTGTGGTCCTCGCCTCATCTTCCCTTTTCCTTGTCCATACTTACAGAGAGGTGTCATGTTGGGTCAGATCACTGACTGGGGCCAGGCTCCTCCGTGCTTCAACTTTGCTCACTTCAGCTCATGGCATCTTCACATCACACCTAAAGGAAGCCTCCTTGTAGCGCTGATTTGGGGACAACCAAGACTCAGAGAATGAACGACCATCAAGTTTGTGAAGAGGTCAGCAGTGACCNCAGGATTCTAATCCAAGCTGAGCCCAGAGCCTGTGCAGGCAGCTTCATCTTTACACAGTTGCACCCCAGTTGGTATAGCTTTCCTTTCCTTCTGGCTACATCCTGCTCACTCTCAGATCCAGCTCTGGGGCCTCCTTGACCCCTATCCCACANCCAGAACTTTCTGCACCAGAAGCAAGCACTGTACCAGCAGAACCACACCCCAAAGCCCTTTTTACTGTATTTCTCCGGCTTATTTAGCTCAGTACCTGGCACATATTGGCTGGCTAGCTGGCTGGAGAAGGAAGAAAGGGTAGAGACAGAAAAGGAAGAAAGGAGACAGATACTAAATGCCAACTCCAGCTTCCTGCCCTGCTACACCAAACCACAAAGCCAGGAGAGCCATCTTTCCTACTCTCGGCCACAAGGGGCCCAAGAAAAAGCAAGAGCTGCAGATGCTGCTTGGTTTCCTGGCTGTGTGACCTTGGGCAGGTGTTCACCTCGCTGAGGCTCACCTGCAGAATGGAGATGGCAGTGGTCGAGTGTAGAGAGGAATAGTGAGGATCAAATGGAGTCAGAAGNGGGAGCATCCTGTAAGCAGCACTTGCTGAAGAGTGCTGACCAGCTCCATGCGCAGCTCGGGCTCTCCCAACCACCACNCAAAGTGCACCTTCAGATGAGCAGTCTCTGCAGGCTGCAGGGGAGTGATGTAAGCCTGGGTGAGCAGATTCCCAGGAACCTGTTCTTCCCAGTGGACCTCTCCAAGGCTGTTCAGAGGATGATGAGAGACAGCAGGGAAGCAGGATGAGTCTGTAAGATCTGTCTCCAGCCAACCAAAGCCACACGCTCTTTTCCACATGTCCTTCCACATGTCCCCTTCCACATGTCCCCTTCCACATGTCCCCTTCCACATGTCCCTTCCACATGTCCTTCCACACTGTCTCCCAGGAATCTTCTCCTAGGCTCTCTCTCCAATCCAGGCACCAGAAGAAGGCCCAACGGAGGCAGTGTTTGAAAACCATTTCNGACAGTGGTTGGCAGCCAGCAAGCACCCGTGGCTGCCATGATTTCATCTCTGACTTTCTTCATTCTGCCAACAGAGAAGCTGAGAACACCTGTCTGTGTGACTTGGCACGCAGGGCAGTAAGATATCTTTTATGGGGAGGAGAGGATGAAACTTCTTGGGACATAGGATCTGGTTTGTGGATGGAAAGATTTGGGTATGGAGAGGATCAGGGTGGGACGTGGGATGAAAGCAGAGTGGCATTCCAAGTGTGGGGAAGAGGAAGAGTACAGAGGAAAAATGTTTGGGAAACGAGTAGAGAAGANGGCCTTGAATATGAACCAAGGAAATGTGGCTTGGCCAGGTCGAGTTGGAGCCAAAAAAGGAAACCTTAGGATTTTCTTTGTTTGTTTGTTTGTTTGTTTGTTT
>LZPO01075899.1:124504-136394 GCA_001675575.1 Neotoma lepida
ATCTAGTCTTAGGTTATTGGCCACCTGAGCAGAATTGGGGATGGGTTCCATCTCATGAAGTGGTCCTAAAATCTAATCAGAGAGTGGCTGGTTAGTCACAAAGCTTTGTGACACTCTTGCACTAACACAACTTGCAGGCAGGTCACCATTGTAGACTGAAGTTTGTACCTGGGTTGCTGTTTACTTTTCTCCTTTGGTACATGCAGAGTACCTTCCTGTACCATGAGTCAGTCAGTAGAGATAAAGGCTCCAGGTAGGCACCAGCCCAACTTCTCCTTATTCAATGAATTATGTAGGTGTTGTCCTCAGCAATAGGGCCTTTCCATCAGTTTGTGGAGAGCAACCAACAGCCTTGGCAAGATCCTGAGTTGTTTTGGGGTTCCCATGGGGCCCCTTTGGCCAACAATTCAATTAGATGTAACTCATTCCCAGAACTGGAGCCTTCATTAGGTAATGAGATGTCCAGTCCCCATTATTTGGTGATTCCATTTAGATCACTGCCATATATGTCTACATTTTAGGAAGCTGCTACTGTATTAGGTTCCCATATGACCCCTCCCACGGCCCTTAGTTTTAGCTGTCCCTTCCCTCCCTCTTCCATTCTCCCTGTGTGATCTTTCCATTACAGTCTTCCCCCACCTCCCATCCATTATACTTATCNACTTCCCTTCCTCAGGGTGATCTAACCCTCCCCACAANTCCTCCCCACTAGTCCTCCCCACTAGTCCCTTACTCTGTACCCAATCTCTGTGGATATATGGATTGTAGCCCGCTTATTGAAGACTTAACAATCATCAGTGTTAAACTTTGATGTTACTTTGTATGTCAAAGATGTGTGTGTGTGTGAGCACACCTGAATGGAGGCCAAAGGACATGTGTCCTATTCTAATTTTCTATCCCTCTCCCTGTGACAAGAACTCTCACTGAACCTGGAGCCAGGGTGCCAGGCAGGAAGCCCCAGCATTCTTTCTGCCTGTTCTTCACAGCGCTGGGACTAGAACTGCTCAAAAGGCCATGCCTAACTTTTTACACGGGTGCTGGGAATCAGAATTGAGACCTCCATGCTTGTGTGGCAAGTGTTCTTACCCACTGAGCCATCTCCTGAGTCCCTGAGCTCGGTTCTTACCAGCACAGTGTCGGGGAGGGAGGGGATGGACCAAGAGGTGCAGGTACACTGTGCAGCTCCACCCATGTCAGGCTTGGGACAGACAACATGAAGCAGTGGCAGCTTTTCTTGGTGGGGGGACTGATGATGAGGCTGAATATGGTGATGGGAAATGTCCTTCTTGATTGGAGTGGTTGTGATACCAACATGTTCGTCTGTGGAAAGGCACAAACCTGAGCTTTAGGATTTGTCCATTTTATTACCTAGAACGTGACCCTAAGCAATGGAAAAAAGAGAGGTGGATCTGGGTGTCACTGGGCAATATGTTAACTCTTTCTGTCTCAGTTTCCTCTGTTGTAGAATGAGGAGAGCAACAGTCCTTATTTCTTGAGTGCTTGTGAGAAGTAAAGGCATTAATCCAGTCAAGAACTAAGAGTAGCCTCATCTGAGACACCCTCGCTGCTCCATACGCCACAACNTCTGTTAGGATTCCAGTGACCTTTAGGATGGTTCCTTTGGATTCCAAGAGCTGACAGGTGTCCCCACAGACACTCAATGCTGGGTGAACATGGATTTTTCCTNCAGCACAGCTGAGACCCAGAGAACAAGCCTTCCAGAAAGACTCCAGGGAAATAACCACACTGGCTCTTCAGGGCAGAAGTAAATCTATAGACCAAGTTTTGCCCCAATCCGGGTTCCTAGGCCCCCCTGCTGTCTTCTGGCTGGCACTTGGCTTATCTCTGTGTGGAGACCACCATTTTAATGCTCACTCAGTGCTCACGCCCCAGGACCTTCTGGGGATGTCCTCTTTTGGGGCAAGAGAAGGAAGCTCTGAGCCCTCTNCCTTGCACTTCAGCCTTTCCTCCCAGTTCCTGTCTGGGAGCCATGTTGTCCAGGTTGCTGTCCAGAAATGATCTCACCCCCTGGGGAAGGCTTGCCTCCTCCCTCCNNCAGGGTTTTAGCCTGGTAGACAGGGCTGTAGAATAGAGCTTCGGGCAGGGTCCNAAGGTTGCTGGTTCTTCCCAACCAGTCAGTCTTGGATAAGATNGNGCTGGCCCAATCAAATAAAGAAGGAAATAGAAGTTATCCATGAGGCCAAGGAAAGGAGAGAAGTTCAGTGGGGCCCAGAGCCCNCTTCCGAGAAAGAGCAAAGGAAGAGTCTTGCTGGGCTGGAGNCAGCCTNGGNATCCCTGAAGGCTTAGTGCTTNGGGTTAAAATACACCCATCTCAGGTTGCCAGGAATANCAGGGAAGGAGGAAGGCAGACCGTCCATGACNGTGGGCTCACAGTAGCAGAGCTTCCAGAGTTTCCACAGGAACTTCCAGGAGTTTCCNAGCAGAATCCTCCAGTTCTCTGAAGCTTTCTGAGAGCCAAGAAGCAGCCCAGGGAGCCTGCAGGCATGGGAATGAAGCCTTATATGGAAAAAGTTCATCTTTTCTCCATTTATCTGTCTGTTTGTCCATCCATCCATCCATCCATCCATCCATCCATCCATCCATCCATCCATCCATCCATCCATCTACCCATCCATTTACCCATTGAACTATCATCTGTCTAGCAATCTATCCACCTAGCATCTATCTATCTACTTGACTACCCACTCACTATCTACCCATCTACCCACCTATTATCCATTCACCCACCCACCCCATCCATCCACTCATCCNTCACACACACACACTGGCCTACCTCATTCATTTATCCACCCATCCATCCTCTGCCCATCCATCTATCACTCTACCCACTTNCACACTCATNCACTCACCCATCCAATAGCTTATTATGCCATATGCCATGNGTGCTCAGGTAAACACAGAATTCCACCTCCAGGTACTTCTGCTCTATTTCACTACCCAAAGTNTCAGTATTCAGGCAGTTACAGGGCAGTATAACACCAAGAAGGATGGGATGCTGAATGCACAGGAGAGGGACATCTGACCACCGTGCCTGGATGCTNAAGGCAGGCTTCCTGGAGNAGGCAATAGTGAGCTTGCCACTTGAAGGATAAAGTGAAGCTAGNCAGAAGTGGTGGGAGTGGTGACTGTTCCCTGAACCCAGGCTCCCTGCCTATGGCTGGGAGTTGTCACAGGAAAGGGGCTCCATAATGCAACCNACCCTCCCCCCACTGGTGTGGGCCAATGGCGGGATCTTATTGGGGGATTTGAGTGGATTTGTGCTGTCCATGGACTGGGCTTTTAAGCCAGGTGTGTCTTCTCCGGCATCTCCTCCCTCTCCCCATCTGGAGGCAGAGGATGATAGGAATGGCAGAGATAGGCTGGAAGAATCCCCTCCACCCCTCACCTCCAGCACTACTGAGGACCAGTCACCTGCAGGGCACAAACACCTGCTTCCTGCCAGCTGTGAGAACAATCAATAAACTGTTATCTTCAACCAAGGGTGTTTGGAGTTTATTTGTTCCAACTCTTGGTATTTCCTTAAAAACACACCATGAAGAGGAGAGAGGTTTGTCAGAGAGAACCACAGCGAGCATGTGCCCNCAGGAAAGAGAGGCAGAGAGGGAGCTGCTGGGGCAGGCTGGAAGGTAGACTGANGACCGCTATGGGGCTCTTTGNACAGCTGGAGCTCTATCCTAGGTAAGTGGNTCTAACCAGGCTAGATGCTCAGGGATGAGTCTGTAGAGAATATAGNTACTTTNATCACAAGGTCAGTGAATGGCAGAGCTGGACTTACTCCAGGTCTTGCTGCTTCTCTGTTGAAAGCACAAGTCANAAGATGCCATACAGTGTAGAAACTACANCTGGGAGTCTGGTGACAAGGGCCCCTGCCAAGAATGCTGTTTTTCAATAGCCCCAAACAGGANCCACAGGNAANCCNCACATAGATGGAGGCTTTGNTTCCCCCAGGAAAACCAAATAGATATCTTGCTTGGTCTGGTCCCACTTTCTTGGGGAGCCTAAAGAAGGCTATGGCCAAGAGCAGAGGCTGACCACTTCTGCCAGCTTCCCCAGGCTCTAGATAACACAGATGCCTGAGTTACCTGCTCCTCTCTGCAGCAACCTGGACTGAGTAAACAATGGAACAAAGCTGCAGCTAGGGCCCAGCTCACCACCTGCTCACCATCAGGAAGCTCCAGCCACACTCCCTTAGGCCCCTTGCCTGCACACCAGACAGCCAAATGATGTGCGTATATGCAGGGTTTGTCTAAGACTTCCTACTTCCCTANCTTCCCTCCCCAAGATGTCTGCTCCTATATGTGAAGACAGAATGTTCCAAAACACCTTTGTCCACAGCCTTCCTTGATTTTGTAGATGTGTCTAGTTCTGTTGCAGAGAATGCGGGCTTGGGCTTGGCCAGAGCTTCTTGTACCCCACCTGTGTCCTTGCCTGATGCTGTCCAGAGCATTTCCTCTCTCTGCATGGTCTCTTGACCATACCAGGCANCACCTGAAAAGAGGCTTTTACCACTCCACACAATGGTTTGGAAACAGTAAGTGACACACAAACTCTAGACTTTCTGTATGGAGACTGTGAGGCTCAGAAAACCAGGAAGCTCCATGAAAATGTAAGAGCCTATATTAGAGAAAATTTGTGTTTGTCCATAGTCATCTCTCCATCCATCTGTGCATCTATTCATTCATCCACCCACCCATCCATCTAGTCACCCAGCCATTCATTTACCCATCAACCCATCCATCTACCCATTCACCTACCTTTCCTTACATCCTCCATTCATCCATCTACCAACCCATCCACCCATCCATTCACTAGCCTTTCACATCTGTCTATTGTCTATCTCTCCATCTATGTATCTCCACCCAACACCCCTCTGCTCAACCATCTTGCATTCATTTGCCCACCCATTGNTCCATCAGTCTATCCATCCAGTCCTCCCACTCAACCATCTGCTCATCCACTCATCCACCCATGCATCCATCTACCCAGCAAGTCATTCATCATATATCCATCAATTACTCCATCTATGTACTCACCCACTTATGCATTCCTCCACTTACCCACCTATCCATCCACCATACATCTGTACATTCATCCACCTACCCACTCACACATACATACATACATACATACATACATACATACAATACATACAATAGGTACCTTAGGTTCCCCCATTTCACTCTCTTACCTTTTAGCCTAGGTAACTACACTAACTACTCTCAGNCTTTTTAGCATCATGGAAGNGAAGGCACCTGAGTTCTGCACAGATTGGGATTCAGGCTCCTTGTCTGGCAACTCCCAGCAATGAGCTAATGTCAGTTTTCTTATCTAGAAAATAGAANCAGTGCTNTCTAGCTCCAGACCACTGTGGGNATTTAAAGAAGCAGAGANCATCAGCCCCGAGGAGCATCTAGAATACATCAGGGCCTCTGTACCTCAGTAGGCTACAATTAGAATTCTGTGCTTGGGATGTACAGGAAGTCCCTGCTGTTGCCTCACCCAGAAGAGTTCAGGGCCACTAGCCAAGGATAACTCTCTGCTCCTCTTGCAGAAAGCCTGACCCTGGCTCTCCCTGGGCTGTGACCTAATTTTGGTCTGGCCAGATCTGGCGTCTTCCTTTTCCCCTTATTGTCTCAGAGACCTCAAGTGCATTTGGCCCGGGCCATTTCTGCAGAAATAGCAGATGTAGCCCGCAGGNCACATTGTCACCTGACCTCTACATTGTGTCACACTTTCCTCAAGCAGCACATGTAGCTCTGCAGTNCANCCCCCAGAACTTACCCAGGCACACGTCCTGCAAGTCACACTTCAGCTGTCACATNGTGGAGGATTTGTCAATGTCCTCTCAGCCACGCTCCCTTCCATTTCTTCACAGGATTAGAATATCTCGGCTCTCGGGCCAGCCTGTTACCACTCCTCTGTCATTGCTTGCCTTATCTCATGAAAGCAGAGGCCTCTGAATTTTGTTCATGACCGAGTCTTCAGCCCCATCACTTTAAAATGTCACTTCCCCTCTCAGAGTGTGTATAGACCGACTCCTAGGCGGGAGTGGTGAGTGTCTTAGGCAAGGGAGTGGAGAACAGGGCAAGGCCAAGCTTGCCTGGCTACATGAGGGGCTTGCCTGTGGCTCACACCTGCCCTCTAAGAGGACACACTAGAAGAGGCCAGAGCCAAGATCGAGTCTTAGCTATACCCTGTTCTCCAGACTCTGAGTCCCGGTTCCTTCAGGGGACAGGGCTGATGACTCTAACTATTCNTAACAGAAGCTAAAATCTGAGCACCTGACACAGCAGAGGAACACACCAGATGCATCTGGCCCTGGNGTTCATGAGGTTGTGGTCTTGAGTATGACAGCCACTCTTGGTGTCTCTGCTTCCCCTTTGTATGATTTGTGATGTTCCCATGACTGACACATATAGAGTATTAGGATCCATGAAGGCACTGGTGATGCTCAAGTTTTGTATTAGTTCACCACAGAAGGCTTTGTACACGCTAGGCAGGCCCTCTACCACCGAGCTGCAGGGTGGTGTGAGTTTTTGAGACAGTGTCTTCCTGTGTAGTCTAGTTTTATTTGAAATCACCATCCTATGCNTCAGCCTCTCCAGTTCTCAGGTTATAGTCTGAGCCACTCCTGTAAGAGTTTTACATTGTATTTACTCTGAAAATTAAGATGTGNTTTATNTACCATGAAATACACAATTGTATATATATAAATTACAAATTGCATATGGCTTTAAAAGTCAGTGAGAACAGCCTTGTGCAATTATATGCATTGCATATATAAACGTATATGCACCTATGTAAACATATGTACAAAGTATATAGTCTACATATACATTATATATACATACAGACCTGTTACACATGTATAGCTTATGGTTTTATATATGCACACATTGTATATGTATGCATTATGTTTATATAGGTATATGTTCACATGTATATATTACATATGTATAAATTATACTTATACAGGTATATATTATATTTGCATATATGNATATATTAATATCCACCCACACTATTTATGTATGTATATATTGTATATGTACATATACATATACATTGTAGTTATATGAATATATATGTCTGTAGTGCATATTTTATGCATGTATTATGTAGCCTATATTGTATGTATATATGCTATATCACATTATCTATGATGCACATGTATATATCCTATATAACTGCTGCCCTCTTCTCCAAAAAGCAACAACTCCTCTGATACCTGTCTGTGTCAGTAAACCTTCTGGTACTGTGACATAATACCCAGGAGGAAGGTTTGCAATGTGTTTTCAGATATTTCAGGCCATGGCCACCTGACTCTGCTGCTCCTGGGCCGGTGTGGTACATCATGCNGGGAGTGTCCAGCAGAGTAAAGTGGNCCTTCTAGTGGTAAACAGGAGGCAGAGAGAGGAAGAGGCTGGGGACAAGACATGTTCTTCAAAGGCACACACCTAGTGGCTTTCATCCCCAACCAAGCCCACCTTTTGAGAGAGCATCTGGTTGTGAACTCACTCATCCCTGAGGTCAGCACCATCATAACCTATCAGTCCTCTGAAGAGCCCTCAGTGAAGCCAGGCCTTCAGCCACCTGTCAGACCATGACATTAGCACTACACATAAGTGTCACCTGTGTGTGGAACTCATAGCAATGGATTCACGTGCATACTCTGAGTTCCTTCGTTTGGCTTGCTGTTTCTGGTGTTTATGGATTTAGCATGTCCACAGTAATATCTCATTGTGTCGATCCATCTCCTTTGCCTAGTTCCCTCCTCCTCCTTCTTGTTTGTTTTTGGGGTGCTTTGTTTATTTGTGTATTTTGGTTGTTTGTTTTCTTCAAGACAGCATTTCTCTGTGTGGCCCTGGCTGTCCTGGAACTCACTCTGTAGACCAGGCTGGCCTCGAACTCAGAGATTCTCCTGACTCTGCCTCCTGAGTGCTGAGATTAAAGGTATGGGCCACCACTGCCCAGCTTGCTTATCTGTGCTCTTATTGACTGACATGTGGGTCATTTACCCTTTGGATTAATTAAAAGGAAAGTTACTAGAACATTCTTGTGTCTTTCTCTTTGTACAGATGTTTCATTTCTCTTGGGCCTGTAGGAAGAGGAACTTTGCTAAGATACAAGATAAATGTGTATTAACTTTGTAGGAANTGACTGCAATCCTTGGAACTTGGGGGAAGCTTGTTCTTTTCCAGCCCATAGTCTCAATTCATATTCCACACACTTGAAAAAGAGGTTATTCTGCCGAATTTAAATGTGGCACTCTACAAGCATCAGTGAGTTGACACTGGCTGGTTGCGTAGTTGAAATCTATAATGTTTCTGGTTCTTCATGCCCTGTTTATTGAGGGCAGACTGTCATATTTCCCCAACAGTGTGATTCTTTGACTTCTCTCTGTTCTGTCAACTTTGACCTTACACATTTTCCAGTGCTGTTAGTGGGCACNTACACACTCAGGACTCCTGCATTCTTTTGACAACTGATTATTTAATCATTAAGAAAAACGCACTAGTGTTTCTCACCTTGTATTTTTGGCCTGGTCTTCAAAGGTCGTTCAGTTTCCCTACTGAGCATTTACAAGGTTTATCATGGAAGTTCTACTTTTATGGCTCTTTATATCTGTAATAGGTTCTCTGTGGATGGCATATGGTAGACCTTGCTTTTTTGTAACATCTGATAGTCTTCACTTTAACGTACAGTGTTATGAATATATATTTAAGGTAATGGTGACCTTTGGGAAGTTGGAATGTCTGTCATCTGACTATTTCCCTTTTGAATCTTATCATCTGTGGTTTGCTTATCCTTTCCTGCTTCTTTTTCTGCCAGGATTTCATTGTAGGTTTCCCCTCTCCTCTCACTTTCTCTCTTTCTTACTCTCTTTTTCTTCCTTCTTTTCTTTTGATGATCCTGGGGATCAAACTCAGGGTCTTGCGCATGCTAGGCAAGTGCTCTACAGTTGAGCCACATCTCAGCCTTTGTTTTAAGCTCTGCCTTTGGAGACAATGTGTTGATAAGTTGTCCAGGCTAGTATTTGGAGACAGTGTGTTGATAAGTTGTCCAGGGTAGCCTCAGACTTGTTCTGTGACCCAGGCTTTGAACTTGTTCCTCCTTCCTCAGTGGCTGGAATTACAAGCCTGTGCCACTGGGCCTGGCTCACCTTATGTTTTCTAATGCTCTTTAAGTTATATTTTTGCTCTGTTTAATGTTAAGGACATCTCTAAGGATAAAAGTAAGAGTTACATGACACACCTCACACAGCCTTGAGGCAGGGGGAGGGGCTTGGACTTGCCTCTACTAAATGTACCTCCCCATGGGAGGCCTTACCTTCTTGTAGGATGGAATGGGGGTGGATTGGAGGGGAAGACTGGATGGGCAGGAGGAGGAAAGAGGGAGATCTGTGATTGATATGTAAAATCAATAAAAAAAATTTCTTGAAAAAAAAAGAGTTATATGACAAACCTCACAAACACCATGGATAAGAAAGCTGGAATTGGGAGCTGCAGAGATGGCTTAGTGGTTAGAAAGTTTGCTGCGCTTGCAGAGAACCCAAGTTTGGTTCCCCAAACCTGTATCAGGTGGATTACAAACTTCTGTAATTTCAGCTCCAAGGGACCTGATGCTTGTGGCTTTTGCACACACACACACACACACACACACACACACACACACACACACACACAGAAAAACAAATAAATTTTCAAAAAAGGAAGCTAGAACTGGGTCAGTGTGTTTTGCTTATCCACTCACTCATCATTGTTTTTGATGGCTTTCGGCTTGTTTCCACCTTTTGGATGTTAAGACTGTTGCTGCTCCAGACATTCCTTCTAAAAATCATGTGTTTGAGGACCTATTTGTATCTCTTTTGAGTAACTACCCTTAGCAATGCAATTGCAAGGTTCTGCAGTGAATTTGTGTTTAATACTTAAAACAAACAACAAACGAAACAAAACAAACTTATCAAACTGCTTTCAGGAGGCTTAGTCACTTGGTGCTCTCATTTGCAAAGGGTGACAAACTTTAAAGTAGTTACAGAGGAGGGAGACAGTCTTTCTTTCCCATTACATAGTTTTTTTTTGTTGTTTTTGGGGGGGGTGCTCTGTGTTTCTCCCTGTAGATCACCATCTTTTCCTTCACCCTGAACACCTCATTCTGTAGTCTTGCAGCTGTGGAGTCCTCTCCACTTGGATCATCTTAAAGTGTCTTTATTTTAGATTGATGTATTCACTGAGTGAAGTGTGTATTGCATGGGTGCACATGCAGGTCATGTGCAGAGGTGAAAGTTCAAGAGGTGGCTTGAGTAGGAATGGTCCCCAAAGGCTCATTTATTTGAATACTTGGTCGTCAGGGAGTGTCGGCTATTTGACAGGGATTTGGAGGTGTATCCTTGCTGGAGTAGGTGTGGCCTTGTTGGAGGAAGTGTCACTGGGGATGGGCTTTGGGGCTTCAAATGCTCAAGTCAGGTCTAGTGTTTCTCTCTTCCTGCTGCCTGCCTATCCAGATGTAGAATTCTCAGCTTCTTCTCCAGCACCACATCTGCCTGCCTGCAGCCAGGCTTCCAGCCATGACGATAATGGACTAAACCTCTGAACCTGTAAGCCAGCCCCAATTAAATGTTTTCCTTTATAAGAGCTGCCATGGTCATGGTGTCTCTTCACAGCAATAGAAACCCTAACTAAGACAGTTGACAACAGGTGTGATGGCTATTTNGGGTTGTCAACTTGACAACATTTGGAATTAACTGAAGCCCTAAACAGTTGGGCACACCTATGAGGGATTTTTCTTGGTTAGATTATTGAAGGTCAGAAGATCCACCTTAAACCTGGGCCACACCTTCGGCTGGCAGCCTATACAAGGACACAGAAGAAGGAAGAATTTTCTCTTTGCCTGCTTGCTCTTACTCCCNTTGGCAAGTTCATTCCTTTACTGGTGTTAGATCCCACTTCTTCAGGATTCTGATGTATACTGAAGACCAGCTGAAACATTCAACCTTGTGAGTGGAACAACTATAGGGAGACAGCCACTGTTAGGCTAGCCAGGATGTAAGCTATATACATCTATCAGTTCTATTTCTCTAGAGAATCCTGATTATGTATCTGGTGACTTCCTCAATCACTCTCCACATTATTTTTTGAGGCAGGGTCTCTCACTGAGTCTGGAGCAAGCCAAATCAGCTAGACTGGCTGGCCAGGTAGCTCCATGATTCTGCCTATCTCAGTCCCTTTGACACTGTGGCTACAGATGCATGACAAAACACCCACCTTTTAACATGGGTGTTGTGGCTCCAAAATCAGGTCCTTGTGCTTATGTGGCAACCATTCCACCTACTGAGCCATCTCCTCAGTCCCTACTTTTATTTTTAAAACATAATTTTGCTGTATATAAAATCCTAGGTGAATAGGTTTGGTTTGTATGTGCATTTAAAAGCTACTTTCCAGCTGGGCCTGCTGGCACACACCTGTAGTTCCAGCACTCAGAAGGCCGAGGCAGGGGATTGCCAGTTCCAGGCCAGACTACACTACATAAAGATCCTGTCTCAAAACATAAAAGCAAAAAATTGGGCAAGCTCAGTAGTAAAGTGCTCAACTAGTAAGTGCAAGCCTGGGTCAATTCTCTGTCTCCCTCCTCCCCTCAAAGTTCCTTTCCATCGCTTATTGACATTCACAGCTTCCAACTATCANTCAGCNGTCATACTTGTTACCTTGCTCCTGTATGGCTTTCAAAAATATATTAAAGATGTAGCTANTGATCATTGCTTTAAAATTCAATGATAGAATATGCCTTACCACAGGTTTCACTGTGCCTATATGGTATACTCCTTCCTTCTAGGATTCCAACTAGATTGAAAACTGGCTAATGTCAAAAC
>LZPO01075899.1:152603-165223 GCA_001675575.1 Neotoma lepida
GTGTGTTGAATTCTACCCACCCTGCATGCTTCTCTCCTTGGGCCAAGGGCTACAGTCCCTGGGGTTTTGTTTTCCATTCAGAGATCAAAAGAGTAGAAATGCTGGACTCTGGGTCCACAGGCAAAACAAAACGAGACGGGTGTGGAGTGGAGGCACTCCTATTAACCTAACAGCTGGCACCAGAGCTCTGTCACAGGAATGAGATACTGTTTGGAAAAAAATATTTTGACAAGTGCTGGGGAAGGAGGGAGAACTTGTGAGCTTTGTGCCAAAGTCTCAGAGCACAGGAGGACACGACTCAGGAGGAAGAGGTTTACAGCGGGCCGAAGAGCAATACTGATATTTACTGATAACCTGGGCTGCTTTAAGGACCATGTGAGGAGTACCTAACAATCCCAGACAGTCAGTGTACTTGATTACAGAAGAAACACACTAGACAACCACTTCTGGTAGCCAACAGAGGAGAAAACTGCCGGCACGCATGTGAGAGACGCCTAGCTCCCCAAAGCCCAGGGACNGCCACTGCTTCAGCTCTTAAACGTTTCCCTTTTTCTCACGTGTCACTAAAACGTTAGGCTGGCAAAGGCTGGGATCNCTCTCAGCTGATAGAGTGCTTCCACAGCATTCACGAAAGGCCTGGGTTTGATCCCAGCACTGCATAACCACAGGGAGGCACACAACAANTCCATGGATGCAGGAGGTGGAGATTCCAAGATCAATAGTTCAAAGTCATCCTTCGGTACTTGGTGAGTCTGAGGCCAGCCTGGGATATGCGAGACCCTCTTTCAAAAAGGAAACCAAAANGAAACACAAGAAAAAATTAAAACGTTAGGTTGAATTTCTTAGTCTATCTAAGTAACTGTAACAAAATGCTTTACACTGGGTAATTTGTAAGCAGCAGAAGGTTTTCTTATTGTTGTTTTTGGGTTTTGTTTTGTTTTGTTTTTCCTCCAAGTTCTGGAAGTTGAAAAGGCAAAATTATGGANCCAGCAACTCAGTGTCCACAATGGCACCTGTGGCTGTGTCCCCACATAGTGCAAAGGCAGAGGGGTACAAGAGGTCAGATTGAGTCCCTCAGACTTTTTTTTGAGGTCCCCNATAAGTACATAAAGTGNCCCAACTGTTCCCATGGNTATTTTGCTGAGAACAAAGAGCCATACACCTTTATTGTAGCACCCATTTTAACTTTTTGACTTTTCTCTTAAATAAGCTGTAGGGGTGCTAGGGCACTTTGACTCCCTGATTGACAGCTATGAGTCACTGCCCTGTGTCCCAGCTACCTGAGGACGGGAATTGAGCTAAATGGTTGCAACTACAGGGCTGCACACACACCAACCTGGCTGCATCAGGAATTGCATAGATGCCNAGAGGAAGCTACCCTATAACCCCAGCTGCCCCCAGCCAGNGCATAGTCTGACTCCAGGAGACCNGGACCTGGCTCTGGCTGTTCCAAACAGTTTGCACTGGGCTTTTTACCATGACAAGGACAAGCCTCTATGAACTCTAGCTGCCAATGTCACCTAGACCAAACAGGGAGCAAGTCTCCTGTTGGCCCAGGGGATGACCTCTGGCTGTTGCAAACACATTTTTTTTCACTTTCATGACCTTGAACTTCTGATCCTCCTGCCTCCACCTCTGAATGCTTGGATTACAGGCACGCACCACCACAACCTGCTAGTGTAATATAAGAGATCAAGCCTAGGGCAGATGCTATCAACTGAGCTATACCCCTAATCCCTGTGACTGCAAATTTCTCCCATCCCAATCCATGCATCTGCTGGCAATGTGGCTCTATTAAGTCTCCCATTTAGTATAAAATAAAAATAAATTAATTAAAGAAAATTAATGGGGCTAGAGAGATGGCTCAGTTGTTAAGAGCACTGACTGGTCTTCCAGAGGACCTGGGTTCAATTCCTAGCACCCACATGACAGCTCACAACTGTCTGTAATTCCAGTTCCAGGGGATCCTGAGACCTATGGCAAAACACCAGTACACATAAAATAAAAACAAATAAATTAAAGTCTCCCATTGAGCAATGATCTAGTTATCCATCTCTTTTGGNCTCAACAGGCCCAAGACTCATCCCACCAGTCAAAACTGGCAGATGTGAGATTATATGGATTTTGGAGATGAGGTTCCAAGAGACCCTTGCTCTCTTAGAATACACATGAGGTCTGGAGCTGTAGCAGCCATCCTGTGACCATGAGACCTCAAGTACAATGATGATGAGGAGGATGATAACAACACAATAAGGTAAATTCATCTAAGGAGAGAATCTGCAGCTCCAAGCAACTACTAACATTTTTGAGGGCTACATAACCACCCTATCACATACTGTAAGATGAAAAAAAAACTTGNAGTTTTTTTAAGTTTAAATTTCAGACCAGTGGTTCCTAGTGTGGGTCCCAGCTTGGGCCACAGCCTCTATTCCATGAAGGAACTTTTTGGGGAAGCAGGTATCTGGATCTCATTGAGCTGTGTGGGCTCAGCACTTCTGAGCTGTCTGGATGACAGGAACCAGAGAGAGAGAGATAGATAGATAGACAAACAGACAGACAGACAGACAGAGACACACACACACAGAGAGAGAGAGAGAGAGAGAGAGAGAGGGAGAGAGAGATGAAGGAGGCAGGAGAGAGGTTTAGAGATGCTTTGCTTGGGTGTCTGTGAAACCTGGTGCACATCTGCTTGCATCTGAGCACAGAATCCATTGATGCCATGTCTCTGAACTCCTGCTCAGAGCCATCCCCTGCCCAGCATGCCCATTTTCCTTCTTCTCTGCCANATTTTCATCTAGCGAATTAATTTCCAGCGCCGGAGCCCAGCACGGCAGGAAGTTCAGCGGTGGCAATTTGGCGAGGGAAATGACTGTTTTCTAGCTCTGGTCTCAGCAGTGCCAGTGGGTTGGACATCAGCAAAGTGCTGTGAAATTGCCCCATTTACAAGTGTGCTCCTCCAGTGGAAACCCCCTGAGCGGTGTTTGTTGCTGTCCGGCCCTGTGAGTTCTAGTGTTAGTTCGGAGGACTGGCCTGTTGGCTCCAGGTCCTCCTGCTCCTGTGTCTGAGGACTTCCCAGGGTTCCTCTCTCCCCNAGTCACTAGCTGAGCCTGGGGGGTGGGGAGCTAATCCAGTNTAGGAGGCTAGGGGGTGATGCAGAATTGTACAGAGTCCACTGCACACCAAAACAGCCCAACTCTTGGTAGCTTATAACACCCAGGACTTATTTGTGAATTGCATAGGTGGCTAGCAGAGCCTTCAAGCATCTGGCCTGTGTATATATAGCAGGAGGGTCTGCAGAAACTGGGGTAGACATGATGCTGGGTCCTTCTCTCTCCATATAGCCTCTCAATGCAGCCAGNGTTGTAGCAGAACATGGAAGAAAGGACAGTAGATAGCCCATGAAGAGGGGAATTTGGACTCTGCCTGGAAGGATCACTTTATTGCCTGCTGTGCTTTCTCCAGTCCCCCACATTAGCAGGTACATATTATAGTGATGGGATCTGGGAGACTGCTGTGGGATGTCTTTCTGTATGCTGTGAATATGTGTTGCTCTGATTGGTTGATAAATAAAGCTGTTTGGCCAATGGTGAGACAGAATAAGCTTAGGCGGTACATTCCAATTGAAGAGAGAGGAAGGAGAAAGGCAGAGCTGGGGAGATGCTGCCAGCCGTCACCAGGAGAAGATGTAAAATATCNGTATGTAAAGTATACTATCCCACAAGCCATGTGGGAAAGTAGAGATTTATAGAAATAGGTTAATTTNAGATGTAAGAGCTAGCTAGCAAGAAGCCTGAACCATTAGGCTATACAGTTTGAAAATAATGTNAACTTCTGTGTGTTTATTTGGGTCTGAGCAGCTGTGGGCCTGGGCNGGACCGGAGAAAACATACAGCTACAGGAGACAGACAGGCTGGCAAATCCAGGGCCCAGTATTTCCACTTCATGGGAGAGGCAGGCAGGGGCAAAGGGGTTGTGTGNTAGCTGCAAGGGTCCTTGTCAAACAATCTAGGACCCTTGTCTGGAGCCCAGAATTGATGAAATCAAGTCAGGACCTAGTATGTTCTTAGTAAATGTTTAATGAATGAATGTCAGAGGGTATGAGACGAACCCAAGGACCAGAACTCCCATGGGCATGATCTTGGGGGTGGAGTTTCACTGCACCCCATGGCTCAATCTCTCCCTCTATTTCCTTCCTTCCTTCCTTCTGTTCCCTGCCTCCTTCCTTCTTTCTCAGGTAGCCCAGGCTACCCTTAAACTTGCTATACAACTTGGTCAGCAGAGGCTCAGCATAACCAAATAGGGAACTAGTGGAAGCTAGTCCCTGCCAGCCTTAGGCAGACTGTGGTTCCCAGCAGGAGAGGAATTGCCAAGCCCACTTTCCCCCAGAATCCAAGTGAGCAGGCAGCAGGCTGGGGTCCAGCAGGGCAGGGACAGCTTGGGGGTGATTTAGATGTAGATGGGAGCAGTCCCCTGAATGATAGGGCTGCTGGGCTAAATGATGCTTAGGAAGGACATATCAGAATATGCCACCACCAGCACCTCTCTAAGGTGAGGTCACCAGCCTGGCCTCCAAACAGACAGGATGAGGGTTGCTGAGGTACAGGAAGAGAGGACAAGACCTTCCCTAACCTGTTCCACAGCAGTCAGCAGTGAGAGGTACAAACCCTGCATTCTCTCTCTCTCTCTCTCTCTCTCTCTCTCTCTCTCTCTCTCTCTCTCTCTCTCTCTCTCTCTCTCTCTCTCTCTCCCTCTCCCTCCCTCTCTCTCTTAGGTTTATTTATTTATACTATGTGTATGTGGGTGTTTTGCCTGTGTCTGGATAGGCACTGTGGCCATGCAGTCCCTGTGGAATCTAGAAGAGGGAAGGTGTTGGTTTCTTGGAAGTGGAGTTGCAGATGGTTGTGAGCTGTCTTGTGGGTGCTGGAAACAGAACCAGGGTCCTCTGTAAGCAACAAGCACTCCTAAATGGCTGAGCCATCTCTCCAGCCTTGCCTTTTCTCTTCCCTATCTTTGTTCTGAGTTCTTCACAAGCTCAGCTTTGTGAGCAGTCAGAACTGGCNGTCCTGTCAGTGGCAGCAGGGACAAAGGCACAGTGCCATGCTGTCTCCTACAGCATCCTGAGGAGCTCCCTAGATCTTTTAGGGACATNGACTCAGATCAGCACCCATCCTTAGCCACANTAGACAGGGTTTCAGTCCAGGCCAGTGTGAGGCTTGGCTGGGGTTTATGAAAAGATGTTTTAANATCGATTTTAGGCCTGAGAGTTGAGAGAGAAGTGACCTAAAGAAAGCAAGACACACCCAAGAGTGTGGATTTGCCAAGAGCAGTCACTCACACATGCCATAGCACCATGTATGTACTGTTTGGTGCCTCTGGAGCAACACCTCAAAGTGTTGCTGAGAAGCTGTGTTCTTCTTTAGAGATAAATTGAGATTATAGAATGGCCCTGGAGATTCCTTGGACAGGATTCCATTCTGATAAAATGAAACCAGGAGTTGCAGGTTGCACAAGGCAGGTTAGGCGTGCCCTATTACTGTAAGGNGGATTTCTGATGAGATTTTTGGAAAATTGGAGGCTTTCCAGGGGGAAGAGGGAAAGGTCGTGCGCTCTCAGACCTTAAGCAGGGCTCAGTGTGTTCCTGCTGGAAATCATGCTAAAGAAAAGGAATCTCGGGGTGGAGAGATGGCTCAGAGGTTAAGAGCACTGGCTGCTCTTCAAGAGGTCCTGAGTTCAATTCCCAGCAACCACGTGGTGGCTCACAACCATCTGTAATGAGGTCTGGTGCCCTCTTCTGGCCTGCAGGTGTACATGCAGGCAGAACATTGTATACATAAGAAAGAAAGAAAGGAAGGAAGGAAGAAAAAGAAAGAAAGAGAGAGAGAGAGAAAGGAAGGAA
This sequence comes from Neotoma lepida, assembly GCA_001675575.1. Taxonomy (NCBI): domain Eukaryota; kingdom Metazoa; phylum Chordata; class Mammalia; order Rodentia; family Cricetidae; genus Neotoma; species Neotoma lepida. Next base: position 158,500 of record LZPO01075899.1, read on the forward strand.
GAAAGGAAGAAAGGAAGAAAGAAAGAAAAAGGAATTTCATCTCTCTGTTGGCATCTTCCAGGCCTTGACTGTGTTAAGGTTCTTGACTCTCATCTGGAAGGGCTTCAATCAGACTGTGGGGTAAGTGGCTCCTTCCCTTCCAAGTTCCCACAATTTCTATCTTTCTGTCCCACCTCAGGCTGGGCCATTGACGGTAGTAGGAGCACTCTGCAGCCTAGAGGGGCAGCCTCAACCTGCCCTACAGGAGAATTGCAGGGGTATGATTGTGTGTGTACAGATGTGTGAGTGTGCACAAGTGCACGTGTGTGCACGAGCGCGCAGAAGCCAGCATTGAGTGCCTTCCTCTATTGCACTCCATCCTGTTTTTGAGGCAGGGTCTCTCCTTGAACCTGGAGCTCTGTCTACCAGGAATTAGATCACAGAAACCAAACTGCAACTTCCTTTTTATGCAGATGTTGGGATCCAAACTCAGGTCCTCTTTCTTGCATAGCAAACACTTTACTGACCGAGCCAGCACCCTCCCCACCCCACCCCTCAACCCAGGCTTTAATAACCAGCATTGCCCCTCTGCAAATGCTTCCCCCTAGTCGNCTTTGCCCTGGAGCTGGAGCTGGAGCTGGCAGTCCCTCTTTAAGCTAGGAAAGCTACAGTGCCCTCTTGCCACACACATCCTTCCTCATACCCTGGAGTTGGCAGCTCAAGACACACTGACTCATGCCTTCTCCCCAGAGCAGGCAAGGGAGGGAGCGGAGTCTCCCCAGGCAATGAGGCCAGACTCAGGAAAACCCCCATCTGGCAGAGGCAGTCTGTCCATCTGGGACAGGTGGGGCCTGCCAAACCCTATAGCAGTTGCCCAATCCAAGTGCNGAAACACTCAAAGACAGCCCTCTTTCTGAGCGAGAGAATTCAGGAAATGCTCCTCTGAAGNGTCAAGCCTACAAGTGCCGAGTGAGTGCTGGGGCCCCAGCTTAGCTGGTAGAGTGCTTCCCTGGCACATACAAAGCCTGGGTTCCATTCCCAGCACNACATTAACTGGCCATGGTGGCACAAGCTTATATCTCAGGACTGAGGAACAGGAGTTCAAGGTCNTCCTTGGCTACATAAATGAGTTTGAGGCCAGCCTGGGCTACATGAGATCCTGTCTTTAATACTACTACTCTAAAGAAAGATAGTAAAATCCTAGGGTGAAAAGGCCTTGACTTTATTTAATCTGGCATTTTGTGGCATGTGTCACCACGGTATCCTCTGTATGACAGTCAGGTCCACCTTGGGAAAGACTGTCATGTATGAGACCCTTGCTTACTTCTACTAGGCTGGACATGGTCATCCTGCTGNGAACAGTGAGCATCAGGAGAGAGTGGAGCAAGGTCTGCAGAAGGACCCTGGATGGCTCCTGGAAGCGTCAGGAGGTTCATCTGCCATTATGGACGGTATCCTTCTGTGAAATCATCAAAGCCAGTCCCAGGCAATTCAGGAGCCTCCCTCAGTAGAAGGAAGGTGTGGAGCCATGCTCAGCCTATGAGCACTGGAAACAATTATGCTGTAGATGGTAGGTCTGTGACACTCCAACACACCATGAAGCCCCACTCTTCACGTGTTGGCACTAGAGGGCAGGGCCTTAGGGAGGTGATAGGGTTGGATGAGTTACACGGGGGAGGCATGCTGGATTGGTGTTCCTGCAAGAAGAGGAAGGGAGCCCACCCAGATTTAGTCTGTTTTTCTACCTCTATCTGTATCCCTTTTTTATGTATTTTATTTGTTTGTGTGTTCATGTATGTGCATGAGGGGTGGGGGCAGAAGTCAATGTCTGGTGTCTTCCTTAGTCACTCTCCTTGCTTTTTAAGAANGGTTTCTCACTGAACCTGAAATCCATTGCTCAAGAGCAGGGGCTTACTGAACTTGGCCCAGGCCCAGCAGTGTGTGATGGGGATGGGGCTGAAGACCTGGGGACTAGAGCAGCTTCCAAGCAGAGCCTGGGGAAGCCNGAAGGGCCATTTATCCCAGGCTCCACCCTACCAGAGAGGTTTCCTCTAGGGCAGAAACTCCTCACACACTCCCAGGTCATAAATGATGTGACTGCAGGTAGCCAGGCAGGCATGCAGCAAGGCAGGTTGCTGCCGTGTNAATACAGTCCAAACCCCTGTGCAAAAATGGAAAAGACAGTCAGCCCACACAGAGTCGCCCTCCCTGAGGCTGGGGCTGGAGGGTGAAGTGTGATGAATAGAATTGCAGGTGGGGCCAAGGTCACCTGACCCGGGAAGCTACCCCAGGCTTTGAGTGATATCCAGGCTCAGTATGGAAGGAAAATCACACAGCCTGAAGGATGTACAGTGAGGAGGCCAGGGGTACTGNGTGCCCCAACTTTAGAAGTGCTGTGATCACCTCCAGAGCTNGTGAATGTTCAAGTGAACCCATCACAAGCCAGAGTGTGCACAGTCCTGGCTGGCNCCTACCACTCACCTTGGTGAAAACCAGCTGGCTTAGCATCCTCCCAACCAGCCTTCTACCCAGCATCTAGATGATCCCTCAACCTGAAAGTCATACCCTTCCCCCTTGCAATTTGACTCCTACCTGTGACTTTCCTCACACACTAAGTCTTCCTCAGGCTGGTCAAGGCACCAAGTGTCCTCATCCTCCATCACACTGTGTCTTATTTTTATCCAGACCAACCCACCCTCTCACTTGCTTCCTTCTNCAGCAGACCAGCCTCCCTAGCACCTCAGGGCCTTTACATGTGCTAGCTTGCTGCTCCCTCTGCCTGGAGTCGTCTTTCTCCACATGCCTCCCAGGGAGCACTTCTCTACACACGCCCTCACTGCTCAATCCCCCTCCTCACCGACTCTTTTTCCAAACAGCACCCCAGCCCCTTCCCCCTTTTCACTGGTCTCCAAGTGCCCACCTGTTGCTACCTGTCAGCCTCCAGCAGTGATGTCTGGACATGCTCTGTGACCACAGTCACNAGCCACCTACTGCCACTGAGCCCTTGACATATGGTTACTGTGATGGAGAACCTGGGTTTTAAGATTTACTTCATTTTGTGGGTTTGAGATAGGAACTTCCATACACATCTGGTGGTTTTCACGGTGATGGTCCGGCTGTTGTTGTTTCTCCCCCAGAGGGTACCAGGATTGCTAGGAGTTACTAGGGAAAAGATGCCACTGTGTCCATGACTATAAACTACATAGCTGTAAGTGTTTTCTGGCACACACAGTAGGTGCTGAAAAAAGACTCTTGGTGAGAAACTATTATCACCCAATTATATTCATATCTCCCTTCCTCTTTCTCAGCAAGTTCCCCTTAAATAAGCTCCCTCTGCCCCATTCCCACTCTGCTGCCTGATGACTAGCAGCAGGGGCCCGGCCTGGTGTGTGTGACTTGAGCAGCAGAGGTGAGAGGAGCCAGAGCTGCTGTAGGGAGACTGGGATCCCCAGGGCATTTGAGTCACAGGCTGAGCGTCCCAAATTGCTCTGTAGCAGCAAATGGAGCAAAGACAAAGAAAATCCAGGAGGCTGCAGGCCATTAGGGCTTTAAACAAGAATGTTTCCTGGTGNCCAGTGGGCTAGCCTTAGGAAATTGAGATCCGAGAAAGTCCAACTGGAGGTTTGGTGGGAGCAGTAAATGCCTCCCAGTGCTGGTCAGGGACAGTGAGCAGGAAGCATTATCTTTAAACAGAGAAGGGAAGAAAGGGTCCTGGGGCAGCTGATTCAACCAAACAGCAAGCATACTAAACCAGGATGCCAGGTCAAAGATGAATTTCAAATAGGCTGTAGTTTCTCAGCTAAAGTGTACAGAGTGCACACTTATTTTTTTTAAGTGAGTGGTGGAGCTTGTGGGGTGGGGGTGAGAGATGGGTTAGTTGTAGAGCACTTGCCTAGCATTCACAAAACCCTGGGTTCAATTCCTAGCACTATATAAACTGGATGTGGTGGTACACGACCATAATCATAGCTCTTGAGAGATAGAGGCAGGGTGATCAGGAACTCAAGGTCATCCTTGGCTACATAGGGAGTGTGAGGTCAGCCTGGGCTACATGAAACACTGTCTCAAAACAAACAAATAAGCAAAAAGTGACCATTGTATCTGGAATATAAAGGCTAGCTGGCTTGTGATTTCAGTGTCAATCAGACCCAAGCAGCCATGACAACTCAGGCCAGGCCTGACACCACCCAGAATCCCTCACAGTGAGCCCATTGCTTCTTGATGGAGTTCAAGCCACCTGCCAGCTTTCCTAGCATCCTGCTACTCCAAAGGCCACCCAGATGCCTGCTTTCCTACCTTCACCCTAGCTATGCCTGAGGCTGGAGCATGTCTCCTCAGTGGCATCCTCGGTTGGATGAGAGGCAGTGCCTACCTCCACCCTCTTTTCCCTGTCTCCCAGAGGGGTTCCTTTGTGATGTAAGGGTTTCTCCTCCCTCATGTGCAGACTCTGTTTTACATCATTCTCTAACAGCAAAGTCTGCATTGGCTCATCATTATGCCCAGAGTCCAGCACCAGCCCTGCCCTGGTAGCTATTGTGTGTGAGCTATATGAAGGAATGAATGAGAGTTAGACCAGAAGAAGCAAATTTGGAAGCACCCTGCAGTCACTCCCATTGCCTGCAGATAGCCCAGGACCACGGGCATGGTGCAGAGAAAGCCTGGAGGCTAACAGCAGGATCTTGAAGTGACTCCAGCTGTTCATTATGGATAATGCCCTCTCGCTCACTTAGCAAAAGTTAGTGTCCTTCCCAGCTCTGCCCCTGTGTGAGGAAGTTCTTCCTGCCCCCCAGTAGGCTGCCACTGTGTGTAGCCATGGCCNCCATGCTACCCTAGATGGCCTAGGATGTGGCAGGCAGGAGGAAAAAGCAAGAGAAAATCAGTAAGTAACCAAAGGCNCTCACCCAGCCACCAGTTCCCACGAACTCTTATAGTGCAGCAGGGGAGGGCCGGGGGTGGCAGCTGGCAGGTGCAGCACCACCAGAATGTGTCTCTGGCACCTAAGCAGGGACCAGATTTCACCCAGCATCCTGGGTGGTTGGCAACGTGTGTGAAAAGGAACCAGGAGGTGAGAATTAGTGCATTTTGTGGAGCAGGATGGAGGCTGGGGANGGAGCGAGTCAGGCTGGGTGCAGCTGTGCTGTAAAGAACTATCTGTGGCTTTTGCTCTGGCCACCTGGAGGACTCCCGGTGCTCCTACTTCCCAGAAATCCATTCCCCCCATCTGGGAGCACCATCCTGGACTCCCTTTAGCATCTGCTTGACTCCACTCCCAGGTCCCCAGCCCAGGCCTAGGCCACTCTCTTAATGCAGGCCTGGCTGGGTGGTTTGCCGGTTAGTCCCGAGCCTTTGGCTGGGATCCCTGGGAAAGAGGGGAGCACTCCCAACTGGAGGAAGAAGTCCTGGCGAACAGACTCTGTTTTAGGAAAAGGCCAGAGCCCGGCCAGAGAGGAGCATGTGGCTCGCATCGGGAATTCTGGCACTTGGGAGGCTAAGCCAGAAAGGATGGAAAACAGGAGACCAGGACAGAGTGAAGAAAGCAGAGTAGTTGGCACCTGCCAGGTAATCCCAGCATTCAAGAGGTAGAAGCAGATGGGGTCCAGGAGTTCAAGTCCAGCCTCATCTATATAGTGAGTTGGAGACCAGAATGGGCTATGAGACTCTGTCTCAAATAAAAACAAAAGGGATAGGAAGCAGAACAAGAAAGATGGGAAAGAATGGACCCAAATGACATGGGCTGAGTGCCTGGAGATGAAAGTCTGGCTAAAATAAGTGGAGTTTTGGTGGCTCAAGACCCAGAGAACCAATTAATTCTCTTCAGTCCCACTCAGTCAGACAAGCCTGGTACAAACCTCAGGACACATGTGACATGTCCCACTCTAGATAGTTGCTAAGGTGGCAACCTCACCCAGGAAAGCCCCCACCACAACCACCACCGTCNTCCGTTCATCTCTCCCTCTTCCCTGTGATTAGACCTGCTCCAAGGAGCATCCTAAGATGCTTCCTCCTGCTCCCCACTGTAACTTTCTGGGCTTTTGTGATGGACTCCTGCAGGAGCAGAACTGTGGCTCTGTTTCTATATACATTTAACCTCTCTACATTGCGCCCAGGGCAGGCTGGGAAGACTTCTCTTCTGATGCCAGAGTCATTTCCACCTCCATCCAACAGGTGCCAGGACAAGTGGCTTCCATTTCAGACCCTCTTCCTGGCAGCTGTCACCCTTGGACAAATTGCCCCTCTGAGCTCTTTTTCACTGTGGTAAAGCCACTTACCACAGATTTTGCCACTTTAACATCTGCAAGTGTCCAGTTCTGTGGTGCTAAGTGCACTTGCTTTGCTCTGCAGCCCGCAGCGCCATCCATCTCCAGAGCTCTTGTCATCTCACAGAGCACAAATGCAGTCATTGGACAATCCCCTATTCTCCTCCCTCAGCCCCAGAGCTCTCCTCTTCCAGTTTTGGTCTCTATGTACTCGACTGCCCTCGTTCCTCAGAGAAGAGGAATCTCACAGCAGTTGTTCCTCTGTGACTGGATAATTTCACTTAAGGTAGTGTTCTCAAGACCTCAAGTCTATTGATGTCATCCCACATAGCAGAACCTCTTCCTTTTGAAGGCTAATTGGTATTCCACTGTCCACATTCCACTTTATTCTTTTTTTTTTATTTTTATTTTTTTTGGTTTTTCGAGACAGGGTTTCTCTGTGTAGCTTTGCGCCTTTCCTGGAACTCACTCGGTAGCCCAGGCTGGCC
>LZPO01075899.1:167573-189124 GCA_001675575.1 Neotoma lepida
CCATTCCTGGTTCCCTTCCAGCCTCCCATTGTCAGCTCAGGTTTCTGACACGAGTCCTGCAGCCCCTCTCTGACCAGTGGCTCACAGCCACCAATCATTGGCCATCTGGTCTAATGGTGGTCCCCTATGTGGTCCAGCTCCGCCCCATCCCTGTTCTTTCTCAGTACCTTCCTAATCCACACACCACTCACTTCCTCTCCTGCCAGTGTCATCCTTGCATGTCATCCTGATGCCCTCAAAGTCCTTGTCCCAACCCAGCACGAGCCTCTGTGCTCAGAATCCTTTCCCCCCAATCCCTCTGCATATTGCCTCATCTAATTCACTTTTAACCCCACAAGAGGTGCCCTGCTCCCCTCAAGGGCACACCCCACATAAAGCCTCCTTGGGACTGTCTGCTTAGCTCTACTGGGGCCTCGTGACCTGAGTGTCGACCTCCTCCTGATGACGTGGTCCTCACACCCTTCACCCAAGACCCTCACACCCTCCACCTTCTCAACTTGTCTTTCTCTATATACAATAATTATTTTTTAAAGATTTATTTATTTATTTTATGTGCATTGGTGTTTTGCCTACATGAATGTCTTTGTGAGGGTGTCTGATCCCCTGAAACTGGAGTTACAAACGGTTGTGAGTTGCCATGTGGGTGCTGGGAATTGAACCCAGGTCCTCTAAAAGAACAGCCAATGCTCTTAACCACTGAGCCATCTCTCCAGCCCCAAAATGTAATTATTTTATTCCTGCTACCTCCCCAACCCCCACCCTCAGGATGGAGCCTGTGAATGTGTTGATCATTGTTTCTGGTTTGTGAGAGCTCTAGTCAGACACTGAGTCAGAGATCACAGCCCAGAGACCCATGATTGAGAACAGCTGCTGCCACCACCTCCGTCACCTCCTGTGCACCGAGGCAGGAAGTGGGTTTCCAGGAGCACAAGGCCTGGCTCAGGTTTCCAAGACCTGGCGGACAACCACAGATCNGCCCACTTGGATGGGCCTCCCCCTGTGAAAAATGGGCGCCCCCTACTGTAAGACCCCATACTGCAAGGAAAGTTCAGGAAAACCTGTGGCCAGGGTGGAGCCACTGTAGCTCTGTTTAGTGGTTCAAACTTTTTTTCCCCTCTGCTGCAAGGATCCTGAACAAACATGAGCCAGTCAGAGGGCGATGTTCCATTGGGTTCTAGAAGGGGCTGTCCTCAGCACACTAGCCCATGCCCTGGTGGCTTTGCCAGCTTCCATTTGAAGATCCAGATAGTCCTCTTGCTCTCCCCACACAGAGATGAACCCAGAGAGACTGAAGCCCTGCCCCTGGCTGGCAGTGAAGGACAGCTCCCACAGGGCTACTCACACCTTCATTTCCACTCGCTCCACGTTCTGTGCCTCCACACGCCTCTTCCACCCAGCCCACTTAATTGAAGCCAATTATTTCCTACAAAGCGACAGAGAGGGACGCATCTATTCATGTCTTTGTCCCAACTGAACAAGGAGCTGCTGTCTTTGTCTCTGGAGGTGCTCATTAGGGAGCAGCTGAGATGAGTCTGGGGTGAGACAGGGCAGGACTGGTCACCCTGGTGTATCCAGAGCCAACTGTTAGAGACTTCAGTGTGGTGGCCCGGAGGTGGTCAAAAGCATAGAGCTTTTGACATGGGACAGAGCCTCTTGGACATCAGCAGGCTGTGAAGTATAAGAAAATAGGCAGCTGGCATCTTGGGAAAGCCCCAGTGTCCTGGCCTGTATGTCTGTGGCAAAAATGGGACATGTAGGTTGATATCTACTGAGTGCCTGTAGCACTTAGCACCTATACTTGGTATATGCTAACAGCTATTGTGATTCATTGGTGATGGTCACATCATTATCATCAATGAAAACACAGAGNAGTTAACTGTGGGGACTGCCGATGAGGGTTTGAACCTGGCCTTGCCCTGTCCAGGTTGTGTGGCCTCTCAGAGTGGCCTTTCCTCACTGTAGAGTGGAACCAGGCTCAGCACAAAACCTTGCTGGAAGGGGGTTGAAACACGATCTGTGCAGGAGACAGCCAGGTAGAAGCTGGACCAGGCAAGATCCTGCACCCTCAGTCATCCACCAGGGAGGATTCAATGCGGTGATGCTCACACTCCTTGGGCTCCAGTCCCTGTTGTAGAAGCCAGTCCTCTGAGCAAAACAGTCAAAACTTTTATCAGCAGGTGCTCCTGATTGCAAGAGACCATTACTAGCAGAGCCGGCCGTTCCCTCAGAGAAGAAAGGTGTGGGCAGGGTCATTGGNCCTTCACCTGAGAGGCAGGCTCTCTCCTGTACCTCCCGGTCATGTGTATGTAATTCTGCCCTAATATCATGTGATCTTGGAGCCTTTGGAAGGTGCTGGAGTGCACAGAGTGTAAGAGGTTGGTTGATGTGGAAAGAAGATCTATGCAACCATAGGGAAGCCATCATCCATGCTGGGTGAAGACGTTCCATGTGGCTGCTTTGGGGTCCTCCANGCTCCTGTAAGCGACCCATCACTCANGCTCTGTAAGCCCAACAAACCCATTGGTTCCCCAGGTTGAACTTTGGAGAAACTATGGTTTGGTTTGTCTTTGGGGTCTATAAGGAGGGGGTGCACATCACTTACATTTCCTTATGGAACAAATCCTCTAAATGGTCCTTCATCTGGAAGGTGGGAACAGTGTTGATACCCACAGGAAGAAAGCATTCGGAGAGTTGGACCCAGACATGTTTATAAACGCCTAAGCATGGCTCCACCTCGACGGACAGCCCTCAGCCTCCACCCTATGCTGAGCTTAGCTGACACCTAAGCATTGAGTCTTCTTGTTGCATTTCAGATAGAGAAACATTGTGTTCCCCAGGAAGCAACTGAACTTATCCCAGACTAGTAAAGTCTAAGAGGCACAGTGACAGGATGCCAGCTGCCGNATCAGGAGCCAGGGTCTGCTCAACCACAGTCGGTCTCCTCCACACCACCCCACACTGATCCAGTCAGCAGGCCATTTGCTGCCTGGCCCAAGGAAGGAGAAGAGTTTATTCACACTGAAACAAGGGGAATAAATCAAGGCAGGCTTTCTGCAGGAAGTGGCACTTAAGCCTTTAAGGATGGGTCCCCTCCTAACTAGTAGAATGGAATTGAGGCAGGGAACAGCATACAGAAAGCACAAAGGGCGGGAGTGTGGGGCATGCTTACAGATCAGCTTGCAGTCCCTATGGCTCGGTAGGAGGGATTGACAGTGTGGGGCAGGGGCTCACCCCAAACCAACAGATTCTAATGAACCTTGGCTTCCAAGGCCTTAAATAGAATTGGTTTAGAGGGAACTTGTCCAGCGGCTTCCCTGCTTAGTATCAGCTGTCACCAACAGCACTGGCATGGGAGCTGGGCTCTTTCCTTATCAGGGCCTTCACTACTGCCAGAGCCCTGAGCCTGTGGCACAGCCTCCAGGACAGGGCTTCCCTGTCTTCCTGATTTGGGCAAGAGTAACTTGATATGGGTTGGTTGTCCTTCTCATCCTGGGACTCTAAGTAGCTTCCTTGACCTTCTAGATGCTAGGAGGACCCTTCCCCAACTGGCCTTGTCTCCAGACATGTCCAAATGTCCCCACAGAACTTCAGAATCACTCCCAGTTGAAAGCCAGTACTCTCGGGCCTCCTGGACCCTTGGTGTGTAGAATTACTCCCTCACCTGCTCTGCGAGCAGTCCTCCCTACTCTCCATGGCTCTCTATACAACCAGCTGAGCTTGCACCCTGGGTGCTCGCAAGGCTGGCTACAAATGGTCCGTAACTGCCTCAGTGCAGTGCACCCTGCTAAGATCGCCAAGCTTCCCTCCCTGAGCTTCCAAACACTCTCTTCTACAGCTCTGCAGAACACACGCACACTGGGGGACCCATGGCATCAATTTTGATAATGATGATAAACATAATAATTTTCCAGAGGGTCAGCAGGCCCTGGGCAGAGAGGCAACTTAGCTGTTAAACTGTGGTATCATTTCTGTCTCTGTGCCGGGGGAAAAAGCTTTTTTCTTTTTCTGTCATAAAGGCAGCAAAATCACAAAAAGTTTAGGAAGAGAAGGGGCTGTGCGCCACTGTGTCACTAGTTCTGATTCTTCTGCAGGAGTCTTAATGTTTATTCATATCTGTCATTGGGAGCCTCATCCTGCACAGCTCTGATTATATTTCTGTATAGTTGACTGGGCGACCAATTCTCCTGTTGACACAGATGCAAGGCACGCATAATGGGGTATTCCGTCTTACATTTTTATTGAAGTTTTATATAATAACTCTATATGTCACTACACAAGCCCTATCATGCCAGAGCTACAGTGTTGACACAAAGGGCATCCCAGGCTAATAGGGGACCATCAGCAGGCATGGGCCCCTTGCGGATCTTCGGCTTTAGAGACACAGGGTGGAGTCTCATACAAAAGTAAGTTTTCCGTGTGATCAGATCCTTGTGTGGACCCTGAAACTCTGCTGCACCCGAATGAGAGGATGGTGCTTATCTAAAGAGGGCTTCAGGAAGCTGGTAATTTCCCTGGACCACGCCCTTGAAACTCAGAGGTTTTGAAATTATAAAGGTATCAGGGTATTCAGGGTGTGTGTTTCAGAATTTAAGAGCAATAAGTTTTCTGACAAGAAGGAGTGTTGTTCATATCTTCGTTTTATTCAAGGCTAGACCTCTGCTGCTGCAGGACTGGGATATGAGGAAATCTTGATGGGGAGTTAGGCCTGGTGGTGCACACCTCTCATCCCAGCTACACTAGAGGCTGGGGAAGGAGGATCAAGGATTCCAGCTCAGGGGGTAGAATACTTGCCCTGTGGGCACAAGGGCCTAGGTTCAATCTTTAGTCACACATACACACATACACACACACACACATACACACACATGCCTGATAAAAAAACACACCACTCCCAGCCCCTAGAAGGGACTCTAAAAAATGGCAATCTTACCAAAAGCAATCTACAGATTCAATGCAATTCCCATCAAAATCCCAACACAATTCTTCACAGACTTGGAAAGAACAATACTTAACTTCATATGGAAAAACAAAAAACCCAGGGTAGCTAAAAGAACTCTGTACAATAAAGCAACCTCTGGAGGCATCACCATCCCTGACCTCAAGCTCTACTATAGAGCTATAGTAATAAAAACAGCTTGGTACTGGCATAAAAACCGACATGTGGACCAATGGAATCGAATTGAAGACTCTGACATCAGTCCGCATACATATGAACACCTGATTTTTGACAAAGAAGCCAAAACTGTACAATGGAAAAAAGAAAGCATCTTCAACAAATGGTGCTGGCATAACTGATGTCAACATGTAGAAGATTGAAAATAGATCCATATTTGTCACCATGCACAAAACTCAAGTCCAAGTGGATCAAAGACCTCAACATAAATCCAATAACACTGAACTTGATAGAAGAAAAAGTAGGAAGGACTCTTGAACGCATTGGCACAGGAGACTGCTTCCTAAATATAACACCAGTAGCACAGACACTGAGAACAACAATGAATAAATGGGACCTCTTGAAACTGAGAAGCTTTTGTATGGCAAAGGACACAGTCAATAAGACAAAACAGCCTACAGAATGGGAAAAGAGCTTCACCAACCCCACATCTGTCAAAGGGCTGATCTCCAAAATATATAAAGAACTCAAGAAACTAGAAATCAAAATATTGAATAATCCAATTAAAAAATGGGCTACAGAGCTAAAGAGAGAATTCTCAAAAAAAAAACGAATCTCAAATGGCTGAAAGACATTTAAGGAAATGCTTAACATCCTTAGTCATCAGAGAAATGCAAATCAAAACGACTCTGGGATACCACCTTACACCTGTCAGAATGGCTAAGATCAAAAACCCCGATGACAGTCTATGCTGGAGAGGATGTGGAGCAAGGGGAACACTCCTCCACGGTTGGTGGGAGTGCAAACTTGTACAACCACTGTGGAAATCAGTATGGAAGTTTCTCAGAAAATTGGGAATGAATCTTCCTCAAGACCCAGTGATACCACTCTTGGGTATATACCCAAGGAACGCTCATGCATCCTGCAAAGATACATCCTCAACTATGTTCATAGCAGCATTATTTGTAATAGCCAGAACCTGGAAACAACCTAGATGCCCGTCAACTGAAGAATGTATTAAGAAAATGTGGTACATATACACAGTGGAGTACTACTCAGCAGAGAAAAACAATGACCATATGGTATTTGCAGGCAAATGGATGGAACTAGAAAATACCATCCTGAGTGAGGTAACCCAGACTCAGAAGGACAAACATAGTATGTACTCACTAATAAGTGGATACTAGATATAAACCAAAAGACAATCAGTCTGCAACCCACAGATCCAGGGAGGCTACCTAGCAGGAAGGACCCTAGGATGACTGTAGCATAAAATAAGTTTTGGTTTTGCCCAATCACTGGGCATGCTTTAGTGAAACATTTCACTATTAGGATAAGAATTTGTACCTCTATTTATGTTCAAGATATCTGTATAATATCTCTCCTGCAGTTGTACATCGAATGTTTTAATAATAATAATAAAAAAATGGCATGCCCCAAATCAAAATTAAAAAAAAAAGAAAAAGAAAAAAATGTGTGGACACACCACCCCGGAAGCAGGCAGAGCACCTGTGTAGGGAGAGGTGAGGCACTAGGTACAGGTGGCCTCTTCAGGGTGAGCAGGCAGCTATGGGAGCTATGGGCCCTCTCACAAGGTCCACAGACCCAGACCCTCCTTCTGCAGGCCCCTCCTCCTGCAGACCCTCCTCCTGCAGACTGACCCTCCTCCTGCAGACTGACCCTCCTCCTGCAGACTGACTCTCCTCCTGCAGACCCTCCTCTTGCAGACTGACCCTCCTCCTGCAGATACTCCTTCTGCAGACACTCCTCCTGCAGACTGACCCTCCTCCTGCAGATACTCCTCCTTCAGACTCCTCCTTTCAAGGGGTCAGAGTAGTCATTTTCAACAGGCACTCTACTGTGTAGAGTCAGTAGTCAGCCAGTCTGGATGGAACTTGGGTGGGGCCAGATGCTAAGCCAGCCCACAGAACCCACAGGTGAGTGGAACCAACACTTTGAAACCCTTGGAGAGGTCACCACCTAAAGGTAGTGCAGCTAAGTAAGCCATAAGGAATCCTACACCACGGTGCACAAGAACCAGGAAGGTAGCCCTCTTAGAAACATGTCTGGCCCACTGCAGTAGGCCGGGGGGACATTCTGCCTTCCTGTTTCCTGCCCTATAAGCATGCATCCTTTGACAGGCATCCTTTCTTTGACAGGCATATTTTCCAGCTGTTTGTGCTTCGGGCTGGTGATTTCCCTGTTTAAAGTAGGACTGAAGGGTCACCGAGTGTCCTGGCCAGGCTTGTGTTTCGGTATTGCCGGCCAAGAGTTCACTTTCACCAAAATGTCTCTATACAAATGTGTACACAAAACAAGCTGCACACGGAGACTGGAAACACTGAGCAGGGCTCACAGGCCCCTATTGCACTCCAGCACCATAGGTCAGTCTAGGCTGGGTCATTGGGTAACAGAGCCAAAGCATTCCTGCAGTCTTCAGTCTGGGCCGGATTTAAGGCACGCTTTGGCCAACAATGCAATAGGAAAGCGCTGTGCCAGGGCTGAGGAGATGGTTCTGTGGGTAGGGCATTTGCCATGCAAACCTCAGAATCTGAACTTGAATACCGATCACCCGTGTGAAACCCAGGTGGCCATGGTGGCCCACTTGCGATCTCGGTGTTCAGGAGGCAGAGACAGGATCCTAGGGCCAGCTGGCTTGTTAGGCAAGTCAAACTGGAAAGCCCCAGGTTCAGTAGGAGACTCTGTCTCAGTAAATGAAGTAGAGAGAGATTGAGAAAGACATCAGATATTAACCTCTGGTCTCCACACCCATGTGGACCCATACATATGTGAACACACACACACCACATACACATGCAAAAAGAAGATAAGAAAGCCATTCCTTTTCTTAGTTTCTGTTCTTTCTCTTGAGCTCTGCCAACTATCATGTAGGTAGCTGGAGCTACCCATGTGAATAGCCTGAGCCAACCTACTGCAAAGTAGGAAACTATGAGGGGCATCTGGCAATCAGAGCCAAGGCAGCTCTGCCATGTTAGAGAACACCATCTGTAGCCAGACAGTCCACTAACTGCCCATCACTGAGCAAGCCCTGCAAAATTTTGCCAGGTGGAGTACAGAGTTAACTTATGAGTTAACATTCTTTGCTTTAAGTGACGATGTTTGGGGTTGCTTGTTAAACAGCAAAAGCTAGCTGATACATTGAAACTTTTAGAGCTTATAGTTGGGCCAGTATCCACCAGATTTGATTCCAGCATTGAAGCTCTTAGCCATTATGCTCTCTCATTCCCTTCTAGCCTACACTGACACTTAGAGCTCTGAGCTGAGATGGGGAGAACTAGGCTTAATGATGAGGGAAGCATCATCTCCCCTGCCAGCAGTATGAATGGCCATCCCATGCTGAGTACCTTCAAACGGACCACCATCTGAGCTGTCAGTGCCAGGATGAAACATTAATGATGAAGCTTGGCAGTGCCTTCCTCATTAGTGTTGATTACCTTCTTGCCTGTGTCTATCTGAGGTCCCAGGGAGGAGCTGTATGTGGCTCCTATTCACACAGATCTTTCTCACTCCCTCACTCACCAGCAAGCTAGATGTGCAAACTGTCTGCTACCTGTCCATCACACAGATCATTAGATTTGCTCTAGGGACGAATCTGAAAGCTGTCCTGATGACCTCACCAAACACATATGCCCACTTTCCTTGCCTCCCTATGAGCCAAGTGGGTGGGAGGCACCAGGTATAGAGAGGCCAGGCACAGCAACTCCCACTTCTCCACAAGTGAGACCCACCCAAAGACATTAGGGTACACACTACCACCCAGTCCCCATAGGTTCAGCGATTTCACTGTGGACACAGACCATCTCTCTCATGGTCTTGCATGCAGCTGGGTCTGCTTTAGGCTCTGTTAGGTCTTTTTCTCCCAGCTATGACACAAACAATTTAAAGGAGAAAGGAGTGACTTTGGCTCACAGTTTTAAAGGGTTTGACCCTTGGTGCCAGGCCTCATGTGCTGGAGCAGAACACCTTGATGATCCGACCTTGGGGCAGAGGTTGCTTTTCACTGGATAGCAAACAGAACAAAGCAGAAAGGGGCAAGAGACAAAATATTCCCCAGGACCTATCCCCGGAGATCCACTACCTCAAGTTAAGCCCTACCTCCCAATGTCTCCAAACCTCCCCAATAGTGCCACCGACTAGCACCAAGCCTTCCACCTANGTCCCTGTCGGGGGTGTTCCATATTCACACTGTGGCAGTTCTCACTTGCCATAGTCCGGGAGGTGGCCGGGCCTGCCGTCTTGACGATTGGGGCAGAATTATCCGTATAGCTCAAGTCTTGGGACCATTTCAGCTCCTTGAAGCTGCCCACCACATGGTCATTTCCATATGCCTGTCACACAGTTTGGTGGCTTGCTTGCCTAGCTCTGTAAAACAAAAGGAGAGCTACTCTTAAAAAAATTTTTTTAATTCCATTTATTTATTTAGTGTGCAAGTGTGAAGTGTGTGTATTTGTGCGTGCGTGTGTGTGTGCGTGTGTGTGTGTGGTGTGTGTGTGTGTGGTGTGTGTGTGTGTGGTGTGTGTGTGGTATGTGTGTGTGCGTGTGTGTGTGTGTGTATGTGTGTATGTGTGTGTGTACAAGCCATAGCACACTTANAGATGTCAGAGCACAACTTGCAGGAGTTAATTCTCTCCTTCCGGCCTATGGGTCATGAAGTCAGGTTGTCAGGTCTGATAGAAAGTGTCTGTGCAGAGTGAGCCATCTTGTTTGTGTTCTCTCTTCCTTCTTTCTTCTTCTCCCTCCATCCAAAGTCAGGCAAAAGCTTTGTTAGTGCAGACAACAGGACACACAGAGTCTCAAGGAAGCACTAAGCTCAGGTAAGGAGAACAAAAGGTGTTCTTTTAAGGTCTTTTATGGAGAAGGAAGGAGGTGCAGAGGGAAGTGGGTCTAAGGTCAGTGGGCATCACCAGANAGGGCACTAGCACCATGTTCTTTATGGATGGGCTGGGGCTATGTTTGGAAATCCCAGGGACATATCTAAATAAGTGGAACAATGGGTCTAGTTAATATACAACCTCCATAACCCTGGAAGTGAGGTCAGGGAGGCTGGGGTGTCCCTATACCACCTGCAGTCTTTCCTGCCTTGGACCTTACTACCTGGACGGCCTGTTTCCAAGAGGGACAGGCTCCCCACTTACTTGGTCTGATGGCCATCACTGATTCTGTTGAACAGTAACTGGAAGCCTTGCTGCTTCTCCAGCAAAGTCCCNCCCTACTCTCAGTTCAAGTTTCTGACCAAATCGGGCCCAGGGCAGAGCCAGGCTAGACCTGCTGTGTCTACTTGAAGAGAAGCCCAGCTTGAACCTGACAGATCTACTGATGGAAGAGATGCAGGGATGAGGAGACAGGAAGCCAAAGGTGGGATGTGATGTCCCAAGTAGACACAGGTAGCCCAGGCTAGATTCAGACATAGCAAGCTCAAAAGCCTTGAGCTGTGTCCTGTGAGGCTTAGAGTAGAGGAATTTGAGGGCAACCCAAGGTCTCAGGGGAAAACAATCAATGCAGTGTTCTACTGGAGTCTACAGTGCAGAAGTCAGGAGATGAACAAGTCTTACTCCAGGCACAGGCCATTGTGCCTGGAGCACCGGGAGGGGGAGAGGACCAAGAGGGCTGAAGACAGGCAGCCTTCACTGGAAGAGGGGAAGGCACAGTTTGGGGAGAGCCTACAGTGGCTATAGCTTGAGTGCTCACACCAGGCTGAAGGCTGGAGCAGGCAGGAAGGGATGGGAAGAAGTGAGCCCCAGTCCTGGACAAGAGAGGATCAAAATTGTGCCATAGGAAGGAGGGCAGAAGGGAGGAAGGGAGAGAAGGGAAGGAGGGGGAAAGAGGGCTGGATTGTTTGAAGTCTAGTTTAAGCTCTGCCTCTGCTGAGAAGTCCTTGGGAACTCCACCAGACAGAGCCCTGTCCTCTTGCTGTTCCTGTTGAATAACTGGCTCATGGGAATTGAATTGTTCTGTCCTCTGGGGAAGGCTCCTGAGACTTGGGAAGCTAAGGAAACTTACTAGGCCCAGGAAGATCAGAAAGTTAACAAAACTCACAAGGCCCCTCCTTAAGGTTACAAGGAGTAACTGATGCCTGGGAAAGAGGGACTCTTCAGTGGAGATGTCTACACATGGGTATGAAGCTCTGGGGATACAATTTTGGTGGGTCATGTGCAGGGGTGGGTTTTTCTGTGATGCAGCCCACACTCCTATAAATAATCCCAGTAAACTCACTGGTTCACCAAACTGGTCAAGAATGGATTGAGCCAGGCAGTGGTGGTGCACACCTTTAATCCCAGCACTCAGGAAGCAGAGGCAGGCAGATCTCTGAGTTAGAGGCTAACCTGATCTACAGAGCGAGTTCCAGGATAGCCCAGGGTTACACAGAGAAACCCTGTCTCAAAAAACAAAAACAATTCGATTCTTTGGTCTGTGGTCAGTTCCCTGTCTAGGGTGAACAGACATTTGTTCACCTCTCCCCAGAAGTCACTCCACAGTCCCTGAAACCCATCAGTCACTGGGGGCCTGCCTAACAAGGAGGGCTACAGGGTGCTGAGCAGTGGCTCTGAGCCATGCTACCTTCTATCCTTTCTGCTGGCCAGGCTGGCCCAGCTAGGCCCCTTCTGTGTCCCTGGAACAGGAATACCTCTCCCACTTTTGAGCACAGGTGCTCAGCCTAGGCACTGGGGGGCTGGGGAGCTCAGAGCATTCTGATTGACTGGATGACAGGCCTCTGGACCTAGAGTCCTAACTGTGGCCCAGGAGGCTGGCACCTCACTGCCAAGTGAAAAAAGCTCAGAAAGTCGTCACCACCTGCCCAAGGCCAAAGCCCGAGATCTGCCTCCTCATGTCTCTTCTGTTTTCTCCACCCCCAGCCCTGCTGACCTTGCTGAAAACAATCTTGTTTAGGAAACAAGCTGTGATGGGAGCAAGCTGGAACTTACAGCTCAGAACCTGTGTGATCCTGTGGTGTCTGGTTCTAGGCTGGACTGTGACTCTCGCAGCACAGAACGCAGAGGTCAGATAATGCTGTCCAGGGTTTGTGCAGGAGGCTGTTGTCCCTGTGTTTGTAGTGGGGCCATGGGGGGGGGTAGGCACCAGGGACAGCATGCAGTCAGCAGTCTGAGGCACGAAGAAGCTAATAACACATAATCACAGCGACACCCCATCTGGGGCCAGAGGGTGATTACAGCCCAATTATACGCAGAACAACTAATGACAGCTTGGCTCACAGGATGACAGCCTCCAGTGGGACTCTCAACGCCCCAGGCCCCAGGCCCAGGACCCTGCCAGTCAAGCTGCCCCCCACAGTGGGGCCAGGAGGCTCCATGGCCCCCTGTGCTCTGGGGCCAGAGCCTTTGCAGCTGTGGAAACGCTGGGAGCTGATGCTTGGCAGAGACTCAGGCTGGGACCTCATCCACTGCAGAGCTGACCAACCAGGCTCCCTGCAACCCCAGGACCTCTTCCCACACCTGGGCATGGAAGGGGAGGAAGGAAGGATCACCCTGTTTCCAGCAGGAAAATACATCAGGGAATTGGTTTGCTCTGTGAACACAATGACCCCCAGGTCAACTTGGCTAATCTCATTTAGGGTCAGAAGATAGGGGAGGAGAGGTTGAGTGGCATGCCCAAAGTTACACACACACAGCTAGAGAACTGAAGGAAGCAGATTCAAACCAGGCCTTCCAGAGCCCAAACTTATAGTCTTTTCCAGGTCCCAGATGGCAGTGCCCTTGAAGATTAAGGAGTTCTCTGGGGACCTAGCAGAAACAAGGTCAAGTGAAGAGCCCAGCCCTTTCTCCAGATCAGTTCTCAACCAGATATGGGAAGGTGTGCGTGCTGTGGCCAGAGTGGCTCCTGGCATTGGCACAGGGTGAGAGGCCAGATGTGGGGCTCCTCCACTCTTTCCTCCCAGGGGCAGGACAGACTCTGTGTCAGGAGGAGCAGGACAGGCATGAAGGGGTCTTGCTCCTTCAGTTAAGAGACTTTTCCCACCTTCCCCACTACTGGATTCAGTGGGTAGAGCCTTGTGACATCACCTCCAGGACCCTTAGGACTCAGATTGTTGACAGCTCCCACTCTGTGCATCCCCTACACTCCCCTGCCACCTTCCCCACATTGTGAGACTGGTGTCCTCTTAGAAGCCAATGCCAGGCTCCAGGCTGCTGGTTTGTCTGGGGTCTCAGACAGGAAACTCTGGCTGTGAAGACAGCCCATCCTCGGCTGGGGACCACTGGTTTGGAGGGAGGCAAGCCATGGGATGCTGGACAGAACCATCCCAGGGTAGGACTGTCAAAGAAAGGCCACTTTCACTACGGTCTGGACCATTCTAGGAGGTTCGGAAGAACAATCAGGAGTTCAAGGGGACACTGGGCCAAAAGGAGGTGTCTTCTGCAGGGCTCCAGGCTGGGTTGCTCTGCCAGGGAGGGAAGGAGGGAACAGAAGGAGACAGAAGAGTCACTGAAGCTGAGCAAGGGTTCAGGAGACTGAGCTACTCACTGCACACGATTGGCCCAGGACTAAAGAGGAAGAAGGAGGAAGAAGGGATAGACAGGGGGCACAGAAGCAGGGCCTCTCTGGTTTTGAAAGAAGGCATTCCTTTCTTTTCTTTTCCTTTTCCTTTATTTTCTTTTCTTTGTAGATAGAGTTTCTTTGTGTATCCCTGGCTGTCCTGGAACTCACTCTGTAGACCAGACTGGCCTTGAACTCAGAGATCTGCCTGCCTCTGCCTCCTGAGTGCTAGGATTAAAGGCATTTACCACAATGTCCGGATGGAAGAAGGCATTTCAAAAGGACCCTAAGAAGAGTCACAGTCTCCACCAGTTCCTGGATGTTGCTAAGATGCACATCTGCAGGCAGGCAGGGCTACAGGATGTTGTTGGAACAGCAGACAAACCACCTTAGCATTAGGAGGGAGCAAAAAGACCCACTGCCACTCTCCAATAACAAGCCATCTCCCTATTCAAAAGGATAGGGAGATGGCTTGTTATTGGAGAGGCTCCAGCCTGCCAGGTCCAACAAACAATGGAATTAGCCAGCACTGAGGCCCTGAGCCCCTGAGCAGCTCATCACGGAGGACAAGGGAGTTGGGGCCCACAATGCAGGGCCCAGAGCTGAGTTAGTAAAACTGGCAATTTCTTCAGGGAACTAGACCACTGCAGTCAGGCCGTGCTTGTAGCCTCTCCAGCCAATGGCCACATTGTTTACACAACCAGGCACACCAATGAAAAAGCATTTTGGTCCCATTATGCAAATGACCAAATGCTGATTGGAGATAAGTTATCCCTGNGAAACCTGGTCTTATTAATTTGGAAGTGCCAGCCACTCATCCCTGAAATGTGGGATCCGGGGCCCATAACTGGCTGTCCTAGAGTTCTGATTGAAAGTAACAAACAGGATGGCTACAGCGTGTCCCACCCTGAGGTTTCTCAAGTACTACTCACCAGCAGTTTCACTCTGTTCAAAGAAAAGAACAAACAGGGTGTGGTAGTGTATGTCTGTAATCACAACACTCAAGAGGTAGAGCCAGAAGGAGGAGGGTCAAAGCTCAACACCAGCCTGGTCTACAGAGTAAAACTTTGTCTCCAATAGGAAAAAAGACAAAAAGAAAGAAAGAAAAGAAAAAAGAAAGAAAAGAAAAGGCAGGACAGGACAAGGCAGGGAGGGAAGGGAGAGATAGCTCAGAAGCTAAGAGCACTTTCTGTGAAGTCATGGGGACTGGAGTTCAGATCTCAGCATCCATTTAACAAGCCAGCATCCCATTCATACCTGAAACCCCATGTCTCANGAGTCCAGAGATCAAAAGACTGAGGGAGCTTGTTGGCTTCCAGCCTAGCTGAGAAAATGAGAGCTCTGGGTTTAGGGAGAAACCTTGCCTGGAAAGAATAGACAGAGGGCAATAGAAGATTCATAGAAGACACCTGACTCCCTCTTCTGGCCTCCTTAGGTGCAGCACACACATGTGCACACACACTCACACACTCATATATACCACACACACAAACAAATCTTAAAGAGAAAGAGAGAAGGTTGGCAAAGCCTGAGGCTTTGAACATGACTTGGTGTTGGGATACTGTATGAGGGGTTATTCACGAATCTCCTTTAGGACTTTGGGCCTTGACTCTGAACCAGACTTGCATGCTCATTTCAGATTTGTGGCAATTTTATTAGTGGTTTCCAGGTCCCCCCAAAAAAATGACAAGCAAAGTTTACTTTGAGTTTAAGCAATTATAACTCATTTTTTTTAGATGTGTTGTCTTAGTTACTGTTCTATTGCTGTGAAGAGACACCATGACCAAGGCAGCTTAGGAAGCATTTAATTGAGACTTGCCTACAGTTTCAGAGGATTAGCCCATGTCAGGAAGCATGATGGCAGGCAGGCATGGTGTTGGAGCAGTAGCTGAGAACTTACATCTGGTCCACAAGTTGTAGACACACAGAGAGATTGGGCCTGGCATGGGCTTTTGACACCTCAAGCCCACCCCTAGTGACACACCCACTCCAAAAAGGCCACACCTCCTAATCCTTCCTAAACAGTTCACCAACTGAGAACCAAACATTCAAATATATTAGCCAATGGGAGCCATTCTAAGTCAAACCACTACATGGAGTCTCACGTAGCCCAGGCTGCTCTGCAACTCAGCATGCAGTCAAGGATAACCTTGAACTTCTGATCCTCCTGCTTCGACCTCCAGAGTTCGTGTCCCACCCCCACACCTAGTTTAAGTGGTCCTGGGTATAGAACCTAGTGCTTCATGCATGCTGGGCTGGCATGCTACCAGCTGAGCTTCAGTCTGGGCCTCTGGAGTTCAAGTTATTAAGTGAAACTGCAACCTTGATTCTATCTTAAGCTTTCACGTTCACTTATAAATCTTTTTCTGTTTATAGTAAGCAGGTTCCCAGCAACCGCTTGGAGGAGGCCTTGGAAGGAGATTTAGTTCTGCCTACAAACGTAATGAATTAAACCCGACTCTGACAATTTAGCTGGTGTTTTCCTGTCACATGTTTTGAGGCAGGGAGCCTTGCAAGTGTCCAGTTACTGGCACACTTCTTGGGTTCTGGGGGGTCATGGCATACTTTTCTGCGTGTGTAGCCAACCTTGGTATGAATGTGAAAGCCTTCTGATGTGTCTTTTTGCCTCNTTTGGCTGTTTTAAATAAAATTTCCTTCCATCTAGTAAATGAACCATCCATGNGCAGTGAAACTTAGCTTCTCCCAGCTACGTGGTTAGTGACTGTGAGTCTCAGAGGATTTCAGCGGAAACTCACACATCTAAGTTAATTACTCAATTGCGTTTATATCAGAATAATTAGGTCTTCTCTTTAATAGGATAAACCATCTCAGTATTACCAGTGTGCACATAATGAAAAAATAAGATCCTCTCGTTTCAACTCCTACACACCCAAGAGCTCAAAATCTTCCTGGAGTGAGAATGTGCACGCGTCACTAGGGAAACTTTGCATCTGGAAACTAGGGTCACCTAGCTGCCCAAGGAGGAACTATGAGATGAGGGGCTGTGTTTGAGGCAACTCAGAACAGTTTGGGTGTGTGTGGGTGGCCTGGGAAGCCTCTCTAGACCCTGTTTGATAGTTCTGACTCTTGGGCTCCAAAGGAAAGCATCTCCCAGCAGCTGGCTCAGTTTCTGGCTACTGGTGAAGGGCACGGGCCTTCATTCCATCATGCACCTGCCCTGTCCTGTGAACTCTGACCACAAGAATCTGTGTTTGCATTGGTTTTATGTCTCTGGGGATCAACCCCCAGAACCTATTAGGCCAGTACTATACCACTGTCTCTCATGCCCCAGCCTGTGTTTTCACCACTGAATGTTTTTGAGAGCATAGCTGGCTTGGAACTCATGAACTCAACGAACCTTTTTCTCTCAGCTTCTCATGTACCAGCTGGTCATAAGACCAGCTACATGGAGGCCTTTAGTGACAGTGGAATCCTGCACCCTTAGGAACTTGCAGCTCTTGTAGGCTTTTAGGATCTGCTCTAAGTGCACAGGGAGCTCTTTGCTGCTGTCAGATGGAGTCAATGAACTGGGCCCAGTGGAGAAGCAGAGAGCCCTGTTATCAAGGAGGCATAGAAGACCACAGACTCTGCCTTGCACCCACTCACCCTCCCTATGGCCCAAAAGGGGTCTTTCATATGATTTTTCCAAGGAAGGTTTTGTGGGTTCCCATGCAGGTGGGCATCTCAGCTTCAATGTTTTTAAAAGTAGCCAGGTGCTGGGTATGGTGACATACATCTATAAATCCAGCCCTTGGAAGGCAGAGGCAGGATGATCTTGAGTTTGAGGCTAGCCTGAACTACATAGAGAGTTCTGGGCTAGCCTGGGCTACAAAGAAAACCATTTCCTCAAACATCAGCAGTCAACAATGAAAACGAGGAGAAGGAAGAAAGGAGAGAGACAAGGAAGGGAGAGGAGGAGTGTGACCTCAGGTAATTTGAACTGGGGAGTGTTGAGGAAGGAGGGCATTTGAATTTCAGGCTCACTTCAATGTGAGGTAAATCTGTGAGCAGTCCTTAAGCAATGGCAGTCAAGAGCAAGCAGAACCTTCTTTCAGCCAGGGCTGGGGAAAGCAGAGAAGAATCTAAGCCTTTCAAAGACTGGGTATGTTTCCGCTGCTCCGCTCTCTGCAGGCTAGCGTCCAGCTCAACCTGGAGTGGTCTGTAACGGAGACCTGCCCCTTCCAAGAAGCCTTCCCCGCTCATCCCCACTCCCACTGTCATTGCCCAGCCCCCCCTCCGTGCCAGCTCTCTCTTTGCAACAGGCTTCTGAAACCCCAGAGTCCCACACACAGAAGATGGCTCAGCCAGCATCGGCAAGTGGCCAAGTCCGTGACAACCTGTGGGCCCAGCACAGCTGAGTACACCCAGACAGGCTCTCCCTGGCAGCCTCCTCTCTCGCCTTTCCACCACAGGCAAGCCATATCTGTTTGGAAGTCGCACTCCCAAGGTTCCTCATCATTTGCTCCCACGGTTTCCAGAGAGACTAGCCCATGAAGCCGGCAGCCCTGCCAAAGCAGGAAGACAGAAGGCAGGGGGACTTCCAGCCAGCCTGGCTTTCACTTACACAGCGGCAGTGTGCTTGCTGAGCACTCTCTGCGGGCTCAGAGTTTCCCATGCCTTTGCTCATTTCATCCTAACAGGAGCCCTGGGAAGTGGGCTGGCTAGTCCTTTCTAAAGAGGAGGCAGCTGAAGCACAGAGAGGCGAAGTAACTTGTGCAAGATCACACAGCCAATGAGCTAGCTGCTAGCGCCTCCTGGCATCCCCCCACCAGTTTGCCTCCCAGCATCCTGCAGATGTGCAGTAGGAGCCGCTAAGTGGATTTGAAACCCTTCAGGCTCCAGCTCATTCTCATTTATTCTGCCAAGCTTTTCTCTTAATTAAAAAGGATAAAAAGGGAAAGAGAACTGATGCTACCACCTTACAAACAGGGACTTAACATCGCATGAGTACCATAAACCCAAAACCTTCTCTCCAGGCCCTTCTCTGCCAACCTGCTTCCCGTGCCAGCCACAGCAGGTGGCACGTCTCTCCACGTGGGTTGTGGAACCAACACATCAGTCAGGTCCCTGGATCTGGAGCCCATGACAGCCTGGCCTCAAAGGTGGGGTGAGGATGAGACAGTGGAAAATATCCCTTTAGGCCCCAGGGACTTCCGGCNGACAAGCTGACTGGGAGCACAAATGAGCCCACACCTGCAGGATCTCCTTGGCAGCATTATGCTTGGGACCCCATAGTGGGGAAGGGTCTGGATGAGCCTAGCCAGACTGCCAGAGGACTCTCGGCAGGGGCAGTGAGTTCTTCCTTCTCTAGAATGGTTCTCTTCTGTGAGGGGCCTTTGGCAAGAGCTGTGGGGTGAGGGATGGGAAAGAAAGGCATTTGAGTAGCAGGCTAAGCCGCATCTGGACAGCCCTGCCTGGATCTCTGAGGATTAGAGGTGTTTGTCACTGGCTGCACCAGCAGAGAGCCTAACTCAGTTACCACGCAGATGGATGGGGGATGGGTGAGTGAATGGAGCTGGAGCCAGAGGTGGGAGCTGCAGGGTGTGGAGTCTCCCTGGGGGAATATCTTGAGCTCCCGCTCTTTGCACTTGGCATTTAATAATCCCAAGTTGTGTCTTTTCTTTCTTCTCCTCCTACTTTCATCTTCCAAACCAGCACGGCACAACACTACACCTCCGCATACTCACACACACAGACACACGCCCACATGTACCAGGAACACCCAGACAACTGCACGCTCTCAGACCACATCAGCCTCCAGGCATAAAACACTGACATGCAGTGACACTGTGCCCCTCCCGACATCACATCACACAACATGCTTGCACACACAGACACAGAACTTACATCTTCTGTGCTTGTATATGCACAACCTGCCAAGCATCACTTGTAAACACACACTCACAGACATTCAGACACCCCACCACTCCAAGAACTTGCTCATCGAGCCTCTTGCTTATCTCTCTTCTTGTCTAGAAGGGCCTGTTTCTTCCCTTCCCTCTTTCTTCACAACTGATGATGTGCTTACCTTTGTANGCACCTGTAAATTTTCACTCCCTTTTGAAACAGCCCAAGCTGGACTTGAAGCAGACCAAGCTTGATATGTAATCAAAGATGACCTTGAACTCCTGATCTTCCAGCCTCCACATCCTGAGTGTTGGGATTGCAGGCTTGCACTACCATGCCTGGTTTATGTAGTGCTGGAATAGAACCTAGGGCTTCATGCATGCTAGGCAAACACTAAGCCACATTCCCAGGTCTCTACCTAAGCATTTTGAGCATGTCTCCTGGGCTAGGTCACACTTATCAAGATGAAGAGGCTGGAGACCTGGCACCAGAGGCTCTTAATCTACTAGAGAAAACAGAGAGAGTGACCAACAGAGTCCAGTGCTCACTGAACTCAAGAGCTGTGCCCAGCACCAGTGATGCTGGGCCTAGGGACACAGAGCTAAGTAAGGGTTAGTGTCTCTGGNCTCTGCGAACTTTCAGAGGTCAGAGNAACGAGACAGGTGTTAAGATTCAGATCTTACCAAATGTCAACAGAACAGTTCATTTCCTGATAGAGGGTGTTAATATTCTGACCTGCCCCTTGGGGCTGCATCCTGACATAGAAGCCTCTTCTTAAGGAAAAACTCTGCCCCTTTCTCTCCCTCCCTCCACTCCCACGAGGTGTGCACCCCTTGATCCATCCTCTCTTCTTCTCTCTCCTTCTCTCTGTCTTTCTCTTTCCTATTTTTCTCTTCATCTCTCTATTATAATAAACTCTCCATGTGTATGCAGCATCTGGGTTGTGAATTACTGGCCACCACTGCTGCCACCATGCCCGAATGGCATGCATCTGCCCAGCCTGCCACTGCATCTGCTCACCATGTTTCCCTACACTCGAGGGATACCCTCAGGGGTCCTCGCATAATAATTTATAACAGTGGACCTGAGACAAATTGGGCTGTGCCTGGGAGGTCCTTCTAAAAAGCAAGGNGCTGGTCAAACAAAACAGCTGGCCAAGTTTGTCCCCAAGGAGGCTCTAGTGAGCCCTGTGATCCAGCCTCACCTCTGTTTCCCAGGAGAAGGCTACATAGAGATTCTAACGGTGTNTGTGATGAGGTGGTTGTCTAAGGGAAGAGACAAGCTGAAAAGTCATCAAGGTGATTGGGGAAACTGAGGCTCAGAAACAAAAGTCACCAACTGTGACCTCTGCTGGCCATTCCCAGGCTCTAGGGCCAGCAATGCATCCTAGGGTATTCTCNGAATAAGGCCAGACTGCTGTCTCCTAACTGGGAAGGTAGGAGACCTCTGGGGGAGGGANGGGGNAGAGGATGTCATGGCACCATGGCTGTACTTTGAAGTCTAGCTCNTCAGGGCTTCTGCTTTGGGGCCCAGCCAAGGGGACTTGAGCTTTTGAGGCTGAGCCTTCCCGTGCCGAATCCTGGCCTTGCCTGGATTCCCCAGGTCCCACACCAGCTTGTTTAGAATCTATCCTTCCCTCTATCACCAATTAGCTGTCCTCAGGCAATGAGGGACTGGATCTCAGTCTCCAAGCTTCTCCCCATCTGAGCCATTTTCCTAAAAGGAGCATCCTCGGAGGAAGCAGCTGTGTGAGCTTGGCCTCACCACTCACCACTCTGAGCCTCAGTTTCCCTGATATGCTCAGACACATGGGTTCACAGCCCCATGTGGGTTGGACTACACTCCTGTCCCATCTGCACTTCCCTTTCTATCCCTGGAGCAGAGNAGGAGACCNCAGGGCTCACACCAGCAGTTTCTGGAGACAGATCTGCTCAGCTGTACTGCTTGACCAACAAACACCCAGTTTTCTGAAGGATCTGCCCCTCCCAGTGACATCCCAGTTGTCTCAGGCCCCAGTGCCTCCTGCTGTCTGTCCCCAGCTACCTTAATATGGCATCTGAAGCATATAAATCTGAGAGTC
>LZPO01075899.1:197888-216222 GCA_001675575.1 Neotoma lepida
ATTCTTTCCACTGGGAGCAATGGGGAGCCATCTAGAGCTAGGTCACTAGCCCCTGCCCCAGAAGGAGGTAGCAATGATGTGTCCCTGACCCAGGGCTCAGGGCCAGCTGCCACCCTCCATATCCACCTCNTCCCTCTGTTCCCTCCAGACACTTTCAGGCCCTCTCCCCAGGGGCACCCTACATTGGTTCTTTCTACTCCCTGCCATTTGCTGATCACACTAGGAGCAGGCAGAGGGACTGGCAGTGAAAAGATCTGAACACATGGATGTCAGCCCAGATTTCATCTCCATGGTGGGCATGGCCATCTGTCCCTCATTGTCCCTTCTCTCTTTCCTGATGAAGGTCATGCCTGATTTTGGGTGAGGTACATGGCTTCTCAGATTCAAAACTACATTTCCCAGCCTCCTTTGCAGCTAAGTATAACCGTGTTACTAAATTCAGCTAACACAATATAACTACAACTCTGGGGGCATGTCTCTTCCCAAAAGACAGGCTTGATGACTGTAGCTGGGGTAACCACCTTGGGCCATGAGGTTGATGGTAAGCAAATTAGAAGGAACTGGGGTTACTGGTGATTGTGGTACTACCCCACTACTCCAAGACCCTACCTCTCTTTGTTTCTTAGAGAGAAAAAATAGTTTGCTTATGACATTGTCTTCAGTGATTTCCACCACTTGGATATATTCATAATTTTAACTGGCAGCATCTTGAGCTGGCATATGACTTTGTGCTTGCCATTTTCTGTCTCTAGATCCCAGGTGACCCTCTGAACAGTGGATAGTTCTCACTTCAGGCACCTCTGATGGCCCTGCCTGTTCTGGTGTTTTAAGGCTGCTAGGCTCTANGCTGANNTCACAGATTTAACAANGGAATGGAAAGGCCTTAAATAAATGCATCTCACNGGGTCCCANAAGGCTCAGCCTGAGGGGGCCTGCTCCCNTCTGACACCCAGGCAGCTCTCTCCTTACTCCGACCTCTCTGGCCTCCTTCCCAGGGCACCAGGCTCTGACCAGCACAGGACTTTCACACCTTCCTTCCCCCAGCTAGAATGCTCTTCCCTAACTGCACCTAGGCCCATGATCAACTCCTTAGGAAGGCCCATCCCAACTCTCCTTGAGCCTGGACTCCTCTTTCCTTCCCTGCCATAAAGCTGGAAGTTGTTTCGTAACAGCCTCTTGTAGCCCAGCCTGGCCGCAAACTCACTTTTTAGGCGAGGATGACATTGAACTTGGGATCCTCTTGTCTNGCCATCACCAATAAAGTTCTGGGATTACAGACATGTGACACTATGCTCAGATTGTGCATTTCTGGAGCTGAAACCTGGGACTTTACATACTAGGCAAGTATGCTACCAACTAATATACATCACTAACCCTAGAAGTTTGCTTTTGTTTTTTTTTTACATTACTTGCTAATAACTAAAATTCTTCCACTTGTTCATTGCTTCTTTGTTTTCTGACTTTTCTTAGTAAAATGACACTGGGTACAGTGACTTCCCACCTAGCCTTACGAGTCTGGTGCACATGGAGTCCATGGTAGAGTTGGTGAGAAGTAGATACAGGTGGACTGGAAGGACTGATGGGCATGAGAGTTGATTAAGCCAGAGCTGGTACTGAAGAAGACTCACCCTNTCACACTCCCTTCATGTCCTCAGGCCTTGGTGCTCCCAGTTCTAGAATCCAGACGTAAAGTCCTTAGATCACAGATCACACCACCCACAAGCCCAGAACTCTAAGCAGTGGGGNTGAGACCTGAATTCAGAGACCCCGGATGGAATCTAAGGGGCCNCAGTGTTCCAGCCAGACCTGGAGATGCTTTCAGAGAGCTGAGTCCCCTCAGGTCCCTAGCTCCCTACTCAACCTTTTCTCCCCCCCCCCACGTCCCTAAAACCTCATGCCCCTACATGGTTCTTCTCTCCCTGCCAAGCTCCAAGGTCTTCGGAGCATTGATTTGTCATCAGGAAAGTGGGATATTGGCGACAGCAACCTGGCAGTGTGGTTGCAAAGAGAGGAGCAGGAGAAGAGATGGGAATTTGGGGGTTCCAATCAAGAGCATGTCTTTCAACAAGATGGAAAAGATTGTGGCCTCCATGCTGTGGGTTCCATGCTCCAGTCACATCAGACACCTTTAACTAGCTGATTAAACNCCAAGCTCCAAGGTCTTCGGAGCATTGATTTGTCATCAGGAAAGTGGGATATTGGCGACAGCAACCTGGCAGTGTGGTTGCAAAGAGAGGAGCAGGAGAAGAGATGGGAATTTGGGGGTTCCAATCAAGAGCATGTCTTTCAACAAGATGGAAAAGATTGTGGCCTCCATGCTGTGGGTTCCATGCTCCAGTCACATCAGACACCTTTAACTAGCTGATTAAACCGGATAGAACCCCTTGATTCTAACCACTCCCCTTGCACTGGCTATGTGGCAGTTAATAAGTTCCTTCTCCTGGCTGCCCTCAGTTTCCCTGAACACAAACTGGGGTGTGTGCCAAATTCTCTTAACCTCTGAAGTTCTTCAGCTTTTATTTTTGCCAAAGGAAAATCTTCCCTCAGCTTTTCTTGTGAGCCAGACACTCTCCAGCACCAAAGCCATGAGGACTTTACCATTNGTTCCATTTACCAGATGAGAAAACTGAGGTTCCTATGGGGAAAAAATCACCCAAGCTCACACAGGGGTGGTGGGACTTGAATTCAAGCGAAAGCTTGGGCCAGTTAACTCTTATGCATGCAGAAATCCACAGTTTCTTTCCTCCCCACCCATGGTCAGCATTCTGCTTGGCCTGAGATGGGGCCACAAGGAAGCTTCCGGGGCTGCTTACAGAGAGTGAGGAGAGGGCTGACAGGCAGTGGGGGTCATGGCCTGTGATATGATCTTTTCCATCCATAGCTCTGGAGGAAGCATTCAAGTGGGGAGGGGCTCAGATGTGGAGGGGTAGGGGATTGGCAGGACAGTTGTTCAAGGGATTGGGCAGGCAGGGGAAAGAGCTGCGTAGATAACGTCACATCACCGGCAGAGGGCCAGGGAAATGTCAGAACAAAATGTGCTGGCTGAGGCTGGAGATGAAAATTCATTCCTGGCTGCCCCAAGCAAATCTTTTTACTTCCCAGCGGCCAGCTCAGGCGGAGGGATTAGTCACTGAGAGCGATCGTCAGCACCATGGACAGCACCCACTTCCCTTCCCGGTGCTCACAGCTCCATGTTCAGGGACCAGCACCTCAGCAAACACAAGGCATGGCCCTGCTCCACTACCCTGACTCAGTCTCTGGTTCAACCAGAAAAACTATCAGGTCAGGGACTCTCACTCAGGTGGATGAGTTGTTCCAGCCAGCGTTGAATTTGACATCCATTTGCACCCTAGGGTGAGATGGAGGTGATCACTATATGTCTTCTCCCCCAAGCTACCATGGAAGGACGGTCTTTTTGAAAAGCTCTGGTTGATGTCGGAGACTGGAAAGCAAAGGCTGACAAATAGCTTGTAGTCACTGCTTAGCAGATGCCAGGCACTGGAAGCTTGTCCCAGCACAGGGTGATGATGGCTACTCCTTTGAGTCTCAACGTCTTTGCATACAAGTTAACAGGTCGCTGATCTGTCCAAGGTCCTGAATCCAGAAAGAGGAGTAGCAGGGGACTGTNTCTTGCAGCTNGACTCAGGGATTCTGTAATCACTACCAGGATGGGGAAGTCGGAGAGGGAGCCCTGGGCTCAGCTCAGAAGGGGCTCTGCAGAGGTGGAAAGCAAGGAGGTTAGAAAGAGCAGAGAGTAACTGAAGTCTAAGGAACTTGGTACCCCATGGCAGGTGTGGGATAGTGACAAGGGGGATGTAAGGACAGAGCTGGCAAAGGTGAGACCAGGAGGTCTTGGAAGGTAGGTGTTACACTTAGGGGTGTTACATGAAGCTAGAGATTTTGGCTTGAATCTGCCGCTCTACAGAGGAGTACTGAAATGTGTGCTTAGGACTGTGTGTTGAGAGGTGGATACCTATGCTGGGGAAGGGACCATGGTGGGTGGTGTGTCCATCAGGGGCCCAGGGAAGGAGGATCTGTGATAGGCTGACATGATGGTGTGTAAAGGATGACCATAGCACTCTAGAAACTGATGTTCCAGGGGTGGGATTCCTGCTTTGTCCTGGTCTCACAGCAGAAAGCTAGAGTGAGGAGGCAGGCTGCATGCAGGGTGCTCCCACAGTGCTCAGACCTCTTTCCTCTCACTTTACATACACTCCTACAGAAGGAGGGTCTCAACCACAGCCCTAGCAGGGAAATACAGCAGCCACACACTGGTGCAGATATGCTTATGGGAGCAGTGAGGAGAGGAGCTAGCATTGAGAGACCAGGACCTTTAAAAAAGAAAACCCAGTGAAATGGCATCATTTGACAGATTTTGAAATTATCAACACAACTTACAGAGTGATCCCACTTAATAGAGTAAGGGATGGTCATCTTTAAACAGTATTTCTAAGCTGGGTGGCCGTGGCATACACCTTTAATCCCAGCACTCAGGGAGGCAGAGGCAGGCGGATCTCTGTGAGTTCGAGGCCAGCCTGGTCTACAGAGTGAATTCCACTGGTCTACCGGGTGAGTTCCAGGACAGCCAGGGCTACACAGAGAAACTCTGTTTNNAAAAAAAAAANNTCTATCCAAAGTGCAAATGAAGAGGGTGGAGTGGGAGGTAAAGCATTGGCCTCACAAGCACAAGGACCCGAGTTTGGGTCACCAGAACCCATGTAAAAAGCCAGATATGGCAGTATGTGCCTGTAATCACAGCAATGTCGAGATGGGAGGAGACAGGTGGATCACCGAAAGCTTGTGAGACAGTGGGCTTGGCCTATGTGGCAAAGCTCCAGGCCAATAAGAGACCATGTCAAAAAAATGCGCCCTGAAGACCCCAATATCCCANNNTGTCTTCTGACTTCTCTACCTGTGTGCCNAGGACACACACCTACACTCACTCANACAGGTGTATGTACTTACACACTTACACACATGTGTAACACATCAGCAACAAATTCCAAGTGAAGTTTGAGANTCAGTGATTGAGAACTAATCATCAGCTGCCCAGATCTGCTGGTGGCCCTTGAGGTTCAGCTTGGCTGAGGGGACCCAGCATGCCTACTCCAAAGTTGGGGACAACTTCCTGACAAGAAGGGGTGCAAGTAGGCCACACAGCAGAGACTTGCAAGCCTTCAGGCGCTAGATCTCCTGTGGGGCCTTCTGGACCTCCTGTGGGGCCTTCTGGACCCATGGCCTGGATGAGAGACACTCTGACCGGGATGGATGTGAGTCGTGGTCCCAAGGGTCTCTTCTCATCCTAGTTCTTCCCCAGGAGTGGTGGTGGCAGCTGCAGGCTGACACAGATAAGAGAATTCCCCAGCCCAGTCTCACCACACTTTCCATANGGAGACAAGGAGTGAAGCACCACAGCCGGGGTCCATCCAGCCACTCTTGGGAGTCCCACTGTCTGCCCAGTAATCTCCCCTGTCTAAGTCAGGCCACTGCCTCCTGGCTATTCCCATCGGTTCACTAGGTTCCATTAGTCTGCTCCACACACATAGGCATACAGACCNATGCTGGGACCCTNAGCAGATACCCAAAGTGCAAAGTGGGCTCTGCCCATGGGAAGCTGGNACCTGACCCAGAGGACAGTCTAGGAAATGGAATCTGAGCTCAGACCATCAGGGACGCTTTCCTTGTGACAACTGAGCTCGCTGTGTTACTGGGGCTAATAGGAAGGTCACTCTAGATAATGTGACAGGGTTAACTTCTAACACAGGTCTCTAGTCCCCAGTTCAGGGTCCATCAATGTCTGAGTCACAGTCTGTCTATCCTTGCTTCCTATCTGGACAGATCTTGGGACAGGGTAATCATCCATGTCTACTGGACCAGACCCAGACTGACACCCATTGCTATCCCCTGCCTACCACTCCAGAGCCCAGAAGCCAGGCTCGATGTGGTCTCCAGGGCCTGTATTCCGCACTTGGCCTTTGGCACCATCTGGTGGTTGGTCTGTAAAATGACAACTGACCCATAAGGGGAATTATTCAAAGAGGAATTCAAAAATGAGGAAGAGAAAAACAAAAAACCTGTTTGTTGATTCTGTGGATGGCTTTGTGTTCTGAAAGAGGTAGAGTGTCTGGGTCATAGCCCTTAGCAGCCATGGGACTGTGGGGCTGTCATCACTTCTGAGCTGAGCAGTGGATAAATAACACCAATCTGAAGCATCAACTCTGGGAGCAGCTGGGGACAATTATGTCCACACCAAACATGTTCTCTCGATATTCCCAGAACAGTACAGAGGGACAATTATTTTCAAAGCACATACATTGTGTCAGGGTTTTTGTTATTTTATTTAGGGTTTTGTGTGTGTGTGTGTGTGTGTGTGTGTCTGTGTGTGTGTAAGAGAGAGACACACACACACAGAGAGAGAGAGAGAGTGAGAGTGTGTCTTTTGTAGCCTAGGCTGGCCCAGAACCTCATCCTTGCCCCCGAAGTGCTTGGACTACATGTGCCATCATGTCCAGCCTGGAGTGTTGAGATAGCCTCAGTCTGTAGCCCAGACTTTTCTGGAACTCACTATGTGGCAGCAGGGCATAGGAGTCATTCTGATATAGGGCAGCATGGAAGTGTATGTGGGGTGGGGGAGAAGTAGACAGAAGTAGGCTTAGGCTCCTCTGTGTGATCTGGGACAAGCACTTCTCACATGTGCACCAGTAATACAGGGCAGGGATCTTTGTCCCTCCTGTCACTCAGGGTTTCCATGGAGATGAGTAAGATATAAAGTGAGGATACTCCACCTGCCTTTTGANCTTGCAAGGGGGCAGGGGCCTCTCCATTTTACAGGCAAGGAAAATGAGGCTCAGATATTACAGGCTAGCTCCAATCTACTTCTCACCCAAGACCTCAGCCCAGAAAAAGAATAAACATAGCCCAGAAAAAAAGGGACACTGATAAAGAGGGACCCTACAGCCAGACCAGAAATGCAGGGACACAGAGGAAACAAGACAGTAAATGTATCAAAAAACACTTATGGGACAGGGTTATTATTATCCTAGTCCTCAGGCTGACTCAGACCAGTGTTTAAGGTGGGACCTTGGGACTGTGATGACTAAGCCACTTTCTGGACAGCCCTCCTCCTCCCAGGAGCCTCAGGCCTGGTTCCTCACCTGTACCNTCACTCATCATGCCTGGGTGAGACACCACCACGGGACAGCCACCATGTCCCGGTCTGTTCAGGTGCTATAGTGAAGCTCAAGTGGAGGCTTACAGTGAGCATTCATTTCCCATTACTCTGGGGGCTGGAAGACCAAGATCAAGGAGACAGTGATTTTGATGTCTGGACAGACCCCACTGCCCTGTTCTGGCATGGGGCTATCTTGTAGTGCCTTCAAGAGCTGCAATGGGGAACAGCTCTCTGGGCCTGTTTCAGATCGACAGACATTGATTTCAAGCCTCTATTCTCACCATCTAACCCACCCCGAAGGCCCTACCTCCTGACCCCATCACATCGGTGATTAGTATCCAATGTATTAGTCAGGCCACAGCATCCCATGAACTCCTGAGGCCACCCAACCACTAGCTACTACAACAACCTCAGGGCCCAACTAATGCAAATCTTGTTTTTCAGAGAGGAGATTGGATTCTTTGAGGTTACCAGCATCACTTATCCTGACACCAGGCCTCGGGGGCAGGGACTGTGGGTGCTCAGCACTTGTTCCCTGTAAATGAGTACACAGCTTCAGCCTTTATGACTGCTTCTGAGCCTACCATCTGTCTCCCCAGCTAGGACAGCCACAGAACTGGAAGAAACTGGTGCTCCGGATCCAGGTTCCCCCAAAGGGTGGCCCTTCTNGACAACCAGGCATGGCCTAGCCTGCCACCTAGGGGACACGATGAGAATTGTCAGGACAAGGCACCCTTCTCTGGGCTCATCCCTCTTCCCTGGGGCAGATAAGTTTGGGATGGAGCTGGGGGAGGAGGAGCTCATGNCTTTCCCCAGAAGTGCTTTATTCTGGTATACAGAGGTTCTGAACCCCCTCCAAAGTGTCTGGCACTGAACCCCCAGGGCTTAGGGTGAACTTGATAGAGACCTCTCCCAGAATCAGGGTCATTCTAACACAATCTTCTTTGGATGTCACCAAGCCTGGGGTCCTGGGAAGTCAATTGTACATGGAATCGTGCACTTTTACGGGTCTTTCCAAGGTCTCCAGAAGGTATCCTGAAACTGGGAGCCCTCATCTGGAATTACACAAGTTAAAGAAGGTATTTCTGACCCATAGGTCTCAGGGTCACTGCAGCCCTACTGACCTCAGGTCAAGATTGGCTGTGTCCACAGACTTGTAGGACGCTAGCTCCCTGTGTGTCACTTCCAGGCAGTCATTCTCCTTGGAGATCCCCAGCCAGCTAAGGGCTCTTACCCGGGGCCCAGGGTCTCAGAAGCCCCCAGTGATGGTGAGATGGCAAAATATCTCAATAGTGGGACTGCACANAGAGGAACATATCTGAAAAGAATGAATGCATTAGGCCAGGAGACGCCAGAGTGGCAGGTGCCAGGTCCTGACTCAGATGCTTCCAGGCTTG
The DNA here is from genome assembly GCA_001675575.1 of Neotoma lepida. Classification (NCBI taxonomy): domain Eukaryota; kingdom Metazoa; phylum Chordata; class Mammalia; order Rodentia; family Cricetidae; genus Neotoma; species Neotoma lepida. Next base: position 206,457 of record LZPO01075899.1, read on the forward strand.
GCACTGGCTGCCACCATCTCATCTGCATGGCCTTGAGTAGGTGCTAGCCCAAGTGCTACCTTCTGGCCTGCAAAGGGAGATGGTTTTAGCTGAGACAGTCTATTTCAGATGTGAAGGAAAACTCGCTATAGACATTACTTCTCTTGAAAACCCCATGGGGTATCCCAATATGGAGACCCAAGGTTTTATGCAAAGGGCTGTGAAGAGGAAGTCTAACACATGCTAACAGAGAAGGGACAATGGGGAGGCTGCAGCAAGTGTCTGCCTTTTAGGACACACCNCTTTGCAGCTGATGGGTAAATAGGGTAGGAGGTTGAATCAGTCCAGCTTGCCAACTGACTGTCCAGCTCTGCTTAGTATCAGTCCTCTATGATCTTAAAAGGAGCCATGGATTGTGTGCAAATTACCTTGGTGTAGTAGAGGCTCTTGGCACAGTTCCCGGCTCCTAGTAGCTGCTCAGTAAACACAGGCTAGGTTTGAGTTTGGATCTTGCTTGGCCAGTCCAGATACAAGGCTCATTTTCAGCTGGTGGGGCTCTTGTAGTCATTAAAACAGGATATGTCAGTTCCAGCTATAATCTTAGTCTCCAACCAGTGCTCCTCATTGCTCCAGCGTCCTGTGGGTACTTCTCATTCCCTGATATAATTAGAATGCCCCTCATCCCTATGTCCTATGAGTGCTCCCCACTGCTCCATGCCCTGTGAGTGCTCTCCACCACCACTGTGCCCTGTGAGTGTTCCCCACTGCCCTGGTACCCCTGACCTCTCATCTCTCATGATCCAGCACCTCAAAGGTACTCTCATCTAGGTGTGTAACCAAGGTTGTCTGTGGGCACTAGGCTGNGATCTTCTCATTCTGTTGCCCTCGGGAGCATCTGGAGTTCCATATTTCCACAGTCACTCTTGAGCACACACCCACTACTCCATGAAGAGATAGAGGAGGCAGCACATGCCTCCTGCTCTTCTTGGTTCAGGTCTCCTGCAGGGACATGGTTCCCTCATTCAGCCTGTGTTCCTGCCTTGGGCTGAGATCTTGGAAGGTTTCCTCCTTGCTGGGNATTCCCACACATGAGAGNATGTGCTTGCACAGNGCAGGGAGGGNCCTGGGTACAGCAGGTCCACCACAGTGGCTGTTTTTGGAATCCCTAAGACATGGGCATGCCTGTGGTGAGTGGAGACCATCCTGGTGCCTCCCCAAAATTACAGCAGGTCCACCACAGTGGCTGTTTTTGGAATCCCTAAGACATGGGCATGCCTGTGGTGAGTGGAGACCATCCTGGTGCCTCCCCAAAATGCTTCCTCACTCTCCCAAGGTACCCAAGGGGGGATGAGCATGCTCACTGCAGGCCACCAGCCTGGAGCAGCTGCTACAGGTGTGAGGTTCCTTTGAAGTCTTATATTCTGTCTCAAAAATAGACCTATGTCCTGCTTTGTCTGCCTTCTACTCCAGTCTTGCCGCTTTGTACAAGCCTTAAAATAGCACGTCGAGTCGGTGCTACTCACTATGCTGGTGCTCTGGGAAGGTGGGGCTCATCCAGTGGCTTCAGCTATACCTCAGGCTTGCGGCAGAGCCCACTTCAGGCAATGAAAGGCTCTCACTGTATTTTGAGAAGCAGCTTTAATTTGGTTTCCAAGAAGGATTAGGTTTTGTGTGGTCAGGGTGGAAATGCAGCAGTATTAAAGAGTTAAAATTGTGCCCACAGCCTTAGCAAAATGGACTTTACTAAGTCTGGATGCCAACCCAGACCTGAATGGAATAGCCTGGGAACTGGAAAAGAGGAAAAGGGTAGGAAGTGGGCAGGTCACGGGCATTAAAATTTAAAGAACCAAGTGGGATTTCTTATTTTGAGACAGGATTTCACTATGTAGTTTTGGATAGCCTGGAATTCTCTATGTGGACCAGGCTGACCTTGAAGTCATAGAGATCACCTGCCTTTTCCTCCCTTGTCTGAGTTTAAAGGCATGTGCTGGGTCCAAAGAGGATGTTTCTTCTAACCATCCTCAGAGAGACCAGGTTGCAAAACACCGTAAAAGCTATACACATCTNGGTTCCAAGAATATGACCAGATGTTCCCTCATCTATTAGCCACATTGCCCAGGAGGATGAACTATGCTGCCCTGGACACAGGCATAGCTTCTTCGCCTGAAGGATGCNCGGGTACCCTGGTTTGGAGAGGCTATAATCATAGTTGTAATATTGTTCCATTTGCCCAGCAGGGGGCAGCAAAGCATCCTAACGAGTTTTTTTACTTATCCTTTCATTCATTTGTATGTTTGCCTGTGTGTGTGTGTGTGTGTGTGTGTGTGTGTGTGTGTGTGTGTGTGTGTGTGTGTGTGTGTGTGTGTGTGTGTGTGTGTGTGTGTGTATGCCAGTGTGTGTTTGTATCTCTCTGTGTGTCTGTGTATGTGTGCATGCCAGTGAATTTGTGTGGAGATTAGAGAACAAGTTACAGGAATCAGTTCTCTCCACCATGTAGATCCAGTGATCAAACCCAGATCATCGAGTGTAGTCACAAGCACCTTACCCACTGAGCCATCTTGCCAGNCCTATACTTTANATTTTGNGANAGGCTCCCAGTAGGTTTCTCACNATTGCCTTGAACTCACTCNGCAGCTCANACAGGCCTTGGAGGTGAGACCTTCCCACTTACATCCCACTGAGTAGCTGGNATCTGCATTTCTAGGCCTAACACCTGTGCAAGTTTTTAAAAAGNACAGCTACATGCAACATTTNTCTGGGGNAATGGTCAACCAGCAGTCAGTAAGATAGCAAGAGTNTANGGAACCTGTGGGATAATGATGCAAATGGGTTCCGAGTCANANCTGCCAGTGTACTCTGGTTTGGCTCCAGGTCCAGTAACAGCAAATTGATTTAATGGACTTAAACTTTCATATAGACAATAACTGCTCACTTGGAACACAATATTTCTATACTATAGTATAGAAGGCACCGAAAGGAAAATAAAAATAACTAAAAAGTCGGAAATTGAACTGGTATTGGGCAGAGGAGTGAGGGAATAGAGCCATTTGAGAAGCACATCAAGGTGCTTATCCTGACACAGGTCCCTGGCCTGTGCAGTGAAGGGGAGAATGGCCACTGAGGTAGAGCGCTCAAGGAGCCATGGCATAGAACATGTAGCTGAGAGAACAAACAGACCACAAGGACAAATTCCAGAAAGGATGGAACCACGAAAACAGATCTAAACTACAAAATCTATGGCTGACCGCAGAGAGGTCAAGGCAGCTAGAAGCAGCAAGAGGCGGCGATGGAAGAGGAAGATGTGAGTGGCTGCCTATGAGGAGGAGACAGCTTGTGGGTGGAGTCAGGCAGAATTCCCTGATTGCTACAACCAATGTCAGNACTTCATCAGAAGAGAAGAGGCCAGAGAAAACAATGGTATAGCAACCAGACTNTGTGACAAAGACCTTAGGATCAGCAAAAGAGCTTACAGAAGACATTGCGCGTGTGCTTGAAGACTTAGAGGAAAAGTGTTCACTGAATGGGCAGACAAAAACACAGCCNCAAAATGAGAACTCCAAAGAATGATAAAAATTTTAGATAAGTACACCGTATAAAACAGAAATGCACGAATGCACATGGCAGNGGACAGAATCTGACATAAGGACTGGTGGATCTGAAGCTCAGAATNTGTGTGGGGTGACTGGAAATAACAGGACAGGTGTTCAAACATCCATGGGACAGGGTAATATACATGTTAAGCATACATATTAAAGTCGGAGGAAGGAGAGAATGGGCCCTAGAGAGGAAAAAAGATATTTGGAAAACTACTGGTTAAATATTCTAAATGTGGTTAAAAAATAATGTGTGCACCCAACACGTTCCCTGAGTACCAAGAGGTATACTACAAAGGGAAACAGCTACACCTGAGCACACTGTACACTTCAAAACATAATGAGGAGAAANATCTTAAAAGCAGCCAGTGAAATGCAGATGAACAGTGGCAAGAATGGCTTCCCAGCACATGTCACACATGAGGAGTGCTCATATAGACAGCTGGGGAATTCCCAGCAGAGATGGCAAAGGACAGACATCAAACATGGGGAAACAAAGACATTTCAAGTTAATGACAGCTGAGGTGGTTCATTGTCAGGAGACCTGACGTACCCCTCCCCCTCCAAAAAAAGAGGCCCTGGACAGATGGACAGATGGCTCAGCAGGTATGANCACTGGATGAACTCCCAGAGGACCTGAGTTTATTTCTCAGCACCCACATGGCAGNTCATAGCCGATTTCCAGGTATCTGCTGCCTTATTCTGACTTTCACAGGCACCAGGGACACACATGGTACGTTAACATGCATGTAGGCAAAACACCCATACACACACAATTTTTTTTTCTTTTTGAGTCAGGGTCTCACTATGTAGCTCTGGCTGTCCTAGAACTCTTTCCGTAGATGAGACTGGCCTCAAACTCACAGAGATCCACTTGCCTCTGCCTCCTGGGTCCTGGGATTAAAGGCATGTGCCACTATGCCTGGCTAAAAAATAAATTTAAAAAAATTAAAAATACATCTAAAAAATTATAAGAAGGAATAAAGAATACAAAAAGAAATTCTTCAAGTTTGAAGGGAAATTTAGGTCAGAAGGAAATTCCAACTTATANGAAGGAATGAAGAATACTAAAAATAGTAAATGTGTAAGTAGTTATTAAAGAAAACCTAATTTTTATTCTCTTTATTTAACAGATACATAATTGTTAGAAGCAGAAATTATAACCTGGCATTATGGAGTTTATAAAGCATATGATTAAAGAAATACAAAGAGTGGGGAGATAGTTACAAAGTTTGATATAAAATGACAGAATGATCAACTATGGGTATAAATAAGCAATCCTACANCAAATACTATAACATAATGCACAGAGACTGACCAAAAGTGTCAAAAGAGAAGACTGATTTTTAAAGTTTAACTCATAAGAAGACAGGGAAGGAGTAACAGTGGACAAACCTGCCTAAGACAAACAGAATGTAGACAGGAAAGCTGATAGACGTACAGTTAACTATATCAGCAGTTACATTAAATGTAAACATATTGAACACTCCATTTAAAGGACAGAGCTTATCAGATTGCATAAAGGAGTGAGAACCCACTCTGTGTCCCCTAGCAGGGGCACTCTTCAATATAATGACAGGCTGAAAACAAAAGGCAAGACAAAGATATTCCACACNAACATCAGGAAGCTGAAGCAGTGATGTCNGTATCAGATTCAATCATTTTAAATCAAGAAGTAACTGCTAATGAACAGCATTCTGTGAAGACCATTTATCAAAAAGCACAGCAATTATGCATGTGCATTTCCCCCCTACAGTTTTAATTTATGTGAAAATAAACCTGATAGATCTAAAAGGAGAAACTGACAAAAACTACAATGATGCTATATTTCTTTGTTTCTTTTCTGTTGCTGTGGTAAAATAAAGGCAACTTAAAGGAGAAAAGGTTAGTTTTGACTCACAGTTCAAGGTCCATCACCCCAGGGGTTTGGGCCAGCTGGTCACATGGCATCTGAAGTCAGGATGCAGAAGTGATCACCCCGGGAATGGTGCCACCCACAGTGGACAGGTCTTCCCACCTCAACCAATGTAATCACGATTGTCCTTCCTAGGCATGCCCAGAAGTCCGACTTCCAGGTGATTTTAGATTTTTTTTTCAAGTTAACAGTTAATACTAACCATTGCAATCACCTTCTCAGAAATGATGGAACAGACCAAAGATGAGCTAACATTCAGAAGATCTGAATGGCACTACACAGTACCCATCCAGTTGTCACTTACAGACTATTATCCTGTATGACTGCACTAGATTATTTGTACATATGTATAGAACATTCTTACTCCTATTTAGGAGCCTTAAATTTTTTAACTGAAGTCTTTCAGACTATGTTTTCTGTGAATAATAGTTAAATTGAATTGTCTTATACTACTAAAAAACAGTCAGAAGTTTAAATTTTAAATGTATTATTTATTAAAAAGAAGAAACTAATATATCCACGAGATGTTGAAAATTATACACATGATCTATTATTTTACATAAAATATATTAAACTATTTGCCTAACCAATTACCAAAGACATTTTTAAATATTCCACATTGATAGTTTACAAATTGTGCTATATTATATACTTCTTTACTGTGAGATTATTTAAAAAGTTTTTCACAAAGCAAAAGAACCCAAACTGGATGTCCATAACAACAAGAAATCCAGAAAGTCCCACAGATAATTGGAAATTAAACAACATACCTTTAAACAGTGCATTAGTCAAAGCAGCCATTAAAAAGACAATTATAAAGTCTTTGAGGCTAAACAATGAGGTAAGGACACCATTCAAAATATGAGGGGAGCTGCTAAAAGCGAGCTCAGGACTCTTTCAGCCTTGGTTGTGAGGAGAGACACCAACCNGTCCTCCTGTGCAGAGGTAGCCCTAACACACTGTTACAGATGATGGTCTAACTTAGGATCTTTTGACATTAAAATGTTGTCAAAGGGGCAGGACTTCAGTGAAAATCACACTTTCAGTCTGGAACTTTGCCTGGAGTGGTGGTTTGAAAAANAATGGCCCCTAAAGTGAGTGGCACTATTAGGAGATGTGGCCTTGTTGGAGTAACTGTTGTCCTGTTAGAGGAAGTGTGTCACTGTGGAGGCAGGCTTTGAGGTCTCTTATATGCTCAAGATACCACCTACTGTCTCAGTTCACTTCCTGTTGCCTTTGNATCAAGACGTAAGGACTCTCAGCTCCAATACCATGTCTGCTTTCTTCCCACCATGNTGATAATGGACTAAACCTCTGAAACTGTAAGCCGCCACCCCAATTAAATGCTTTCTTTTATAAGAGTTGCCATAGTCATGGTGTCTCTTTACAGCAACAGAAACCCTAAGACACCTGGCTAGCAGCATAGGAGGTAGAACAGTCAGGACAGTTAGGAGCCACAGCTCCGGTCAGTCACGTGATTGCGAGGGTGCGTGACCCACACTTTGCAGTGTACTGCTGCCAGCAGTTTTGGATATATATAACCAATAATTTACAGGACATTCTTATGAGGAGATATATAACCAATAATTTACAGGACATTCTTATGAGGAGATATATAACCAATAATTTACAGGACATTCTTATGAGGAGCTTATTAGACAGATGGACAGATGATAGACAGATGGACAGACTCACTCTCTAGTTCAGGTTGTCCTTGTACTGATTATATAGCCCCNNCTGTCCTCAAACTTTCAGTCCTTCCTGCCTCTACCTCTTGTGTACTGAGATTACAAGTGAGTACCACTTTGGCAGGCTTAAGTGTATGTTTTATTTACTTTATTTTGGGGTGTGTGTGTGTGTGTGTGTGTGTGCACTTGTTTGTGTGTACACACATGTGCATGTTGAGGCCAGAGGTTGGCATCAACTGCCTTTCTCAAGTCTCTCTCAACACTATCTTTTTTTTGAGACAGGGTTTCTCACAGAACCTGGTGTTTGCCAGTTTGGCTAGACTGGCTGAACTCCAGGGATCCATCTATCTCCGTGTGTTCCATGCCACAGCAGCGCTGGGATTACAGATATGAAGAGCAGTGCTTGGCTTGTATGGAGTGGATGCTGGGAATCTGAACTCAGCACTTTACCAAACAAGCTTCTTCCCAGCTCCTTTACGTGTTTTTTATTTCAAAATTCTTTTTTGAGATTAAGGCCTTGTTTGTAGCCATAGCTCCTTTAAGTGTTTTTTATTGCAAAATTCTTTTTTGAGCTCAAGGCCTTGTTTGTAGCCATATCCATCTTCAAATCAGTGATGTTCTTNTCTCAGCCTCCCAAGTGCTGGGACTACAGACCTGTCCTCACACACGGTGATTTACAACAGTTTTGATTTATGATGGGTTTATTTTACATAACCCCACTAGAAGTTCAGAAGGAATCAGGATTCTTGATTCTAGGACTGAGGAAGGAAATATAAGATACGAATCCAGAAGAGCTTGTAGTTAAAAGAAAAAAAATCTCATGAGTATCTTTGGATCCACACTGATATGACCAGTGATGTGATAAGTTAGAAACTGGAGAGAGAGAGAAATCTCTCATGCAGAATAATTCCAACTAACTGACAGACTCTTTCCTCCAGGAGGAGTGAGGTGTGGTGTGCACATCCTCATGCCTTCTGAAATGCACTGTGGGAAATGAGTGCTGGGGTTAGCAAGTGTTGGCTACCTGGTGACTTACACTATTTTCAACTTGTGATATGACATGATTAACCAATTTTATCCAGTTGGCATATGTTCACCACCACATGGGCTAACTACAGAAGGGGTAACTCTTTGTTGTTCCATGGTACATATATCAAACTGACTANATGACAACTAGCATAGACCATGTCAGCACAGTAGCCAAGGAATATTTCAAAGGCCAGAAATTCTGTAGACTATGCTTCCTCAGTAAAGTGGAATGAAATGATAAAGCTGTATGAAAAGGTCACAGCAAGATCTCCAAAATGCTTGTAAATTAACCAGCGTAATGCTAAATAGTGCAAGGGTGCAAGAAGACCATCACTCCATAGTAATTCGGAAATATTTTGAATGAGAAGATAATGAGAATCATGAGAGGTGTATGAGGGCAAAACGGAATTAAAAAATTAGAGTCATTAAAAGACCAAACCATCAGTATGCAGATTGTCTAACTGACTGTGAGATCCTGGTGACTGACACCAGTCTGTCATACGCTAGGACTCTGCTAAGACCTTTATGCATGCAATCTAGTTGAATCTGTAACAACTTAAGTTAAATGAACACATTCATTGAAAATATAACTTGTCACATGAAAGGAAGTTAAAATGTGCTAGTGTGGTGTGCACTGAGAAATAGAACCTGTATTGTAAATTAAAATCTTCCTGTGTAGAGAGTTCCAGGGCATCTAGCTGTGCTGGGAGTTTTCAGTGCTAATCTTGCATAAATTCTTTCAGAAAATAGAGGAAGAGGAAACAACTCTGAACTCATTTTGCAAGGCCAGCTACCTCTTAAGACAAGATATGACATTTTATTATTATATTTTAGAGGAAAAGAAAATTACAGACCCATATCTATCATAAAAATAAATACAAAAATCACATGTAAAATATTTTCAAATCAAATCTGAGAAAGAGGAGAACATGCTATGACCAAGTGTGATTGATTTAAAATACTTGTGTGTTTGTGTGTATGTTTGCTTATCTGCCTGTACACCTGTACATGTGGGTATCCAAGCCCAGAAGAGGTCATCAATTACAGGCGACTGTGAGCTGCCCAATGTAGGTGCTGAGAACCTAATCTAGGTCCTCTGCAAGCAATGTTAACATCTGAGCCATCTTTCCAGTCCTGTCAAATGTTTCTTGTTGTTGTTGTTNTTTAGATTGTTTTAACAAATCTTTCAATGCAATTCACCATATTAACATAACAGGGGAGAAAAACACATAATCAACTCAAGAGACACAGAAACATCACGAGACAAAAATTCAGCAGCACACAGGAACAAAAAGGCACGTCCCTTATCTAGACACAGATGTCTAGAAAAACCCTTGGAGAATATGTTTTAAAGTTCAAATAACAAATGCTCTCTCCCTGGAGTTAAGGGAATACAAAGCTACTATCAGTGCTTCTGTTCAGCATTGTGCTGAGGATTGTAGCCAGTGCAATAGAGATTTTTTTTGTTGTTGTTGTTTTGTTTTGTTTTTCGAGACAAGGTTTCTTGTGTAGCTTTGCGCCTTTCCTGGAACTCACTTGGTAGCCCAGGCTGGCCTCGAACT